>VZQC01015735.1:1837259-1949526 GCA_009823505.1 Rhizomys pruinosus
TTTTTTTTTTTTCCAAAGCCAATTTTTGTGCATTTCATACAAAATTTCAAATCAAATCTAGACCCATGCCCCACTCCCTGCCCCCCCACCCCACCAGAGCTCATGCATTCTGCCAAACATGTTTTTCATCTTTTTCTGTCTCTCTCAAAATTCTCGATGCAGAATTTTACTGTTTTTAGCAGAAGTTCACTGTGTCAATCGGTTCTTTGACCCAGTTTTTCTGTTGCTATTGTTATTCCTTCCAATATGTATCACTCCAAAATATGCACATACGCATGTCACATATGTTTTAGCATCTTCAGCTCATGATTTTTTTTAATTAGGCTGAAAGATTTCATGTTGGAAGGCTCCTCCTTGGCAAGCCCAAACCACCATCAGATCTGCCCTTGCACTCCACACTGGGTTCTTCCCTTCCCATTGTCACCAAATGAGGTTCAGTAAGCACCATGTCCTGTCCTGATCTTCCTGTACTGGACTCCATGATAGAGCCTGGATAGTCCAACAATGACAGTCTATACTCTGAAGAGGCTGAAACCCCAGTAGTAGCTCAGTCCACAAGTTGGATGTCTCAGCAGTCCCCACCTGGCACTGAAGGTTTGGAGGATAGTTGGAGAGAAAAGCTTTGTCTCACATCTTTGAAGGATGGCAAAAGCAGTGGCAGCCACAGGGTAGCTGCACTTGCCAGTAAGACAGGCAAAACAACTGTGCTTTTTTTTTTTTTTTTTTTACTTTTTGTCTTTTTACTAAGATCTCAAACCTCCATTTTTCAAACATCAGGGGAGAAAGGGAAGCTAAAAGCACATTTAGGATACTTGATGTAGGAAAGAAAGTTTCACTCCAGACCCAATACATGTCAAAGGATGAACCATTGGGAAGAAGAGAAGACAATGGACTCAAGGGTTTAAGGAAACTTTGTCAATGTGTAATAGTAAGGAACATTCAGTCTGAATGACTCTCCAGTTTCTGGTTAGAAATACTAATTTAAAATAAATAATGTCACTTCCTAAAATAGACAGTATAGGAGGTTTAGGGGAAAAGCAAACTCTGGTGGGTTTGAGATGCTTATGAGTCTGTAAACCCACAACGGTTTGTAAAAATGAATCCAAAATATAAGGAGTGGAAGGTTGGGGGGGTAGTAGAAGCTCTACTTATGGCTGTAATTATCCATGGGAGTGAGTCCCAAGCACAGCACAGCACACCAACACTGGAGAGGAGGGATTTTCATTTTCAGGAGGTAACAAATGAATTTCAGTGCTGAGTATTTGTGAACGTGTGTGTATGTGGACAAACTGAAGAATCAGGAGAAAGTGTGTCACATATGAAGGCTAAATAACTTTCTCCAGGTCACAAAAAAAGGAGGTGGAACAAAACCCAGGCGCTTTCAACTGCAGCTCATAGCTACTGCATGCAGGACTGCCGCAACTCTGCAAACAGAAGCCGCTTCATTGAAGTTCAGGGACAGAAAGAGGGCCCGAGGTAACTACTCGGGTACCCACGGAGGAAGAATGATCGGAAGTTTCGATGGAGCAGAACTTAGGAGAGACATTTGTTCAACTTCTCCAAGTTCTTTTCTTAACCGAGTCCTTAACAGATCAAGTTTGCAGACGCCTACACTTGAATCGCGTCTCTGACTGCCAATAGCCTGCACGAGAGCAGGCTTTGTACGAGAACATGGCCGAATTCCATGGCCTAAAGTTGGGACCCATCTCTGGAGCGTCCTCGGCCAACTAAAGACCCCTGGACAGCCCCTGCCCTCGACGTCGCCACCGTGCTGCCCTCGGGGTGTATTGGGGCACCTTCCGGGCTCGGAACTCGACTTCTCCGGAGCCAGCCGAGATGGGGGAGGGGGCGGCCTTGAGAGCCGAAGCCCGCTCCCCTCTGCCCGGCCCGGTTCCTCGGCAGCAGGCCGGGCGCACAGGCAGCTGCACCGCCCGGGCGGGCCCCCCAGCCACTCCGCCACGATCGCGCGACCCGCCCATGCCCCGCCGCGGGTCCGAGGGGTCCTCCACCCCAGTTCAACCCCCGCACGCCTGTCCAGCCAACGCGGTGCTGACGTCAGCAGCGAGGGGCTCCTCCGGCCTACTGCGCGGCGGAGGCCCGACCACGACGGAAGGCACCCGGGGCTGCAGAGTCCGACTCCCCGGGGTCCTCGGCCTCACCGATCACGCTCCTCCGGACCGCACGAGGCCCGGATCCGGGAGGAATCGGTCGCGAGCCCAGGCAGAGCGCGGGGGGCGGCGCCCTCCGCAGGACCGTTACTCACCGTTCCTCAGCGCGCCTAGCTGGGGCTGGCGGAGCACCGAGTTGAAGAGCATCTGGGCCTGAGTGGAGGCTCTGCTGAGGGGAAGCTGCGGAGATCGCCCCAAGTCCAGCCGAAGCCGCAGCGCGCGCGCTCCACACCGTTACGCGGACTAGCCTCCAACTCCCGCCACTGTAAGCCCCGGCCGCCAAACTCCGCGCCAAACTGACGTCACGCCCGCTGATTGGCTCTCGACCCCTTTTCCCTTGGTTAAGCCCCGCCCCCTTCGCGCCGATCCGCGGGAACCCGGAGCTCAGGAACTGCCTGTGCGCCTGCGCGGAGGGCCTGCTTAGGCTCTGGCCAACCGCGGCGATAGTACGGCACATGCGCACAGTGCCCAACAGCGCGCGGAGGGAAAATCCGCGAGAGCGCGGCGGCAGAAGATGGCGGTGCTGGAGCAGAGTTTGCAATCTTTGTGACTGGGGGAGTTCCACTCAGACTCGGGTCATGGCGTCCAACTCTGCCAAGTCTTTCCTGGCAGATGCCGGGTATGGCGAACAAGAGCTGGATGCCAACTCCGCTTTGATGGAACTGGACAAAGGTACTGGAGAAAGCGGGGAAAACATGCGAAAGCAATGGGGGGGGCGTGCGCATGCGCGGCGTGGCGGGCGGGGCGGACGCTCCTTGAGACCTGAAGGGTTGCAGCGGGAATGGCAGTGCAGGGCTGCCGGATTTTCCCGCTTCTGGTAGGGTCGCGTTTGACCACTTGAGGGCACAGTCTCCCGATTTTCCAAGCAGTGCCAGTGGCTGGTTTGTAAAATTACTGAATCGTCTGATTCTTAGTCGTCGTCAAGCCTGCCGGATGTTTTCGTGCGGCCGTGGCAGCGAAGTGTTCTCTGTAACTGTCGACTGCGAGTTCCAGGACTGGTTCCATGTGGCCGAGACCATCCGAAAATTTGCATAGCCTGGCATGCTTATTCTCTGCAAAGGTCCAAGAGCCGTCTTTCCTTGCACGGGCAGTTTAGAGAAGGAAGTTTGCGGCTAGGAATTGAGTTCCAGTTCTGCTAATTATGTGGAAAGTTATCAACTAGCCTCACAATAACACTGAGCTGGCACCCGTTAGTTCTTGGTTATCTGAAGCCACTGTATAGAGTGTGTGGAGACCTGGATTAGATGTTACAGGGATCTGTCCCTAAGTCCTCGTCCATTTGGAACCACTTTGCAGTTCAGTGACTTGGATATGTCTGTTGACTTTTGGGAAACTTAAAAAAAAAAAAGATTTAGCCAAGTGTAGTAGTGCACCCCTGTAATCCCAACACTCCGGAGGTAGAGACAGGCATATTTCTGCGAGTTTCAGACAATTCTGGGCTACATAGCAAGTTTCAGGCCAGCTGTGACTACATGAGACCCTGTGTCAAAAGAACAAAAAAGATTGTTTTTTATTTCTATTTTTTTATTTTATTTATTTTCATGTGTATGAATATACTGTCTGCATGCAGGTTGTGCACCGTGTCGTGCAGTGCTGCGGAGGTCAGAAGAGGGCGTCAGATTCCCCTGGAACTGGAGGCAAAGACGGTTCTCAGCCGCCATGTAGGTGCTGGGGATCGAACCCGGGTCCTCTGCAAGAGCAGTTGGCACTCTTAACCGCTAGGCCATCTCTCCAGCCCCAAGATTGTTTTTTATACATATGTATATTTGCCTCCCTGAGTGTACGTACACTGAATGTGTACAGCATCCTGTAGAGGCTAGAGCGGCATCAGATCCCCTGGAACTGGAGCTACAGGTGGTTGTGAGTTGACCCCCTCCCCGCAGGTGGGCACTGGGACAGAACCCTGGTCCTCTGCAGGAGCAGTATGCACTCCTAAAATAGATGCTCTTACTCCTAGTCCTTCCTTTTAAGGACATGTTTATCTTTAGTTTATGAGTGTTTGGCCTGTGTATATGTAGGTACACCCACGTGTGAAAGCCACTTGGAGGCAAGAAGAGGGCATTGGATCCCCTGAAACTCGACTAAGGATGGTTGTTAGCTGCCTTGTGGGTGCTAGGACCTGAACCCAAGTCCTCTGCAAGAGCAGTATGCACTATTTAACTTCTGGGCCTTGTCTCTAGTCCCTGGTATGCACTCTTAACCACTGAACCACCTTTCCAGCCCTTGGAAACTTTTTTTTCGGGGGGGTCCTTTTGAGACAGGGTCTCCCTGGAGCTCCAGCTTTCTTGGAACTTGCTCTGTAGACCAGGCTGGTCTCGAACTCACAGAAAGTTATTCGCTGTGTGGGTGCTGGGAATCAAACCCAGGTCCTCGGCAAGAATAGCCATGACTCTTACTCTTAACTGCTGAGCCATCTCTCTAGCTCCCCATTCTCAGATTCTTAAAAAAGCCTTTACTTTCTTTCGGTAATACATAAACATATCATAACACCCCAATGGAGTGAACATACCTATCAACTAAAACATGATGGTGAATTTGGTTTTATTCTTACCAACCTATAGGTCTTTTTTACCTGTTAAATATACAGGTAAAAATGTACATATATATGCACTCAGGAGGCAGAGGCAGGTAGATCTCTGTGAGTTCAAGGTCAGCGTGGTCTACATAGCGAGTTCCAGGCCAGCTAGGACTAAAGGGAGACCCTGTCTCAAAAAGACATATATATATGTATATATATGTATATATATGAAATGTATTTTTTTTTGTCTTTTTGAGACAGGGTCTCCCTGTAGCCCCTGCTGGCCTGGAACGCGCTATGTAGACCAGTCTGGCCTTGAACTCACAGAGATCCACCTGCCTCTGCCTCCCAAGTGCTGGGATTAAAGGCATGGGCCACCATGCTGGCCATAGAATGTATTCTTTAAATATTGTAAAAATCTTCCTGCTCAAAGACATTTTCTGTCACTGGAATGTAGCTCATCTTGTCCATTGCTAAGAGAAGATAGTGTTGCAGAACACTGATAGGGATGGAGCACAAGAAAAAGAAGAAAAAGAAGTGTAGAGTTAACTTAAAAATTTGCAGTTCTAAAGGGGGCTGGAGAGATGGTTCAGAGGTTAAGAGGACCAGCTCCTCTTGCAGAGGAACCAGGTTCAATTTCCAGCACCCAAATGGTGGCTAAATGGTCTGTAACTCCAGTTCAGAGGAATCTGATGCCTTCTTCTGACTATGTGGTTATTGCATGACACAAGTACATTTACACACATGCATGCAATACATTTATACACGTAAAATAAACGTATTTTTACAAAATTTGCTGTTGTGGGCCAGTCAAATGGTTCACCAGGTAAAAGTGCTTGCGATGGAGGCCTAACTACCTGAGTTTGATCTCAGAAACCCACAGTGGAAGGTGAGAACTGACTTCCAAAAGTTGTCCTTTGACTGGGGTATGCATGATCCTGTGCATGTGCACATACACACGCACAGTTAAAAATCTTAAAAATTTTTCTTTATTATTTTTATTTTTTGTGTATGAGTGTATTGTCTGCATGCATGTAAGTGCACCCATGTTATGCAGTGCCCAAGGAGGTTAGAAGAGGGCATCAGATCCCCTGGAACTGAAGTTATGGACAGTTGTTAGCTGCTATGTGGTTCCTGGAGTTGGAGCCTGGTCCTCTGCAAGATCAGCCAGTGCTCTTAATCACTGAGCCATCTCAAGCTCCTCCCCGCCAAATAAAAATCTTTTTTTAAGGAAAGGATTATAGTTGTAAGGAAAAAATACAATCTTTTTCCTTTTAGAATATTTTAAAAAAAGTTGAAATGGAAATACTTAATGTAAGAACTAAATGGATAGTTGGTGGGTGTTTTACAGATGAGTCTCAAGCTCAGAAAGACCAAAACTATTCCTTTTAACCTTGCCATATATATGCTGTACATATTTATTAGAATATATAGCATAGTGTTTTAAGTAGTGAATAGTTTGATGTCTTAAGGTGTTCCTATTCTGGGAGTCAAGGGTTATAGGATCAGAAGGTTAGAAGTTTCAAGTAGATCAGAGTCTATTCCAAGGAATATTCTGAAATATTTGAATAGGAATCCTCTCCAGTCCTGACCCTCCCAAATGGGATTTATTGATCAGGCTTTGTATTAGGGTTTACAGCAGTTAACAATGGAACCGAAGCCTCAGGTGGAGAGCCTGTATTCTGGGTTAAGGAAACTGATGACGGACAATGCAGCAAGCATGTTTTATCACAGAGAGGAAAATGAAGCAAATGGGGGCTGGGGAAAACTAGAGTGAGATTGGAGCTGGTTTGTTACAGAGGATAGTCAAGAAAAACCACTGGTCTTGCAAAGCACCTGCTGCCATGCCTGTGACCTAAGTTTGATCCGTGGGACCCACATGGTGGAAGGAGAGAACCAATTCCTACAAGTTGTCCTCTGATCTCCACTTCTGGGCTCTGTGACCTGGACACACCCATGAATGGGTCCCACATATATACAAAGAAATAAAATGTCGGGGCTGGAGAGATGGCCTAGTGGTTAAGAGCGCCGACTGCTCTTACAGAGGACCCGGGTTCGATTCCCAGCACCCACTTGGCGGCCAAGAATCGTCTGAAACTCCAATTCCAGGAGAACTCCAGTTCCAGGGGAATCCGACACCCTCTTCTGACCTCTGCGGCATTGCACAACACGGGTGCACAAACTTGCATGCAGACAGTACATTGATACACATACAAAAAATAAATAAACGCTGGGCGTGGTGGCGCACGCCTTTAATCCTAGCACTTGGGAGGCAGAGGCACTCGGATCTCTGTGAGTTCGAGGCCAGCTTGTTCTACAGAGTGAGTTCCAGGACAGCCAGAGCTACAGGGAGACCCTGTCTCCAAAAGACCAAAAAAAAAAATAAAGAAAGAAAATGTCATTCAGGCTTGTTTTGTTTTTTTAAAGAAGGGCCTTATTTGGGCATGGTGGTTTGTACCTTTAATCCTAGTACTTGGGAGGCAGAGGCAGATGGATATCCGTGAGATCAAGGCCAGCCTGGTCTACATAGTGAATTTCAGGCCAGCTGGAACTACAGGGAGACTCTTTCAAAAAAATACCACTCTCTCCTCCCCAAATATAAATAAAAAGGGCTTGAGAGATGGCTCAGTAGTTAAGAGCACTTAACCCAGGTTCCAGTCCTAGCACCCACATTGCATTCACAGCTGCCTACATGAGCATAAAATTAATCTTTAAACAACGAAAGAAAAGGGCCTCACTGGTGGGTCTTACTTGGTTTCAGTTGCTGTGAACACCATGACTGGGAGACTTTCAAGTGTGAGGAGGCAGGGCTGGGTCAGATTTGGCCTTGGTCAGGATAGGAGGGTTGAATTTCTGCAGAGTGCAGTGGGAAGACACTGTCAGAATCAGTACAACTCACCTGGCACACTACGTGATAGTCATTTCTGTGCTCTGTAAGCATTGTTAAAGGATGAATCCACATAATGACTCTAGAAAGTGTAACTTTTCACTAATAGAGTTTCTTCTAATCAGCCCAAGGTATTTTTAGTGAGCTGATTGGAAGTTACCCAGATGGTATGAGGAAATTTATGCAAGATCTCCTGGAGAGAAGAATCTTTATTTTTTTCGAGACAGGGTCTCCCTGTAGCCCCAGCTGGCCTGGAACTCACTCTGTAGACCAGGCTGGCCTTGAACTCACAGAGATCTGAGTGCTAGGATTAAAGGCATGCGCCACCATGCCCAGCTTAAAGATGGTTCTTAGCCGCCACGTGGGTGCTGGGAATGGAACCCAGGGCCTCTGCAAGAGCAGTCGGTGCTCTTAACTGTTGAGCCATCTCTGCAGCCCCCAAGAGAAGAATCTTAAATAACATTACTCAGCCTGTCTGCTTCAGGCGAGGTTGGCCTTGGAGAGGATGCGGTCGGAACAGGGGAGAAGAGCGCTGACTGGCATTCCCCTTCTGACTCCTCATGCAGTGGAAGAGAGAGATTGTAGGGGATGGCGTTGTACCAGAGAGGCCGGTAACCGTCATGCTGTGTGAAGCCTCATGGAGTCTGAGGGAGGAAACAGCCAGAGACAGGGCGTGAGTCAGGACAGTGTGTAGTGTACACCCCATTTCCCCATGAGAGTCTCCTGCCAGGTCCACACATCTGAACTCACTATGAGCAAGTGCTATTGACTGTCCATATGACACTCAGGCAGTTAGTGTTGTGACATGGTGTTGTGACAAGAATGAGAGCTCTGTAGCTGGATCTCCACAGCCCTCCTGAGTAGTTGGGCGTGTGCCAGGTGACTGACTCCATGCTGTGACTGGTGGCTCAGGAGTGGACACAAGAAAGTCCGATTCTTTTTCAAGAATGTTTACTTACCAGACTAAAGTTAGAGTGACAGCATTGATAAGTGGACCTTTAAAGTTATGTAGGATTGGGACAAAGGTTAGACTCAGCAACTCAAATCCATGTTAAAAACAATGTAGGAGCCGGGCATGGTGGCGCACGCCCTTAATCCTAGCACTCGGGAGGCAGAGGCAGACGGATCTTTGTGAGTTCAAGGCCAGCCTGGTCTACAGAGTGAGTTCCAGGACAGCTGGGGCTACAGGGAGACTCTGTCTCGAAAAGACCCCCCCCCAAAAAAAAGGAGTGCACAGAGCTTAGATCAGGGATTTCCTAGGACCACCTGAAGCACAGTGTCAACCTCAGCAGCTGTAAGACAACTGTCCAAATGCCCTAAGAACTACGAAGTTATTGGCCTCAGATGTCAGACACAAATGCGTAATTACACTGGTATTTACTACCCATGAGGAAAGAAGTCTTGAATAATCAGAAAACAAATGAGTAAAGAAAACATAACTTTTGATGACTAGTGCAAAATAAAGGAAAAAGAAGAGGTGGCAGGGAACAAGGTTGCAATGAGAACACGTTTACTTCCTAAGCCCATCAATTTTGTTAAAAATATATTTATGAATATCAATGCCTGGGATATATTTTTTATTTGATATGATGGAGGAAAATACCTCAGTTGAGTTCATCTACAGCCCTTAGAGCCATTAAAATACTAGTAAGTTTGAAAAAAACAAAACAAAACAAAAAAACCCAATGTATTAGAGTGGAGCGTGGTGGAGCACTCCTTTAATCCCAGTATTCAGTAGGCAGAGGCAGGCAGATTTCTGTGAGATCAAGGCCAGCCTGGTGTACATAGTTCCAGCCCAGCTGGGCCTATAGGGAGACCCTGTCTCAAAAACAGATGTATTAGGCAGCACTAACTCTTCAGCCTGGTTAGGGGCTACAGGGAGAATAGAGATGGATTAATCAGATGAACTAATCAGAAATCTGAAGCCTCTTTTCAGTGCTTATTGAAGCCATAGCCTCATTTTATGTACAATTAAGTAAGATCTGCTGTCTTGTAACTTACAAAGTAAGTTCTTAAAATAGTTGTACGGGGGCTGGAGAGATGGCCTAGCGGTTAAGAGCGCCGACCGCTCTTACAGAGGACCCGGGTTCGATCCCCGGCACCCACGTGGCGGCTGAGAACCGTCTGAAACTCCAATTCCAGGAGAACTCCAGTTCCAGGGGAATCCGACACCCTCTTCTGACCTCCGTGGCATTGCACGACACGGGTGCACAAACTTGCATGCAGACAGTACATTCATACACATACGGAAATAAATAAAATTTAAAAATAAATAAATAAAAAATAAAATAGTTGTACAGAGGCAGGCGTATCTTTGTGAGTTCAAGGCCAGCCTGGTCTACAGAGCAAGTTCCAGGCCAGCTGGGGCTACAGGGAGACCCTCTCGAAAAGACCAAAAAAAAAAGAAAGTTGTACAATTCCTATTTGTAAGATTAAGTCAGTTTATTAGAGCTCCTAATCGGTATTCTGTGTGCTTGCTTGCTAGAGTCTAGCTCCAACCGGTTCCGGTCCTAAAGTAGGTGGTGGAAAGGAGGGAAGAGTGAGCAATCAGATAAGATACAAGAATCTTAGCCTGGAGTAAGCAATCAGATAAAATACAAGATTCTTAGCTGGGTGTGGTGGCGCAAGCCTTTAATCCCAGCACTCTGGAGGCAGAAGCAGGCGGATCTCTGAGTTTAAGGCCAGCCTA
Organism: Rhizomys pruinosus; assembly: GCA_009823505.1. Lineage (NCBI taxonomy): Eukaryota > Metazoa > Chordata > Mammalia > Rodentia > Spalacidae > Rhizomys > Rhizomys pruinosus. Next base: position 1,847,522 of record VZQC01015735.1, read on the forward strand.
GTGTACAAGTGAGCTCCAGGACAGCTGGTACTAAAAGGGAGACCCCTGTCTCAAAAAAAAAAAAAAAAGATACAAGCATCTTTTTCTTTTCCCGATCTGAGGGTTACAGAGAGCATCTGTCTTCTCCTGCTTCCCTGCAGAGGGCCTTTCCGGTTTGCCACTCCGCTACTTCCCTTGCTTTGCTTCCCTGCTGCTCAGACTTGATGTTTATTTATATACCCTAATACTAATACAAGTTATGCAAGCCTAAGCTAATAATGAAAAAAATAGCCCAACTTCCCCAAAAATATTTTTCAGAAAATTAATACCCAGAATCATTCTTTTTTTTTTTGCGGGGGGGGGAGGGGTCTTTACGAGACAGGGTCTCCCTGTAGCCCCAGCTGTCCTGGAACTTACTCTGAAGACCAGGCTGACCTTGAACTCACAAAGATCCACCTGCCTCTGCCTCCTGCATTGTGGCCTGGCCCAAAATCATTCTTAACATCAAAAACAGTAAAACAATCAATGATAGAACAATCAATGATAGAACCATTTAGTTAAGACCATCAAGAAAAGGGTAAAACAATAATGTTACAGCCACTCTGCTAAGCAATTTAACAGTTTTTCAGGTAATCGAAGTTAATATTAACTTTTAACTCTAAGGACTTCATTCTTCATGCCTTGCGGTTACATAGGCTCTAGACAGTGTAAAAAGTGAGCTTTAAAGCTTTAACAATAGACAACCTTATTTTTCTTACTTTATTTTCCTTGTTCACTCCACCTGTAATCCATTTCGTAGCTGATGTGGTTTTGATTCATATCTTGTTTTTTTGTGTTTTTTTAATTTTCTATGTGTATGAATGTACTGTCTGCATGTAGGTTTGTGCACCCGTGTTGTGCAATGCCGAGGAGGTCAGAAGACGGTGTCGGATTCCCCTGGAACTGGAGTTAAAGACGGTTCTCAGCCGCCATGTGGTGCTGGGGATAGAACCCGGGTCCTCTGCAAGAGCAGTTGGTGCTCTTAGCTAGGCCATCTCTCCAGCCCTGATTCATATCTTTTTTTTATTCTGGTCATTGTTTTCCTCACTTTCTCTCTTTACACCTCCTGCTGAGGTGATTTTCTAAAGGCCACTAATCTTTGAGTCAGATCACTAGAATCCACTGCCTCACTGGACTTAGTTTCACTTTGCCCTAAAATCCTTTTAATTTAAACTTTTTAGTTAAAACAGATCATTACTTCTTACAAAGGAGTGATTTCTAGAAAACCCAAAAGTGTCAATTCCGTTCCTTGAGGCAGAAGCAGGTACTCTTAATTGCTAGAAAACCAAAAGTTAATTAAGCAGGTTAGAAAAGCAAGAATTAGGGGCTGGAGAGATGGCCTAGCAGTTAAGAGCGCCGACCGCTCTTACAGAGGACCCGGGTTCGATCCCCAGCACCCACATAGCGGCTGAGAACCGTCTGAAGCTCCAATTCCAGGAGAACTCCAGTTCCAGGGGAATCTGAGACCCTCTTCTGACCTCCGCGGCGTTGCACGACACGGGTGCACAGACTTGCATGCAGACAGTACATTCATACACATACAGAAATAATAAATAAAATTAATTAAAAAAAAAAAAGAAAAGCAAGAATTACGGCTGGAGAGATGGTCTAGCTGTTAAGAGCGCGACCGCTCTTACAGAGGACCCGGGTTCGATCCCCAGCACCCACATGGTGGCCAAGAACCGTCTGAAACTCCAATTCCAGGAGAACTCCAGTTCCAGGGGAATCTGAGACCCTCTTCTGACCTCTGCGGCATTGCACGACATGGGTGCACACACCTGCATGCAGACAGTACATTCATACACATACAGAAATAAATAAATTTAAAAAAAAAGAAAAGCAAGAATTAATATAATAAAAGGAATTATTAAAAACCAAGGTCAGCTGGAGAGCAGACTTCAACCAGACAAGTCAGGTCACTGGAACTTTGTCGAGCAGTGGACCCCCAAAGAAGGGCTCTGCCACTTGCTGGATGAACACCCTGTACACCAGCCGTAGTGTCTGCAGTCTGGGAAAGGACATTTATTAGTTACTGTTTGGCGGGTTGACTCATTTCTGTCATTCTGTTTCTGCTTTCCAAATATGAATTGAACTTTTTGCCCTGGTCACCTTAGAGGCTGTGGATTGTTGGCTGCCCTCTGTTGTGTGTTAATACTTGGTTTATCTCTTTGTGTACTAGGGGGTGAACAGAGAGTCTTGGGTAAGATCCGCTAGTGCTCTACCAGGGCTGTATCACCACCCTGTGGCCAGTGATACTTGGGTTTGCATTATCACGTAAAAGCTTTAAAAAATGAATAAATATGTATGTATTATGTGGTTCAGTCTTGAATCATTGTCATGCTAAAGCATATACGTATCAACTGTTCTAAACTCTTCATGGTAATGCTTCACTGATTTTTTTTGGGGGGGTCTCTCTTGAGACAGGATCTCCTTGTAGCCCCAGCTGTCCTGGAATAGGACATACTTGTTATGTAGACTATGTAGACCAGGGTGGTCTTGAACACAGAGAGACCTGCCTGCCTATGGCTCCCAAGTGCTGGGAGTAAAGGTGTGTGACACTATGCCTGGCAGTGCTGTTGTCTTAGTGGGTGCTAGTCATGCTAGTGGTTACTCAGCACCTCATGAACATTTTCCTCATGTCTGAGGAGTGGTCTAAATCATGAGCTCTGTTTCACAAGGTAGAAGCAAAGCCCACTTTCGCCGGGTGTGGTGGCGCACGCCTTTAATCCTAGCACTTGGGAGGCAGAGGCAGGCGGATCTTTGTGAGTTCAAGGCCAGCCTGGTCTACAGAGTGAGCTCCAGGATAGCTGGGGCTACAGGAAGACCCTGTCTCAAAAAAGACCAAAAAAAAGAAGCAAAGCCCACTTTCTTTTGCAAGAGTGCAATATCTGACTTGGGCCTTGGCAGTCACAAACACATTCTTTGATTTAGGAGATAGAGATGCAAGAAAAAGAGGTCAGTGGGCTGGAGATACAGATGGCTTAGGAGTTAAGAACATGGTTGCTCTTGCAGAGGACCCAGCTCCTGTTCCCAGCACCCACCCAGAGGCCAACAACCATCCTTAATTAACTCCAATTCCCTGAGATCCAGTGCCCTTTTTCTGTCCTCTGTGGGCCTTGCACACAGGGGTGCTCGTGTACACATGCAAGCAAAACACTCTTAAAATAAAAGTAAATAAATACATATCAAGAGTTGAGGAGCTGTCATGGTGCCCTGCCCTGCATGGTGCTGCAGTAGCAGCACTGGCTACTGCAGTACTTTTGGATGAGGGCTCGTTGTAGCATCTGACGTCACTTAGCAACAACAGGGGCCTCATTATTATGGCAGGATGGTCTTAGTTATTTTTAGAAAGTTAAATGCCAGGTGTGATGGTGACGTACCCTGTATGCCCAGCACTCAGGGGACAGAGCAGGAAAATCAGTCCAAGTTAGAGGTCAGCCAGGTCTGCATAGTGAGTTCTAGGCCATGGCTCATCAGACAAACAAAAGCAAGTTTAGCCTTCAAAATGTTTATTAAAAGATTAATTACCGGGGTCTGGAGAGATGGCCTAGTGGTTAAGAGCACCGACTACTCTTACAAAGGACCCGGGTTTGATCCCCAGCACCCACATGGCGGCTGAGAACCGTCTGTAACTCCAATTCCAGGAGAACTCCAGTTCCAGGGGAATCCGAGACCCTCTTCTGACCTCTGCGGCATTGCACGACATGGGTACACATACCTGCATGCAGACAATACATTCATACAAGTAAATAAATAAATAAATAAATAAATAAATAAATAAATAAATAAATAAATTTAAAGAAAAAAAGATTAATTACCAAGCCGGGAGTGGTGGCACACACCTTTAATCCCAGCACTCGGGAGGCAGAGGCAGGAGGATCTCTGAGTTCAAGGCCACCCTGGTCTACAGAGAAAGTTCCAGGCCAGCTGGGACTAAAGGGAGACCCTGTTTCTAAAAGGCAAAAAAAAAAAAAAGATTAATGACCTAATCACCCAGTTAACTGTAAACCTCTGGTACATGCTACCTGAAATTCATGTTGTTTCGAAAACAGTTTATAATTAATTATAGCTCTAATTACATTTAGGTCTTAAATTTTAAGTTGATTTAAAGTGAATTTATATATATATATATGTATGTAAAGGGGGGATCTCATTGATTGCAGTGATTGTTCTTTCTACATTGAGTTGTACTAGTTGGAATTCCTTCTTTTTTTTTTTTTTTTTTTTGAGACAGGGTCTCCCTATAGCCCCATCTGGTCTGAAACTTACTCTGTAAACCAGACTTGAACTCAGAGATCTGCCTGCCTCTGCCTCCTGAGTGCTAGGATTAAAGCCATGTACCACCATGCCTAGCTTAAAGACAGTTCTTAGCTGCCATGTGAGTGCTGGGAATGGAACCCAGGTCCTCTGCAAGAGCAGTCAGAGCTCTTTCTTAACCTCTGAGCCATCTCTCCAGCCCAGAATTCCTTCTTTCATAGCATAAGTATTTGATATTATAAATGTTTCTTGAAGTGTTAGTATGTCATGAATTACCCTGTCATTTTCCCCTTTTTAAAAAATTTTCATTTTACTTTTTTTTTGTCTTTTATTTAAAAAATTTTTTTTTATTAATTTTTTTATTTCTGTATGTGTATGAATGTACTGTCTGCATGCAAGTCTGTGCACCCGTGTCGTGCAATGCCACGGAGGTCAGAAGAGGGTCTCGGATTCCCCTGGAACTGGAGTTCTCCTGGAATTTCAGACGGTTCTCGGCCGCCATGTGGGTGCTGGGGATCGAACCCAGGTCCTCTGCAAGAGCGGTCGGTGCTCTTAACCCCTAGGCCATCTCTTTAGAGACAGGGTCTCCCTTTAGTCATAGCTGTCCTGGAGCTCACTCTGTAGACCAGGCTGGCTTTGAACTCACAGAGATGCCTGCCTCTGCCTCCTGAATGCTGGGATTAAAGGCATGCACCACCACGCCCAGCCTTTACTTACTATTTTTATGTGTATGAGTACATTGCCTGGAAAGCACACAGAGGTCAGAAGGGGGTATCAGATTCCCCTGGAACTGGGATCACCGATGGTTGTTAGCTACCATGTGGGTGCTGGGAGTTGAACCCCGGTCTTCTTTGAGAACAGCCAGTGCTCTTAACTGCTGAGCCATCTCTCTAGCCCCTACACTGTCATTTTCATTCAGTTCAAAATATATTTCCTGTTTTCCTTCTAATACGTCTTTTCACCTAGTGGTTACTTAGTAATGCCTTGTTTGATTACCAGATATTTGAGAAATTTTTAGATATGTTTCTTTTACTGATTTCTCAGGAATTCCATTGTGATTAGAGAACATGAATTGTGTGGCGTATTTTCGTTTTCTTGTTTGTTTGGTTTTTTTAGCTAGGGATTGGAACCTAAGGCCTCCAGAGTGCTAGGCAAGCACTACCACTGCGCTATAGCCCAGCCCCCTCCTCCCTCTTTCTCCGTTGAGACTGTCTTGCTAATGTCATGGTTGGCATTACCAATCTAGGTGTAAGGTTGGGTTCATTTTCTCATCCATCCAATTAAAGAGTAAAAAAAGCAGGAAAAAAAATCCGAGACCAGCAAAAAGCAAACTTTTATTGAAAGATGAAGAATCCCATCCATACATGTAAAGAGTCACACATGCAGAGAGAGGGTGGTGACATGTGCTCTGTATTTAGTCCCTGGAGGCAGGGATGGGGAGATCTCTGTGAGGTCGAGGCTAACTTGGTCTCCATAACACGTTCCAGGCTAGCTGGAGCTACAGGGAGACCCAGTCAAAGACAAAAATCTCTCTCTTTCATACACACACACTCACTCATACAGAAAGGTGAAGCTCTGCACAAGTGGAGAGAGGAATTTGGAAACCGACAATCCAACATCCTGAGAAGGGCCTGCGTTTAAAGAGTTTGGGTAGTTTCCCCTCCCCTAATTTAGGATTAGTCAGTTTAAAGAAGAGAAGGCTGATAGATTTATGGCTTCAGATGATCAGGTGTCCAGGTCTGGCCTCAGTTTTTTCTAAACTAGTTTGGACTGGTTGGCCAGAAAGAGAACCTTTTGGCTAGAAGCTGCCAGGCTTTTGTCTGAGGCCAAAAAGAAGCTTGGAGTTCGGCATATTTAGTTCCTTACTTGAAGTTGCCTAGTAGCTTCCCAGGCAGGCCTTGAAAGACTGTTCGCCTGTCTAAGTGCGCCCTTGCTTTGTAGTGCCTGCAGAGGGAGGTCGAGGTCGGAAGAGGGCTTGGGTTGGGAGCCCCTGGAATTGGAGTTAGGGACAGTTGTTAGCTGCCATTTGGGTGCTAGGATTTGAACCCAGGTCTTCTGCAAGAATAGCAGTGCTCTTAACCAATGAGTCCCTCCCTGGATGTTCTTAACTTTCAAAAAAAAATATTTCTTTTTCATTATTATGTGTTTAAGAGTGTCAGTTTACCAAATTATTAAGGTATTTTTTGTTGGGAATCTTGTTTGAAGTTGTTTTATCTTGCTTTGCTTTATGGTTTGATTTTGTTGTTTGTTTTTTAGACTGGGTCTCACCATGTAGCCCTGATTGGCCTGGAACTCGTTCTGTAGGCCTAGCTGCCTTGATCTTACAGAGATCACCTGCCTCTGCCTTCTGAGTGCTTGGATTAAAGGCATGCACCACCACTGCCAGCTCCTGTTTTGATTTTTTTTTTTTTTTTTTTTTTTGGTCTTTTGAGATATGGTCCCTGTAGCCCCAGCTGTCCTGGACTCACTCTGTAGACCAGGCTGGCCTTGAACTCACAAAGATCTGCCCTGCCTCTGCCTCCCAAGTGCTAGATTAAAGGCATGCGCCACCACGCCCGGCTCCTATTTTGATTTTTTAAACAGAAGTCATAGTTTATGCTTCTAATGTATTAAATGATTGTTATCTTACAACATAATAATTTAGCATTTGCTATTTTTCCCACAAGTTTGTAAGGTGTTCTTTTCTGTTTTTATAGGTCTGAGGTCTGGTAAACTTGGGGAACAGTGTGAAGCAGTTGTTCGATTTCCCAGGCTTTTCCAGAAGTACCCATTCCCTATTCTCATCAATTCAGCGTTCCTAAAGTTAGCCGATGTCTTCAGAGTTGGGTGAGTCTTCCTGAAGCTCTAGGTCCTGAAGCACATGATATTCCATCTCTACTTTGAACTCTGGTCTCTTTGTTCCTTTAGGACTTCTCATGGGAAGTGACTCTGGGTGGATGCAGGTGGCATTGTGCCACACTTTGGTTTGACATCTAGTGACATTGTTAGCAAAAGGGAAGAGAATGATTCAGGAAGTATTTCTTTGGGAAACAAGATAAATAAAATGAGAACAACCTTCATCTGTTACTGTATGTGTATTTTGTAAAAATCGGTAGGTTTCTATAGATTGCTATGAGAAATTTCTTCTGATTTAATTTAGTCACTAATCTCATCAACTGTACACCTCTGAAGTTTCTGAAGCATATAGGCACTGAGTACAACCCCCCCCCACTTCTTTCTGCTGTTCTCTGTACAGTCCTCTACCATACATAGCATAGATCAGACTTGATGAGAAAGTAGTGATGAGTCACATGGAAAGAGGAGGAGACCCTCTGACACCCTGAGCTCCACATGGTCTGACTGGGGAGGGGTGAGTCTGGCAGGTAGTTGTCTCACAGAAGGACCTCAGGCATCAATCACTACTTGTGCTTGGGATCCACCGGAAGCAGAGTTCAGGCGACTCTTAGGGACAAGACAAAGGATGATAGAATGGAGGAACATTTGCCTGTTGCTAAAATTGAACAACATCAGTATTGCTTTAACCCAAATTAGATATTACTTTCCTAGAGTGATCTAATTTTTTTAATCTGGTTTTTCTAGAAACAATTTCCTGAGGTTGTGTGTTCTCAAAGTGACCCAACAAAGTGAAAAGCATTTGGAGAAGATTCTAAATGTGGATGAATTTGTGAAGAGAATTTTCTCTGTGATTCATAGTAATGATCCTGTGGCAAGAGCCATCACTCTCCGGTATGCAGTGTTGCTGTAACGATTCAACCCCAAGAGTGTTCGCTGTCGCTTATAGTATGGCTAATAGCTTGCTTGTTTATATGGAGAGTGTCATTAAGACTCTGATAAATATGGCAGACCTGTCTCCCATTCGGAAATCAGGGTTAACATCTGTGATTCTATTTTGGTTGTAAATTGCTTCGTTGTGTACGAATATCCCAGCTGACTTATAAGACTGAGATTTCAGTACAGGGTGTGCTTACTGCTCCTTTATTGGAGAGGTTCCTCAGGCAAGACCTTAAACTTGTTATCCTACTGCTAGTGTTTAGGCTGTTGCGTTGCGCTGCCACCCGGCCTCCATCACTGCTCTTTTTAACTAGGCAGGATGCCAGGAAGTCAGTACTTCCTGATTTCCTTTTTGTGGGTCAAGCCTATAAATTCTATTCTGTTCAAATATTTTCGTCATTACTTTCGCGTCCCCGTTGATTAAGCTTGAACTTACAAATTTTTTGTGTTTGTTTTTGGGGTGTGTTTGTGAGAACATGGTCTCTGTAAGGCTTTGGATACTTCACACGAGATTCGCCGTTGCCGGTCTGCCTCTGCCTCAGAGTGCGGGATATAAAAGACCCACGTGCCCCAGATCTCCCCCGGCCAAAGAAACTGATGGATTTTTATTTCTTTATTACTTGGGCTAGGATGATGTCTATTGTTGATAAAGATCGTTTGCCTGTGTGGGACATGCAATGAAGCTCCGACATATGGATAAAAGCTGGGTCATCTGGTATGCACTACCTGTACACATCACTCACGATTGGAAATAAAACTGAGGATACTGAGACTTTTTGTTAAGTCTGTTACCTCATTTAAGAAGACTGCAGACAAAGGGAGAAGATCTTAGGTAAGAGATTGGTATACTTAGAGATTGGTATGCAGAGGAGCCTGAAGCCGTGTAGACGCTGACCTTCCAGACGGACATTGGTCTATCGAATAAGTCCCAGCACACCAACAATAGGGGACAAAGAAACCATGACTTTCAAGCGGCTGGGCGTGATGGCGTATGCCTTAATCCTCCATAGATACTTGTGGTAAGGCAGAGGCAGGCAGATCTCTGTGAGTGCAAGGCCAGCCTGTCTACAGAGTGAGTTCGCAGGGCCAGCTGGCGGCTAATGCAGGGAGAGCCGCTGTCCTCAAAAAAAAGAAGACCAAGCAAATGAAAACTGTCCAGCCTAACTTGTTTGAGGCACTATTTCCAGCCTAACGACTAACAAAAGAAAAAAAAAAAAAAAGGAGAGAGGATAGAGAAGGAGGAGAAAGTGAGAGAAAGTATGGGGGAGCCTGTAGCCAGTGGAATAACTAAAAGACTGATGATGACTGCTTTCTACCTCCACGAAGTAACCGTGTAAGGAGAATTTCATACAACATAGGCACCCGTAAAAACTGTCAGTGACTCTACTTCCAGGGGACTCTGATGTCTCTTCCAGGCCTACCGATGATGGCAATTCGGGTATGAACTCAGGTTGCCATATTTGTACAATAGTGCAAGGACTAAACAGCTCATGCACACATTAAAATAAGAAAGGTAAATATAAATATTATATAAATAGCTGTTGTCGGGGCGGGTGGAGAGATGGCCAAAGGGTGGAAAAAAAAAAAAAAAAAAAAAAAAAAAAAAAAAAAAAAAAAAAAAAAAAAAAAGGGGGGGGGTGCAGTTAAGAAGACCGACTGCTCTTGCAGAGGACCCGGGTTCGATCCCCACCACACACATGGCGGCTGAGAACCATCTTAACTCCAGTTCCAGGGAATCCGTGCCCTCTTCTGAATTCCGTGGCATTGCATCAACATACAGGTGCACCAACTACATGCAGACAGTAAAACATTCATACATCATAAAAAATAATAAAATTTAAAAAAGGAAACATCTTAGTAAAAACAAAACAAAAAAAGATCTATTGCAATAAAATTCAACAAAAACAAAAAAAATCATTTAAAGGACAAAAAAAAAAATCATTGGNGGCAGAAAGAAGTGGGGGGGGGTTGTACTCAGTGCCTATATGCTTCAGAAACTTCAGAGGTGTACAGTTGATGAGATTAGTGACTAAATTAAATCAGAAGAAATTTCTCATAGCAATCTATAGAAACCTACCGATTTTTACAAAATACACATACAGTAACAGATGAAGGTTGTTCTCATTTTATTTATCTTGTTTCCCAAAGAAATACTTCCTGAATCATTCTCTTCCCTTTTGCTAACAATGTCACTAGATGTCAAACCAAAGTGTGGCACAATGCCACCTGCATCCACCCAGAGTCACTTCCCATGAGAAGTCCTAAAGGAACAAAGAGAACCAGAGTGCAAAGTAGAGATGGAATATCATGTGCTTCAGGACCTAGAGCTTCAGGAAGACTCACCCAACTCTGAAGACATCGGCTAACTTTAGGAACGCTGAATTGATGAGAATAGGGAATGGGTACTTCTGGAAAAGCCTGGGAAATCGAACAACTGCTTCACACTGTTCCCCAAGTTTACCAGACCTCAGACCTATTAAAAACAGAAAGACACACTTACAAACCTTGTGGGAAAAATAGCAAATGCTAAATTATTATGTTGTAAGATAACAATCATTTAATACATTAGAAGCATAAACTATGACTTCTGTTTAAAAAATCAAATAGGAGCCGGGCGTGTGGGCGCATGCCTTTAATCTCCAGCACTTGGGAGGCAGAGGCAGGGCAGATCTTTGTGAGTTCAAGGCCATCCTGGTCTACAGAGTAGTGTTCCAGGACAGCTGGGGCCTACAGGGGACCAAATCTCAAAAACCAAAAAATTTAAATTTGCATAAAGTAAGATATAACTTGGGAAATGTTAATTTTGTTGTACTTAATTTTAGGTGTTGTAGAAAATATTCAAGAAGTTGTTGGGCATATCACTGAGGGTGTGTGTAGGCCTCTAAAATTAAAGGATTTTATTTTTATGTATGTTGTCAGGTATCTGGCAAAAATATTGCATTATTCTTTTATTGTTGCTTTTATTTTCTGTTTTTAATTTTTTTTTCTTTGAGATATGGTCTCCCTGTAGCCCCAGCTGTCCTGGAACTCACTCTGTAGACCAGGCTGGCCTTGAACTCACAAAGATCTGCCTGCCTCTGCCTCCCAAGTGCTAGGATTAAAGGCATGCGCCACCACGCCCGGCTCCTATTTTGATTTTTTAAACAGAAGTCATAGTTTATGCTTCTAATGTATTAAATGATTGTTATCTTACAACATAATAATTTAGCATTTGCTATTTTTCCCACAAGTTTGTAAGGTGTTCTTTCTGTTTTTAATAGGTCTGAGGTCTGGTAAACTTGGGGAACAGTGTGAAGCAGTTGTTCGATTTCCCAGGCTTTTCCAGAAGTACCCATTCCCTATTCTCATCAATTCAGCGTTCCTAAAGTTAGCTGATGTCTTCAGAGTTGGGTGAGTCTTCCTGAAGCTCTAGGTCCTGAAGCACATGATATTCCATCTCTACTTTGCACTCTGGTCTCTCTTTGTTCCTTTAGGACTTCTCATGGGAAGTGACTCTGTGTGGATGCAGGTGGCATTGTGCCACACTTTGGTTTGACATCTAGTGACATTGTTAGCAAAAGGGAAGAGAATGATTCAGGAAGTATTTCTTTGGGAAACAAGATAAATAAAATTAGAACAACCTTCATCTGTTACTGTATGTGTATTTTGTAAAAATCGGTAGGTTTCTATAGATTGCTATGAGAAATTTCTTCTGATTTAATTTAGTCACTAATCTCATCAACTGTACACCTCTGAAGTTTCTGAAGCATATAGGCACTGAGTACAACCCCCCCCCCACTTCTTTCTGCTGTTCTCTGTACAGTCCTCTACCATACATAGCATAGATCAGACTTGATGAGAAAGTAGTGATGAGTCACATGGAAAGAGGAGGAGACCCTCTGACACCCTGAGCTCCACATGGTCTGACTGGGGAGGGGTGAGTCTGGCAGGTAGTTGTCTCACAGAAGGACCTCAGGCATCAATCACTACTTGTGCTTGGGATCCACCGGAAGCAGAGTTCAGGCGACTCTTAGGGACAAGACAAAGGATGATAGAATGGAGGAACATTTGCCTGTTGCTAAAATTGAACAACATCAGTATTGCTTTAACCCAAATTAGATATTACTTTCCTAGAGTGATCTAATTTTTTTAATCTGGTTTTTCTAGAAACAATTTCCTGAGGTTGTGTGTTCTCAAAGTGACCCAACAAAGTGAAAAGCATTTGGAGAAGATTCTAAATGTGGATGAATTTGTGAAGAGAATTTTCTCTGTGATTCATAGTAATGATCCTGTGGCAAGAGCCATCACTCTCCGGTATGCAGTGTTGCTGTAACGATTCAACCCCAAGAGTGTTCGCTGTCGTTATGTATCTAATATTCTTGTTATAAGACTAAGACTCTGAAAATATGGCAGCCGTCCCCATCTGTAAATCAGGGTTAACATCTGTGATTCTATTTTGGTTGTAAATTGCTTCTGTTTCGAATATCCCGCTTTATAGACTGAGATTTCAGTACAGGGTTGCTTCTGCTCCTTTTGAAGTTCCTCAGGCAGACCTTAAACTTGTTATCCTCCTGCTAGGTTATAGGCCTGTGCTGCCGCACCGGCCTCCAGTCCTCTCTTTTTAACTAGGAGGTCCAGGAAGTCAGTACTTCCTGAGTTTCCTTTTTGTGGGTCAAGCATTAATTCTTTCTTGTTCAAAATTAGTTCCTTTTCTCCCCTTTGATTAAGTTGAACATGTAAATTTTTTGTTTTGTTTTGGGGTGTTTTTGAGACATGGTCTGTAGGCCTTGAACTTCACAGAGATCCGCCTGCCTCTGCCTCTGCCTCCAGAGTGCTGGGATTAAAGCCACGTGCCCCAACCCCCGGCCAAACATGTGATTTTTTTTTTTTTTTTAAAGACTTGGGGCTAGGGATGAAGCTCAGTTGATAAAGTGTTTGCCTGGTACATGTGAAGCTCTGCATTGGATAAAACTGGGCATGGCTGTGCATACCTGTAATCCCAGCATTTGGGAAGCTGAGACTAGAGGATACATGAGATTTTTTTTTTAAGTTAATGATTGTTATCTTTAAAAAGAAACTGTCCAGGAGCTGGAGAGAGGGCTCAGTGGTTAAGAGCACTGACTGCTCTTCCAGAGGACTTGGTTCGATTCCCAGCACCCACATGGGGGCTAAGAACCATCTTTAAGCCGGGCGTGATGGCGTATGCCTTTAATCCTAGCACTTGGGAGGCAGAGGCAGGCAGATCTCTGTGAGTTCAAGGCCAGCCTGGTCTACAGAGTGAGTTCCAGGCCAGCTGGGGCTACAGGGAGACCCTGTCTCAAAAAAAAAGAAAGACAAGAAATGAAACTGTCCAGCCTAACTTGTTTGAGGCACTATGTTCCAGCTCTAACACTACAAAAAAAAAAAAAAAAGAAGAGGAGGAGGAAGAGAAGGAGGAAGAAAGGAAAAAGTTATGGGGGAGCCTGTAGCCAGTGGAATAACTTAAAAATGATGATGCTCTTTCTTACCTCCTAAGTTAACCTGTAAGAATTTTCACCACATGGCACCTAAAAACTGTCAGTGACTCTACTTCCAGGGGCTCTGATGTTCTCCTTAGGCCTCCGTGGGCATTGGATGACTCAGGTGCATTTTACATATGTGCAAGCAAAACACTCATGCACACATAAAATAGAAATAGGTAAATAAATATTTTTAAAAGATCTGTTGTCGGGGCTGGAGAGATGGCCTAGCAGTTAAGAGCACCGACTGCTCTTGCAGAGGACCCGGGTTCGATCCCCAGCACCCACATGGCGGCTGAGAACCATCTTTAACTCCAGTTCCAGGGGAATCCGATGCCCTCTTCTGACTTCCGTGGCATTGCACAACACAGGTGCACCAACCTACATGCAGACAGTACATTCATACACATAAAAAATAAATAAAATTTAAAAAAGGAAACATCTTAGTAAAAACAAAACAAAAAAAGATCTATTGCCAATAAAATTCATAATTTCTAGAAAGTCGTAAAGAAAAAGATCATTTTTAAAGACAAAAAAAAAAAATCAAGTTGGAACCAGGTATGGTGGTACATGCCTTTAATCCCAGCACTCAGGAGGTAGAGGCAGATGGGATCTCTCAGTTCGAGGCCAGCTGGGGCTACAGGGAGACCCTGTCTCAAAAAACAAAACAAACAACAACAAAAATGTGAGCTGACAGCAGGAAGAAGCCAGAGCAGAGTCCTCGCCCCTATTCCCTAAGAGTCTAGGATGTTAGGTCGGGCTCGGGGCAAAAAGCCAAGATGGCATAGACCAGAAAGACCCTCCTTTCTTTTCCAGTCAGGCCAGATTCCCATGAGACCTCTGGACCTGAGACCCACCTCCAGATCTGAGCCCATTTGGTACCTGGGATGTACTTCAAGAAAAAATTCTTAGGAAATGTAGCTTGCGTGTATGAGCTTGAGCAGGGGAGGGGTGGGTTCTGCTGCTGTGGTTAAGCTTAGTTGGTAGAGCAGTTACTTGGCATGTGTCAGGCCCCGATTTCAACCCCTGGTCCCAAGGAAAGAGGGAAAGAGAAATTTGGCTTATGCTTGATGGGCTATTTTAATACTTCTGATACACTGAAGTATTTAGAAGTATTTTAATTTGTTTATGTCTTGATTCCTAAAGTTAAACCTTCTTAACATGTAATTTGTAGGGCTGGAGAGGTGGCCTAGCGGTTAAGAGCGCCGACCGCTCTTGCAGAGGACCCGGGTTCGATCCCCAGCACCCACATGGCGGTCAAGAACCGTCTGAAACTCCGGTTCCAGGAGAACTCCAGTTCCAGGGGAATCCGAGACCCTCTTCTGACCTCCGCGGCATTGCACGACATGGGTGCACAGACTTGCATGCAGACAGTACATTCATACACATACAGAAATAAATAAAATTAAAAAAAAAAAAAAACATGTAATTTGTAGAGTGATCTACAACTTCCTGATCATCTGACTTGCCTTGCTTTTCCTTTCTTGACCTTGGGTGTGGTGCATTTCCATTCTTGATGTCTCTGTCTCTGTAGGATGTTGGGAAGTCTGGCCTCCATAATTCCTGAAAGGAAGAATGCTCATCACAGTATTCGGCAGAGTTTGGATTCCCACGATAATGTAGAAGTTGAAGCTGCTGTTTTTGCTGCTGCAAACTTCTCTGCACAGTCAAAGTAAGTGTCTAAAGGCTCTTTTGTGATTTGGCTTCCAAGATAAGTTTTTTTTTTTTTTTATGTGTATGAATGTACTGTCTACATGTAGGTTTGTGCACCCGTGTCATGCAATGCCACGGAGGTCAGAGGAGGGTGTCGGATTCCCCTGGAACTGGAGTTCTCCTGGAATTGGAGTTTCAGACGGTTCTCAGCCGCCATGTAGGTGCTGGGGATCGAACCCGGGTCCTCTGCAAGAGCGGTCGGCGCTCTTAACCGCTAGGCCATCTCTCCAGCCCCCAAGATAAGTTTTTGCAGGAGTAACTGATTAGTATGTGTGATCACCAAAGGATAAGGAAAAAGTAAATGATGAGGTGGATTTTTCAAGAGGTTTTACATAACTTGTGAAAAAACCTGCATTACAATACACAAGATGCTTGGGGCTGGAGAGATGGCTCAGCAGTTAAGAGCACCAACTGCTCTTGCAGAGGACCCAGGTTCAATTCCCAGCACCCACATGGCAGCTAAGAACCGTCTTTAACTCCAGTTCCAGGGGAATCCAACACCCTCTTCTGACTTCCGCAGCATTGCATGACATGGGTGCACCAACCTACGTGCAGACAGTACACTCATACACATAAAATATAATAAAAAAAAATTAAAAAAAAATACACAAGATGCCTTCACCTGTGTAAGATAAGATCAGCCATGTCATGCAGTGCCCTCAGAGGTCAGAAGAGG
Source organism: Rhizomys pruinosus (assembly GCA_009823505.1). Taxonomy (NCBI): domain Eukaryota; kingdom Metazoa; phylum Chordata; class Mammalia; order Rodentia; family Spalacidae; genus Rhizomys; species Rhizomys pruinosus. Next base: position 1,863,434 of record VZQC01015735.1, read on the forward strand.
GCATTGGATCCCCTGAAACTGGCGTTAAAGACAGTTATTAACTGCCATGTAGTTGCTGAGATTCAAATTTGGTCTTCTGCAAGAGCAGTCAGTCCTCTTAATTTGCTGAACCATCTCCCAGCCCCAAGCATCTTGTGTATTGTAATGCAGGGTTTTTTTCGGGGGGGGTCTTTTTCGAGACAGGGTGTCCCTGTGGCCCCAGCTGTCCTGGAACTCGCTCTGTAGACCAGGCTGGCCTTGAACTCACAAAGATCTGCCTGCCTCTGCCTCCCGAGTGCTAGGATTAAAGGCGTGCCCCACCATGCCCAGCAAGATGGAAATCTTAGATGCAAGTGTTGATTCCCAGAAAGACTAGGTCAGCATACACTGGCCTGAGGAATCTGTGTTGGGTGGCTTATTGCCCACTGGAGGCCCTGCGACAGCATATGCACTACTAAGCCTAAGTTGCTGCTTCCTGTCTTCTAATGTTCAGCTCTTTTGCCTTCGAGCCCTGCATGGTTTAGCAAAGACAGTAACTTGACATAAAACTTATTTTAACATATTCTGGATGTCTTATGCTGCACTACTGTCTTAGAACAGTGTGTGTGTGTGTGTGTGTGTGTGTGTGTACGCGCCTCTCGAATGTGCATGCCTGAAGATAACCTTAGATGACCTTCCTGAAGTGTTATCTACCTTTTTTGTTTTGAGACCTAGTCTGGAACTTGCCAAGTATTCTAGCTAGGCTGGCCAGGGAACCCCAGGAATCTACCTGTGTGCTGCCCCAGCACGGGATTGCAGGCACACCATAAGCGGCTTTTTTTTCCAACATGTTTTGAGGATTGAACTCAGGTCTGTAAGCCTGACAATTACTGACTGAACTATCTCTTCAGTCCCATTGTTTTCTTATTTTTGTTGTTTTGTTTTGTTTTTGTCTTTTTGAGACAGGGTCTCCCTTTAGTTGCAGCTGGCCTGGAACTTGCTATATAGACCAGGCTGGTCTTGAACTCCCAGAGATCCACACCTGCCTTTGCCTCCCAAGTGCTGGAATTAAAGTACCCAGCCCAATTCCATAGTGTTGTTTTTTTTTTTTTTTTTAAGTCCATCTCCTTTGCACAAACTTTATTTATATCAGGTAGTTTCACTCAGAGTATCTACAACGTTTCCAGGTTGAGATGGACATATGCATTTATTCATATATACATAATCACTTAGGAACTCTATTTGGTATAACTTCCCATTTTTGGTATACAGAAATAACTATTTTCTTAATGCAGCACAGAAGATATATAGTCAGTTATTCCCTAGAATGCATATATAAATTATTCACATTAAAAAATTACAAACAGAAAGCCTTATATGCACGAAAGATTAAAAACATACCTAATTCGAATGTATTTCTGACAATATACACTACTAGCTTTATAAATCTGGTAAGTATGGCGTGATACACAGTGGCTTGAGCATACAGACGGGCCTGCTCCAGGTGTACTGAGGGTTTACTCTCCACTTTGATCACCAGGACTCCATGTGCCAAGCACGGAGTGTACCTAAAAGATGCTGCCAGCGCGATGTTCATTACGGGGGCTCAGTGAGTTGTTTCTCCTATTCGCCTTTATAACGAGGGGGTCTCTTCTCTTGAAAAGCAAGAAGACCTTCAAGTCTGTCTTTCGTTGAAATGGTCTGGGCATAGCAGGCTTCTTCTATGGCTAACCCTGTTACTAAGTCGACCTCCATCCCTTGATTAATTGCTAATTTTGCCATTCTCATTGCAACAGGTCCCTGAGGCAGAAACTCTCTGGCCAGGTCCAGCGCTTTCCTGTAGGCAGCATCCCCCTCCTGGTTCTGTTCTAGCACGTGGCTGATCAAGCCGATCGCTTTGGCTTCTTGACCATCAAGTACTCGGGCAGAGAAGATGAGCTCCTTGACTAGGGACATGCCAATGGCACGGGCAATCTCTGTGTGCCCCAAATGACGGTTCCAGGGAATCAGAGTCCATTGTGGTGGAAGGCATGGCGGCTGGGGCTAGAGCAGCAAGCCAAGGGTCACATCTTGCAATGAGCACAGGAAGCAGAGAGACTAAGACTGGAGACTGCAAGGCTTGTTAAACTCACTAAGCCTAACCCCAGTGACGTTCCACAATGTTTTAAATTTATTTTTATTTATGTGCATGTTACATGTGTGCCAGAAAGAGGCATCAGATCCCCTGGAGCTAGAGTTACAGGCAGTTGTAAGCCACCTGTTATGGGTGCTGGGAACTAACGGGTCCTCTGGAAAAGCAGCATGTGCTCTTAACTGCTGAGACTTCAAGGTCATGTGCAGTTAGGGCCAAATTGCACACAACCGGCTGGGAGGAGTGAGGGTCCTATTGACCCTCCTGCCCCCTCCTTCTCTGAGGAAATGTCTAATCAACAAGCCCAGCTGTGGTGAACTTTTGCAAGCTTATTTTTTCTGTGTACATATGGGGATCCTTAAGTGTATCAGTCATGATGGCCCGAGGGCTGTTGTGAGTGCGATAGATCATCTAAGATAACACAAGCACAGTATTGGAACTAAGAGCAGACAGGGGTCAGTCTCAAAAACACATGTTTATATGTGAATGCCACACACCAAGTAGATTTCCAGGACTGGGCTTGAAGCTTAATGGTAATGTAATAGGGAGAAGACCACTAAGATACAAAATACGGCCACTAGAAAGTCTTTAGCTAGCTGATGACTGTACACCTGCCACAAAGTCTATGTAGCACTGAGTCACAGTTAGGAGGCGTTTATATAGGAAAAACCATATCCAGGGGTGAAAAGTTTGTTTCCAAGCTTAGGAGTGGTAAGCCCCTCTAACAATTTTTCTTTTTTCTTTTTTTTTTTTTGTCTTTTTGAGACAGGCTCTCCCTTTAGTCTTAGCTGGCCTAGAACTCACTCCATAGACCGGCCTTGAACACACAGAGATCCGCCTGCCTCTGCCTCCCAAGTGCGCCACCATGCCCGGCTTTAAAAATCTTTTTTTTTTTTTTTACAATTTTTATTTTCTAAAAGCAAACCAAGCATAAAGTACAGAAGCCATGCAGAGTGAGTTAGTTTCTAAGCAACCAGGTACATACTGACCTGTTCTCAAACCTCCTGTCCTAGTTTAATTGAATTAAACTTTTCTTATTTCCATACTTTAAGGTTTTTGTTTTGTTTTTTGTCTTTTTGAGACAGGGTCTCCCTATAGCTCGCCTTGAACTCACAGAGATCTGTCTACCTCTGCCTCCGAGTGCTGGGATTAAAGGTGTGCACCACCACGCCCAGCAGAAAGTTTTAACTACTGGACTCAACTGAGGACTCAGTGTGGCACAGCTATGGGCAATCTTGAGGGGCCTTATCACACTAATGGGCTCGCTCAGCATATCACACCATTGGGCTTGCTCAGCATATCCACATGCCTAGATTTGGTTTCCAGCATCACCAAACAACAAAAATTTGTAAAAATAAAAAATAAAAAAAGCATGCATTACATTGGCTTCCAAGAGATGAAGTTGTCACACAAACGACAGGAAGCATTTTTGTAGGCTCCCATTGAACTGCAGAGGGGGTATTTCGTGACTTGTGTATTTAGTATGGCTACGGAAGCCACATTTGGTTATGCCTACCCTGTCATTTTCCTTCCATGTTTATTGTATTTTATCCCAAATGTGCACTCAGCTCTGACATTCCACTCTTGGTGTCCTTTAAGCTGTGTGCTTTGAGAAGAAACTGCACTTCCTGCCACATTCCTGCCACTTCAGCCCTGCTCCTTCCCAAATTCATAATGCTCAGACTTGACTGTATTGCTTATGTCATCAAAGCTTATATGTTAAAAACTTAAGTGAAATTATATCCTAAAATACCATATTTTGTGATTGTGACCTTGATTCTACTTAGGTACAAATTGAAAACAGTCACAAATCAGGTCATCTTTCCTTCAGTATGGTATGAGAATGAGTGCTAACAGAGTGTCTCCTGGGTGGGTCGCTTGTCTTTTCTACTGTCCTCCCTGTCTGGCTTTTGGAATACTAGTTAGGATTTAGAGTATTCCTTCTGTGATAATTGTGTTCTTTGTCCTTAGAAAACTTAATTACATTTGATTTTTAATGTCTTTGCCATTTTCTTTTTTTCCGAAGGGATTTTGCCGTAGGAATCTGTAACAAAATCAGTGAAATGATTCAAGGTATGTACATTTTGTTTGGTAGCGTGAAGAGATAGGATTCCTATTAATAGCAGCTGTTCACCTTTACTGGATGCTCAGTGTATGCTAGTCACTCTGCTTTCCAGTAGTACTACATATTTTCTCTGATTTGCCCCAGGGGCTCAGTACAGAAGGGAACATACCAGGCCCTTACCCTCAAGGAACCTGCATTCTAGTCAGGAGCTGATTGAGAAATATGTGTACAGATATGACTTATCAGGTGTTTGGGGGGTAAATGTGATGAGGAGTGGGTCTAAAAGTAGATGACATGGTGGCTGGAGGCGTTTCTTTGACCTGTTGCTCACAGAACCCTCAAAGAAGGAAAGGAGTGTGTAGCACAGAGTGACTGTGAGCCTTCTGATCTAGGGGAAAGCAGTGCTAACCCGAGCTCTGGGCTCTTGTCTGATAACAGGCCTCAGTGTTTCCATTTGCAGCTAAAATCAAATCCAAGTTCCCTTGGTGGCTACGGTTCTGCATAAATGATGCCTCATCTTATTAACCCATATTGTCTTTACATCATCTGTTACCAGCAGCTCTGGGATGCAGGATTCCACAGTTCTAAAGTATCCTACTTTTAGGGGCTGGAGAGATGGCTCAGCAGTTAAGAGCGCTGACTGCTCTTGCAGAGGACCCGGGTTCGATCCCCAGCACCCACAAGGTAGCTGAGAACCATCTGTAACTCCAATTCCAGGAGAACTCCAGTTCAGGGGAATCTGAGACCCTCTTCTGACCTCCGCAGCATTGTACGACACAGGTGCACAAACCTACATGCAGACAGTACATTCATACACAAAAATAAAATAATTTAAAAATAAATAAAAATTTAAATAATAAAAAAGAAAAAAATGCTAAAAAAAAAATCCTACTTTTAGCCAGATGTGGTGGTGTACACCTTTAATCCAGCACTCAGGAGGGAGACACAGGCAGATCTCTGTGAGTTCAAGGCCAGCCTGGTCTATATAGCCAGTTCCAGGCCAACTGGGAGTACAGGGAGATCCTGTTTCAAAAAAGACCAAAAATATAAAATAAAAGAATCCCACTGTTACTGCATTTTTAGAAATGGCATTCTGTTATGTGTGCAGCTTGGTGATGTTAGATCTTTTCGTGGCAAAGGGAGTGGAGCCCAGAGGTTTGCCCAGAGCCACCCTGCTCCAGATAGCAGTTTGGCTCTGAAGCTCGTGCTTTTTTTTGTATGTGTATGAACGTACTATCTGCATGTAGGTCTGTGCACCCGTGTCGTGCAATGTCGCAGAGGTCAGAAGAGGGTCTTGGATTCCCCTGGAACTGGAGTTCTCCCGGAATTGGGGTTACAGATGGTTCTTAGCTGTCATGTGGGTGCTGGATCCTCTGCAAGAGCAGTCGGTGCTCTTAACCGCTGGGCCATCTCTCCAGCCCCTGAAGCTCAGGCTTTTAACCACTATGCTATGTTGCATTTCTAGGGTACGAATTTCTTTAGGATAGCTGTATTTTACATGCATTTAAATTCTTTCAAGTTAATGGTAAAGAAAATTTACTTAGTTTTGGAAATGATTTTAAGAATCAAAGAACAATGATTATGCTTTATCCTCTTCCTTTTTATTTTGTCTTTTTTCTTTCACCACAAAGACATTCCTGTAGAAAAGGCAGCCTTGATGATATCAGGGCATCACTTACTGAATGCCTAGATCTCATCTGCAAACAGGTGGGACAGGTCTTGAAGTAATTCACTGAGAGTTTGTAAAGGAGCCGTTCACAAAGGTGTGAGTAGAGCATGGTAGGGATCATGCTAGCCAGAGTTCCTGCAGCTTTAACTCCCCTAAGATCCGGGGGGGTTACCCTGTGGAACCATCTCATTGGCCATGGGGTGCTTTTTAAAAGTGGTGTTGCTGGGCATGGTGATGCCAGCACTTAGGAGGCAGAGGCAGGTGGATCTCTGAGTTCAAGGCCAGTCTAGTCTTTATAACAGGTTTCAAGCTAGCCAGGGCAACATAGTGAGACCCTGTGTCAAAACAAAAGAAAAAGGTAGTTTCTGTTGGCATCATACAACTTTATAATCATTGGAAAGGTAGTTTCTGAAAAATCTACTGAACTTATTAGTTAGTTCTAATATAATTGCCTTTAGTGTTGTGACCATAATAAATGTATTACAGCATTGGTTTCTAAATAGAATTTTGCTAATTGAACCAGACCTTTCAAATCTGAGCTGCTGAGGGTGATGGTTGGACCTGAAGCAAGTTGTTTCATCTAGGGTTAGCTACACCAGTGGATCTGAAGCTGAAGCTGATCCCCATCCTGCAACACATGCACCATGATGCTCTCCTGGCCTCCAGTGCCCGGCAGCTTCTGCAGCAGCTGGTCACGTCCTACCCCTCCACCAAGATGGTCATCGTGTCTCTGCACACCTTCACTCTGCTTGCAGCCTCGTCTTTGGTTGATACGCCTAAGCAGGTCATTTCTAATTTTTGTTTTTCTGTGTGTGTGTGTGTGTGTGTGTGTGTGTGTGTGTGTGTGTGTGTGAGAGAGAGAGAGAGAGAGAGAGAGAGAGAGAGTCCCTATAGCCCCAGCTGGCCTGGAACTCAATATATAGACATGGCTAGCCTTAAACTCAAAGAGATCTATCTGCCTGCCTTTGCCTCCTGAGTGCTGGGATTAAAGGCATGTGCCACCATGCCCAGCTCTAGTTTTTTTTGTTGGTTTGTTTTTTGTTTTTTTAATTTTAATTCAATTTTATGTGTGTTAGTGTTTTGCTTGCATGTATGTAAGTACACCATGTGCATGCAGTGTTTGCGGAGGCCAGAAAAGGGTATTGGATCCCCTGGAACTTTAGTTAGAGATGGTTGATAGCTGCCACATGGGTGCTAGTGGCTGAAACTGGGTTCTCTGCAAGGGCAGTCTGTGCTCTTAACCACTGACCATCTCTCCAGCCTTCCAGTTTTCTTTAATTACTTATTCTTTGTAAACTTACATATCAAGTGTGTGCTAAAGACTAAGGAAGCAAGCAACCCATGAGTTTTTAATAACAGAAAGGTACCTTTCTCTGTTAAGGGGCAGTTAGGGTTCTTTTTTCTTTATAGTCTCAGTACTATTTCTTGGGGGCCCTGGAGGACAGTCGTCATCAGGGATTGTGTAAGAGGATGTGTTGTTGGAAGAAACGGAAGACTGAGGGTCTGTTTGTTCTGCTAGAACCTTACAAATCAAATGATATTTGTACACAGGAAAAAGGTGCAAACCTAGATACGAGCTAGTAGTGACAGGGCTGTGATAGTCCAGTTCCTCCTCAGTCTGTGAGTTTTACCAAACAGCACCGCATCTCTCGTGATGGTTTCAGCGACAGTGTTGCTCAGAGCTTGACTTTACTTTCTTTGTAGATTCAGCTTCTGCTGCAGTATTTGAAGAATGATCCCAGGAAAGCAGTGAAAAGACTTGCTATTCAAGATCTGAAGTTACTTGCTAATAAAACACCACATACTTGGAGTAAGGAGAATATTCAGGTATATAGTACTTTTTTTATTTTTTATTTTATTTTATTTATTTATTGGGTTTTTTTTTTTGTTTTGTTTTGTTTTTTTGAGACAGGGTCTCCCTGTAGCCCTAGCTGGCTTGAAACTCACTATATAGACCACACTGGCCTTGGACTCACAGAGATCAGCCTGCCTCTGCCTCCTGGAGTGCTGGGATTAAAGGCATGTACCACCATGCTTGGTGGTATATAATACTTTTTAATCAAAAAAAAAAAAATACTGAAACAAACAAACAAAAAAATACTACTGTTACCTGAATCAGGGTGAGACTGTGGTCACCTTAAGTGTCCACCCTCCTAATACTTCATTGTGGGGATTAAATTTCAACAAGTGAAACCTCCAGGGATCTCAACTGTAGCACAATCTTTCTAAATTTTTATGTCTTCATCAGGCAGATTTTATTTATTTATTTATTTATTTTTTGTCTTTTCAAGAAAGGGAGGGTTCTCCCTATAGCCCAGCTGTCCTGGACTCACTCTGTAGACCAGGTGGCCTTGAACTCACAAAGATCCACCTTCCTCTGTCTCCCGAGTGCTAGGAATAAAAGGTGTGCACCACCATCCTGGGCTGTTTTTTTTTTTTTTTTAAACCTTGTGAATGTGTTGCTCAATGGGAAAGGTCTTTTGTGCATCTGACTTTCTGTTTGGGATACTTTTCCTTCTGGCTTAGGGAAGTGCTTCAGCGAAACTGTGGTGATAAACTCTCCTCTGTTATTTATTTGTATGAAAATGCCCTCAATCTTGAAAGCCGCTTCCTGTGAGGTGAAATCCCCAGGGTATTAAGGGTACCATTCTGCTCTGTACTGCTTTATCCCAGTACAGCTTAAGTAGCAGTATTAAGCCTCTTTTTAAGGCTTTCTCTTTATTTATTGCTTTGAATTTTTGTTTGGCTTGATGATGATGATTTGCAGTTTTACTATGAAATTTCTCCTTTTCAAATTCTTCCCTTAAAACTATATTGACACCGGGTGTGGTGGCGCATGCCTTTAATCCCAGCACTCAGGAGGTGGAGGCCAGCCTGGTCTGCATAGTGAGTTCTAGGACAGCTGGGGATACAGGGAGACCCTATTTCAAAAAGACCCCCCCCCAAAAAAAAAAAAAACCCCAAACCTGTATTGACTCTGGTGGTGTGTTAGATACTTTTCTTTTGCTGTGATAAAACACTATACCAGGCTGGAGAGATGCCATAGGGTTAAGAGCGCCGACCGCTTCTTACAGAGGACCGGGTTGATCCCCAGCACCCACATGGTGGCCAGAACCATCTGAAACTCCAATTCCAAGAGAACTCCAGTTCCAGGGAATCTGACACCGTCTTTGACTCCCGCGGCATTTCAACGTCAAGGGTGCACAAACTTGCATTGCAGACAGTACATTGTACACATACAGAAATAAATAAAAATTTTAAAAAAACAAAACAAACATTAAAAAGTTGTAGAAGGAAGAGTTTATTTGATGTCTGGTTCCAGAGAGATGAGACTGTCATGGTGGAGAGGCATGGCAGGGGCAGCCCAGGAGGCAGAGAGGGAAACCGGCAAAGGGATAAGGCTATGAACTCAGAAAGCCCACCCCAGTGACGTGCTTCCTCCAGCAAGGCCACACCTCCTAGGGATTTCATGGCCTCCTAAAACAGCACCACCCACTGACTGAGTGTTCACATATTTCAGCCTTTGGGGGACACTGCATTCAAACCTGGCAAAATGGCTCAGTGGATAAAGGCATTTAGTGCTAAGCCTGGTGACCTGAATTTGATCCCCAAGACAACATTGTGGAAGGAGAGAATTGACTCTTGCAACTATTCCTTTGACATATACACATGCACACATTCACAGATATGATAAATGAATAAATGTAATTTTTTTTTTATTTTTTATTTTTGTATGTGTATGAATGTACTGTCTGCATGAAGTTTGTGCACCCTTGACGTGCAATGCGCGGAGGTCAGAAAAGGGCTCGTATCTTGGAACTGGAGCTGAGTTCTCCTGGAATTGGAGTACAGTACGGTTTCAGCCGCCATTGGGTGGCTGGGGATGAAACCCGGAGTCCTCTGCAAGAGCAGTCGGAGCACTTAACCGCTAGGTCTATCTTCCAGCCCCTGAATAAATGTAATTTTAAAAAGATCTTAACTCCATTGTCTCCTTGGATCAGAAGGTCAGTGTCTTTCAGCAGTTCGGGTAATCCCAGGTGCACCTCCTTCAGACACTGAGGCTCTTCCTCTCTCCTTCACAGCTCCAGTTAATGGATGTCAGCCCTTCTCTAATAACCTTCCATATTCCCTGTTGGCTTATTTTTCCATCTCTGGCTGTGCTCTAATCTCTCCTTACATACCTTTTAGTTGAGTAATGGTCTCTTAGCAGCTCTCTCCGGTTGGCCCAAAGTCACAGTCCTGCTTCGCCTCCCCAGGTGCTAGCACTAGCATGTCTAGCTGAGCTACCTAGTTTTCTTGGAATGACCCAGAGTGGAAATTTATTCCCTTAGAGAATATTTGCATTTTCTTGTGCTAGGCAGAGAGAGCAGATGTGATGAATGCTTTGGGGAAGATATAGTTAGGAATGAGGATCAGTGAGCGTGGGAGTGCAGGTGCATTTTACATAGGTTCCTTCTGGAGCCCTCACCAGAAAGCTGGTATTTGAGCATGGAGGCACATGTCNAAAGAAAGAGAACATCATTAACTTTGCAGGTTAAATGGATGGACTAAGAAGCCACTTATGCTAAGTGAGGTAACAAAATCCCAGAAAAAACAACGTATGATATCCCTTCATTTGGGAATCCTAGTCACCAAATCTCTATTTGGTAGGAATGACATAAATTCTTTTTTCTTTCTTTTTTAGCAAATACAATGTTACTCAAATCAACTTGTCTATAAGTAATTAAAATAAGTAAAGTAACTTTGCTTCTTTACCTCATACAACTCTATGATCAAAATATGTAAAAAGGTAAAATTGGCATAACATGTTCTGGGATTAACATAAGTTTTAGTTTTATTCAGATGTTCATCAATTTTGGTATAATTGTCGTGCGCGTGTATATATGAGTTTTGGAGAATGATTACCAAATTGATAGGAACAACAACAAAAAGGACTGTGTCACAAGAAAACTGTAAGAAACAGGAAACTTCTGCAAAAGCAGCTAACCTTCTGCATGAAAATTTTAAAAAATACTGAGAAAAAGATGAAAGACATGGTATGCAGTAGTACATGAGCTCTGGCGGTGGGTGGGGGCAAGAAATGGGAATGGGGTCTAAACTGGATTAAGAAAGCAGAGACCTGGGGTTGCCGATCCCCACACCACATGGCGGCTGAAGACCCATCTTTAACGCCAATTTTCCAGGGGAATCTGACACCCTCTTCTTACTCCCACTTGCACGACAACGGGTGCACAGACACCTACTGCAGACAGCTAACCATTACATAGCCATACAAAATAAATAAAAAAAAAAAAAAAAAATAAGAGGGCATTTGCCCTGGCAAATGCCGAGAGTTCATATGCTTTTACCTCCAATAAATTATTTCTTTGGCTAGAAGTAAAAAAAAAAGGGTATTCGCTACAAACTCTTAGGCATTCTGATTCATCCCTCTTTCCTTCCCTAAGACTTCCTTGCCTACTGTACCACTAGTTTGCTTTAGGTTAGGACTAACCCTCCACTAAAGAGGGATTGCAGCGGGCTGGAGAGATGGCCTGAGTGGTTCCAAAGAGCGCCGACGCTCTTGCAGGGACCCGGGTTCGTCCCGCAGCAGCCACATGGCGGCTGAGAACCGTCCTGAAGCTCCAATTCCAGGAAAACACCGTCCAGGGGAATCCTGAGACCTTCTTCTGATCTCGGCGCATTGCACGTACACGGCGGTGCACGAGCATTGCATGCAGGACAACTAATTCCTAACGACATAAAAAAAAACAAAAAATTATAAGAAAAATTTAAAATAAAAAAAATAACGAGGGCATTCTGGGGGTGTGGAGAGATGACCTAGCAAGTTAAGAAGAACCAACTGCTCTTGCAGAGGACCCGAGTTGATTCCCAGCACCCACATGGCAGCTGAAACCGTCTGTAACTCCAATCCAGGAGCAACTCACAGTCCGGGAATCCAAGACCCTCTGTCTGACCGTCCGCGCATTGCACAACACGGGTGCACAAACCTACATGCAGACAGAACTACATACACATGACAAAATGGAAATAAAGTAAAAAAAAAAAATGGAGGGCATGTGGGAATCCTGGAACTAGAGTTAGTAATGATTGTTGTCTACCATGTGGCTGCTGGACACAAACTCAGCATAGACAAGCCTGCTTATTACACCCTGAACATCTTTCCAGCCTGAAAATAAAGTTTTAAAAAAGAAGAATTTGCTCGGCAGGTGGGTGCATGACCTTAATCCAGCACCCAGGAGGCAAAGGCAGGCTGATTTCTGTGAAAAGAGCCCCCCCGCCCCCCCCCCCCCCCCCCTCCACCCCCCCCCCCCCCCCGCAGGATTCACAGGCTAGGTGGCCTACACGGAGACCCTGTCTAAAACAAATAGCAAACAAACACCAACCACACCTACCCCAGGCCAGGAGTGTGGTACAGTGCCTTTAATCCCACACGTGGGAGACAAGCAAGCAGATCTCTGTTAGTCCAAGGCCAGCCTGGGTTTACAAGTGAGTTCCAGGACAGCTGGAGCACATCGGGGACCCTTCTGCAAAAAGAAAAAACAAAAAAAACAAACCCTAAAGAAGTTTACTTAAAGGAAAAACAGAATATTATATATAGAAATTATTTACAATGCATATATCTGTTTTCTGTCATGTAGCATGGTCTCATTAAGTAAAACATGATTTAAAATTCACTGATTGCAATAAAAACAGCTTAACGGCCTGCCTCTGAGGTGCCACACAGACTACATATTAATCCTATTTTAGTGATGAAATCTGGTTCAAGATTCCATTTCAAGGACATTTGCTATGCACCAGTTGTATCAGGAACATTTTCACTACCAACAAGGGGCCAACAAAGGAACACACGTGGAATGTCCTTTCTCACTGGCTCCCAGGCTTCTGCCTCAGTATCTGCTTTGAACTTCTTCCTCATGCACCGGCCGTTGATAAAACTGCGTCAACTAGACGCGCCCGGGCCACGTGAACCACGATGAATTGTAACATGATTGTGTCTGAGGAGTGGATCAACGGTCACCAATAGCAGACCTTCTCTCAGTCGCAGAGATGCTGCATTCCAGAAATGTGTAAAATGGGATCTAAGTGATCAGAGGCGGCCAAATAGACGGTCGGCTCTCAGATAAAGGACACGGACCAACACGCGTCGATACAACCCAAGTTTTTGTTCTAGAACCCCAACATGGTAGCAAACAGAGAAGCTCGACTCCAACAAGCTGGCGGCCCTGTCTTGACCTCACATTCATCGGCACTTGGCGATGAAGCCCCTGCTCCTTATACGCATCTCACGGATGCTCAGAAAACTGTCGTCAATTATTACAATATCGCATTTCCATTACTTTACTTAGTCTTTCTTCCAATCTTAAGACAGGATCGTCCAGCCCTGATTGCCGGTCTAAGCGTGGCGCATCTATCCACTCTTAACCGCTCTCCAGCTCTACTGCCTGGTCCAGCACCATACGCATACCTACGCCATCCACAACTATGGGAAACTCAACTCTGTCTAGACCAGGTTGGCGCTGAACTCACAGAGATCCACCTGAGCCTCTGCCTCTGAGATGCTAGGATTAAGGGGTGCGTAGCTGCCAACCAATGCCTGGCTTGTTCAAAATATGGCTTAGCCACCATGTGGGGTGTTGGGAAGTTGAACCCGAGGTCCTCGCAAGAGAGTCGCAACTCATTAACCCAGCTGAAAGCCATTCTCCAGCCTTGCCACGCCAATATTCATTAAGAACACTTGTTTATTTACTAACTGATCCGACATTACACAATGGATGACGCTGCGCAGTAGGCTTGCGATGCGTAACGCCGTGTCAAGTTGCAACTGTCATCGGAAGCGAGTCAAGGCAATAAAGAGGGGTAACGGGTTCCCCGGGAACTGATTGAGTTACAGATGGTTCTGTCAGCTGCGCATGTTGGGTTGCTGGGATCGAAACCCCGTCCTCTGCAAGCGGTAGACAAGTATGCGACAGGCTCTTACACCGCGTCAGTCGCCATCTCTCCAGCCCCACATTCTTCCCTTCGTATACTATATGTACAAGTGCCAACAAAATCCATGTGCTCTTCCTCTCAGTACATCGGAATGTTTACCAGCTTCTGGGCCATTACCACATAGTATATCCTGGCTTTGAGTACATAATAAGCTTTTTGTTGTTTTGAAACTATTTAGCTCTGGCTTAAGTCTGCACTTTCTATGTGCCTAGGACTTGGCTCAACTGTAGCAATCTCCTGGACTCAGCCTCCCAAGTTGCCTACAGACATGCCGTGCAATGCCGCGGAGGTCAGAAGAGGGTCTCGGAATCCCTTGGAACTGGAGTTCTCCTGGAATTGGAGTTACAGACGGTTCTCAGCCGCCATGTGGGTGCTGGGGATTGAACCCGGATCCTCTGCAAGAGCAGTCGGAGCACTTAACCGCTAGGCTATCTTTCCAGCCCCTGAATAAATGTAATTTAAAAAAGATCTTAACTCCATTGTCTTCTTGGATCAGAAGGTCAGTGTCTTTCAGCAGTTCGGGTAATCCCAGGTGCACCTCCTTCAGACACTGAGGCTCTTCCTCTCTCCTTCACAGCTCCAGTTAAATGGATGTCAGCCCTTCTCTAATAACCTTCCATATTCCCTGTTGGCTTATTTTTCCATCTCTGGCTGTGCTCTAATCTCTCCTTACATACCTTTTAGTTGAGTAATGGTCTCTTAGCAGCTCTCTCCGGTTGGCCCAAAGTCACAGTCCTGCTTCGCCTCCCCAGTGCTAGCACTAGCATGTCTAGCTGAGCTACCTAGTTTTCTTGGAATAGACCCAGAGTGGAAATTTATTCCCTTAGAGAATATTTGCATTTTCTTGTGCTAGGCAGAGAGAGCAGATGTGATGAATGCTTTGGGGAAGATATAGTTAGGAATGAGGATCAGTGAGCGTGGGAGTGCAGGTGCATTTTACATAGGTTCCTTCTGGAGCCCTCACCAGAAAGCTGGTATTTGAGCATGGAGGCACATGTCTGTAGCACTTGGGAGGCTGAGTCAGGAGGATTGCTACAAGTTTGAAGCCAGTCTAGGCCACATAGAAAGTGCCAGACTAGCCAGAGCTAAATAGTTTCAAAACAACAAAAACGATTATGATTACTCAAAGCAGGATCATACTATGGGTAATGGCCAGAAGTGGTAAAATTCAGATGTACTGAGAGGAAGAGCACATGGATTTGTTGGCACATTGTACATATAGTATAAGAAAAATTGGGGCTGGAGAGATGGCCTAGCGGTTAAGAGTACCAACTACGCTTGCAGAGGACCGGGGTTCGATCCCCAGCACCCACATGGCAGCTGAGAACCATCTGTAACTCCAGTTCCAGGGGAATCCGACACCCTCTTCTGACCTCCGCAGCATTGCATGACACGGGTGCACAAACCTACATGCAGACAGTACATTTGTATGCATAAAAAATAAAAAAGTGTTTTAAGAAAAATTAGGGTCAAGGCTGGAGAAATGGCTCAGCGGTTAAGAGTGCCGACTACTCTTGCAGAGGACCTGGGTTCAATTCCCAGCACCCACATGGTGGCTAAGCACCATATTTAAGCCAGGCATGGTGGCATACACCTTTAATCCTAGCACTCCAGAGGCAGAGGCAGGTGGATCTCTGTGAGTTCAGGCCATCCTGGTCTACAGAGTGAGTTCCAAGCCAGCTGGGGCTATCGGGAGACCCTGTCTAAAAAAATAAATAAAATGAATGAAATTGAATTTATTCATGTATTAGGGAGCAGGGCTCATGCCAAGGCATGAATGTGAAGTCAAGACAGCTTGTTGGAGTCAGTTCTCTTTCTACCATGTGGGTTCTTAGAATCAAAACTTGGGTTGTCACGCCTGTTGGCCCGTTCCCTTACTCACTGAGCCACCTCTTTGGTCTGATCACAGTCATTTCTACACATTTCTGGAATACATCTCTGGTGAGAAGAAGCTTGTATTTAGAGATTGACCCCCAACAAACAGTAATTCATGGGTCAGGGCCGGCAGCCAGTGAAGCCGGTGCAGAGGAAGAAGTTCAAAGCAGATACTGAGGCAGAAGCCTGGGAGCCAGTGAGAAAGGACATTCCACGTGTGTTCCTTTGTTGGCCCCTTGTTGGTAGTGAAAATGTTCCTGATACAACTGGTGCATAGCAAATGTCCTTGAAATGGAATCTTGAACCAGATTTCATCACTAAAATAGGATTAATATGTAGTCTGTGTGGCACCTCAGAGGCAGTTAAGCTGTTTTTATTGCAATCAGTGAATTTTAAATCATGTTTTACTTAATGAGACCATGCTACATGACAGAAAACAGATGATTGCATTGTAAATAATTTTATCATATAATATTTTCTGTTTTCTTTAGTAAAATTCTGTTAGGGTTTGTTTTTTTGTTTTTTCTTTTTGAGATAGGGTCCCCATGTAGCTTCAGCTGTCCTGGAACTCACTTTGTAAACCAGGCTGGCCTTGAGCCACAGAGATCTGCTTGCTTGTCTCCCAAGTGCTGGGATTAAAGGCATGTACCACCACTCCTGGCCTGGGGTAGGTGGGTTGGTTGGTGTTTGTTTGCTTATTTGTTTAGACAGGGTCTCCCTGTAGCCCCACCTAGCCTGTGTAGACCTGGCTGGCCTCTCTCACAGAAATCAGCCTGCCTTTGCCTCCTGGGTGCTGGGATTCAAGGCATGCACCACCCATGCCCAGCAAATTCTTCTTTTTAAAATTATTTTCAGGCTGGAAAGATGTTCAGTGGTTAAAAGCAGTGCTTGCTGTTGAGTTTGTGTCCAGCAGCCACATGGTAGACAACAATCATTACTAACTCTAGTTCCAGGGACCCAATGCCCTCTTTTTTTTTTTTTTAATTTTATTTATTTTTGTCATGTGTATTAGTGTACTGGTCTGCAGTAGGTTTGTGCACCCGTGTGTTGCAATGCGGCGGAGGTCAGCAGAGGGTCTTGGATTCCCTGGATGTGAGTTGCTCCTGGAATTGGAGTTGACAGACGGTTCAGCTGCATGTGGGTGCTGGGATCAACTCGGGTCCTCTGCAAGAGCAGTTGGTTTTCTTAACTGCTAGGCAGTCTCTCCAACCCCCAGAATGCCCTCGTTATTTTTTTTTTTTTAATTCTTTTCTTATAATTTTCTTGTTTTGTTTTTATGTCGTTAGGGATGTAGTTCTGTCCTGCATGCAAGTGCTGTGCACCGCCGGTCGTACGTGCAATGCGCCGAGATCAAGAAGAAGGTCTCATGGATTCCCCTGGAGCTGTTGTTTTCCTGGAATTGGAGCTTCAGGACGGTTCTCAGCCGCCATATGGTGCTGCGGGACGAACCGGGTCTCTGCAAGAGCGTCGGCGCTCCTTGTGGAACCACTAGGCCATTCTCTCCAGCCCGTCGTTGCAATGCCCTCTTTATGGGAGGGTTAGTCCTAACCTAAAGCAAACTAGTGGTACAGTAGGCAAGGAAGTCTTAGGGAAGGAAAGAGGGATGAACTCAGAATGCCTAAGAGTGTTGGTAGCGATCCCCTTTTTTTTTTACTTGCTAGCCAAAGAAATAAGTTTATTGGAGGTAAAAGCATATGAATGCTCGGCATTTGTTCCAGGGCAAAATGCCGCTCTAGTTTTTTTTATTTTAATTTTTTATTTATTTTGTATGCTTGTACATGGTTAATGGCTGTTCTGCAGTAGGTCCGTGCATCTCCGTTGTCGTGCAATGGGAGTAAGAAGAGGGTGTCAGATTCCCCTGGAATCTGGCGTTAAAGATGGGTCTCAGCCAGCCATGTGGTGTGGGAATCGAACCAGGTCCTCTGCTTTCTTAATCAGTTTAGACCCATTCCCCTTTCTTGCCCCCACCCACCCGCCAGAGCTCATGTACTCTGCATCCATGTCTTTCATCTTTCTCAGTATTTTTTTTAAATTTTCATGCAGTACAGGTTGCTGCCTTTTTTGGGCAGAGTTTCTGTTTCTTATCAGTTCTTGTGCACAGTCCTTGTTTGTGTGTTGTTCCTATTCAATTTGTAATCACTTCTCCAAAACATCATATATACACGCCGCACGACACATTTATACCAAAATTGGATGAACATGCGATAAACTAATATGTTATCCCGACATGTTTGCAATTTTACCTTTTTGACATTTTTGACATTAGAGTTGTATGTAGGTAAAGAAAAAAGTACTACTTTACATTCTTACATTTTATAACAAGTTGATTATGAGTAACATTGTATTTTGCTAAAAAGGATAAAAAGAATTATTCAATTTCCTTACAAATAGAGATTTAGTACTAGGATCCACAAATGAAGGTATCATAAATCGTTGTTTTTTCTGAGATTTTGTTACCTCACTTAGCATAGTGGCTTCTTAGTCCATCCATTTAACCTGCAAAGTTAATGATGTTCTCTTTCTTTNTTTTTTTTTTTTTATGTGTAGGAATGTATTGTCTGCATGCAAGTCTGTGCACCCGTGTCGTGCAATGCCGCCGAGATCAGAAGAAGGTCTCGGATTCCCCTGGAACTGGAGTTCTCCTGGAATTGGAGCTTCAGACGGTTCTCAGCCGCCATGTGGGTGCTGGGGATCGAACCCGGGTCCTCTGCAAGAGCGGTCGGCGCTCTTAACCACTAGGCCATCTCTCCAGCCCCCCAATGCCCTCTTTATGGGAGGGTTAGTCCTAACCTAAAGCAAACTAGTGGTACAGTAGGCAAGGAAGTTTAGGGAAGGAAAAAAGATGAATGCAAATGGCCTAAGAGTTTGTACGAATACTTTTTTTTTTACTTTAGCCAAAGAATATTTATTGGAGTAAAAGCATATGAACCCCAGGCATTTCCAGGGCCCAATGCCCTCTTTTTTTTTTATTTTATTTTATTTATTTTTGTATGTGTATGAATGTACTGTCTGCAGTAGGTCTGTGCACCCGTGTCGTGCAATGCCGTGGAGGTCAGAAGAGGGCGTCAGATTCCCCTGGAACTGGAGTTAAAGATGGGTCTCAGCCGCCATGTGGGTGCTGGGGATCGAACCCAGGTCCTCTGCATTTCTTAATCAGTTTAGACCCATTCCCCCTTTCTTGCCCCCACCCCGCCAGAGCTCATGTACTCTGCCATCCATGTCTTTCATCTTTTTCTCAGTATTTTTTTAAATTTTCAATGCAGAGGTTTACTGCTTTTGGCAGAAGTTTACTGTTTCTATCAGTTCTTTGACACAGTCTTTTTGTTGTTGTTCCTTCCAATTTGTATCACTCCAAAACATGCATATATACACGCCGCCACACATATACCAAAATTATGACATCTGAAATAAACTATATGTTAATTCCAGAACATGTTTAGCAATTTACATTTTTACATTTTGACATTAGAGTTGTATGCAGGTACAAAAAAATACTACTTTACATTCTTACATTACATAGCAAGTTGATTTGAGTAACATTGTATTTGCTAAAAAAGAAAGAAAAAGAATTATGAGTTTGCCTTACAAATAGAGATTTGGTGCTAGGATTCCCAAATAAGGGATATCATACGTTGTTTGTTTTTCTTTGACTGTGTTATTTCACTTAGCATAATGGCTTCTAGTTCCATCCATTTACCTGCAAAGTTCATGCTGTCGTCTTTCTTTCCTGCTGCATAAAATTCCATTGCATAGATGTACCACATTTTCTTTTTTAAAAAAATAAGTAATAAGTAATGAATACAAGCATCCTTCACGTAAAACCAATTTGCAAGCAGCTATGCCCAAACTTATACAGCCCAAGGCCCCCATTGTCCAGCTGGAGGTACTTGTATGTACAAGCATGATGATCAAATAAGAGTCCAGTCTATATTGCTGTAGTTTCACAATTCACCCCAATTGCAGCCCTTGCATTCTACTACGTCCCCCTCTTCTGCAGATTGTTCCCCTAGGCTTTAGAAAGTACATTTTCTTTATCTACTCGTTGGTTGAGGAACTCTAGTGTGAGTGTGTTGCTTCCAGTAGTGAAAAAAGGTACATACAAATGGCCTAAGTGTTTGGACAAATTTTTAAATATATGAGTGTATTGCCTGTGTGTATATGAACACCTGTGTCATGCAATGCTTGAAGAGGGTGCCAGATCCCCTGGGACTGGAGTTATGCGTGGTTTTTAGCTGGGAACCAAAGCCGGGTCCTCTGTAAGAACAGCCAGTGCTCTTGGCTGTCTCTCCAGCCCCTGGATAAATAAATTTAAACTACATCATTAAACAGTAGTCATTTTTTAAAGTTTTTTGTTTTTTTGTCTTTTTGAGATAGTCTCCCCCTAGCCCCAGCTGTGCTAGAACTCTAGAACTCACTTATATAGACCAGGCTCGGGGCTGGAGAGATAGCCTAGCAGTTAAGAGCGCCAACCACTCTTGCAGAGGACCTGGGTTCGATCCCCAGCACCCACATGGCGGCTGAGAACCGTCTTTAACTCCAGTTCCAGGGGAATCTGACGGCCTCTTCTGACTTCTGTGGCTTTGCACGACACCGGTGCACAAACCTACATGCAGACAGTACATTCATACACATAAAAAATAAAGCCAAAAAAAATAAAAATAATAAATTAAATAAATAAATACATAAATAAATAAATAAATAACCAGGCTGGTCTTGGACTCACAGAGATCCATCTGCCTGTGCCTCCCAAGTGCTGGGATTAAAGGCGTGTGCAACCATATATGATACAATTATTTTTTCTACTTTTGTCAGTTCTCTTTTTCACTTTTTGTTTTTCCCTGTCTTTCTTTAGATTTTGGTTGTTTTTTGTTTGGGGTGGGGGGCAGGATTTGAAACACAGTTGAACATACTTAAGGCTGATTTTGACCTGACCACAGAGTTAAGGATAACCTTGGACTTCTAATTCTCCTGTTTTCACTTCTGAGTGCTGGAATTGCTGGCCTATGGGTCACCACACCCACTTTACAGGGTGCTGGGAATAAACTCGAGCCTCCTGTGTGCTAGGCAGGCATTCTACCACCTGAGCTACATCTCTAGCCCCTTCCATATTGACTCTGAATACCAGTTTTATTTTTATTATCCATAAAAAGAGATTTAATTGTATTTTACCCAGATAACTGGGCAGTTGTGTCCCTTCAGGTTGGTTAATTGATTCATCTGATTTGAAGTGGGAGTATCATATACTAAATTCTATCGCCGGGCATGGTGGCGCACACCTTTAATCCTAGCACTGCAGTGGCAGAGGCAGGCAGATCTTTGTGAGTTCAAGGCCAGCCTGGTCTACAGAGTGAGTTCCAGGACAGCTGGGGCTACAGGGAGACCCTGTCTTGAAAAGATTAAAAAAAAAAAATTCTAATGTGTATTTGTACATATTTCTTGCCAGAATTTATTTTGGATTTTTTTTTGGTTTTGTTTTTTTCCATATAATATTTGAAATTAGATATTCTGTATCATTCCCAAAATCCTTTTGTTGATTTTAATGGGATCTTACAATGTTTATGTTTTAATTTAACCATTTCAAAATTTTTAATTTTCTCCTTGTAAGTTTTACTCATTTTCTGAAACTTTGGAATTGGTTTAATTGAACAAGACAGTGGTCCTGGTATACAGACTCATATTACACTGGATGAGGCACTCTGAACACATGCCTGTAGTTCATTATAATTACGGGAATCTAGGAGAACGCTTTAGGCTGCTGCTGTCTGTACACTGCATGACCAGAATAGTGGGATTCGAGGGCCTGCCCACTAAGGAACCAGGCAGTAGTACATATATGAACAGTATTCATATTGCTTAGATAAGTAAAACATACTAGAATATTTTTTTATTATTATTATTTTTTTTGGGGGTATTTTTGAGACAGGGTCTGCCTTTAGTCCTAGCTGGCCTAGAGCTCACTCTGTAGACCAGGCTGGCCTCCAACTCACAAAGATCTGCCTGCCTCTGCCTCCCAACTGCTAGGATTAAAGGCGTGCCTACCACACCTGGCTTTTTTTTTTTTTGTATTTACATGCTAGAATATTTAGAACATTTACATTTACTGAGTATTGAGAAAATATACCCACACCACGACCTGTTACTGACATTTTACATTAGTATCACCCATTCCTTGTGAATGGACTGGTATAGAGTGGGAAGGGGGAGCTCAGTGATAGAGCACTCGTCTGGTGTGCAGTGCAGAGGGGAGCTCAGTAGTAGAGCACTCGTCTGGTGTGCAGTGCAGAGGGGAGCTCAGTAGTAGAGCACTCGTCTGGTGTGCAGTGCAGAGGGGAGCTCAGTAGTAGAGTACTTGTCTGGTGTGCAGTGCAGAGGGGACCTCAGTAGTAGAGCACTCGTCTGGTGTGCAGTGCAGAGGGGACCTCAGTAGTAGAGCACTTGTCAGGCCTCAGCACTGAAAAAAGATAGTAAAAAGTTGTTCTCAGCAGCATCTTGGTCTGTTCCAGGATGCTTCAGGACGTTTGGGTATCCTGTCTTCATAGGCTCCTTTATGAAATTTGATCATTTGACCTACCTTTTTTTAAAACATGGGGGAAAAAAGTCCTCATAATATCTAAAAGTTAACCATTTAAATGAAATTTTACAGTGTAGAATAGAGGTGTTGGTATGTTATGTTTGTTTCTCTTCTGCATTTCAGGCGCTCTGTGAGTGTGCCCTGCAGACTCCATACGACAGCTTAAAACTAGGGATGTTGTCTGTCCTGTCAACGCTCTCAGGGACCATCGCTGTCAAACATTACTTCAGTGTAGCCCCGGGTAAGGCTGAGGTGGTGTTGGGAGTCCTTTTTCCTTGCCTGTGTCTCAAGTTGTTTCCTCTCTAAAGCTTTAAGCCACGGAAGGGTTCTGTTTGATAGCCCATTATATGCCTGTGACTTATCTGAAGATAACTTCTTCTTGGTTTTTTTGAGAACAGGGTCTCCCTGTAACCCCAGCTGGTCTGGAACATGCTATATAGACCAGGCTGGCCTTGAACTCACAGAGGTCCACCTGCCTCTGCCTCTCGATGGCTGGGATTAAAAGCATGGTTCTTTTTTTTTTTTAAGTTTTTTTTTTTTTAAGTTTTATTTATTTCTGTATGTGTATGAATGTACTGTCTGCATGTAGGTCTGTGCACCCGTGTCGTGCAATGCCGCGGAGGTCAGAAGAGGGTTTCGGATTCCCTTGGAACTGGAGTTCTGGAATTGGAGTTTCAGATGGTTCTCGGCCGCCATGTGGGTGCTGGGGATCGAACCCGGGTCCTCTGTAAGAGCGGTCGGCGCTCTTAACTGCTAGGCCATCTCTCCAGCCCCCCCCTTTTTTTTTAATTTTTTTTAATTTATTTCTGTATGTGTATGAATATACTGTCTGCATGCAGGTGTGTGCACCCGTGTCGTGCAATGTCGCGGAGGTCAGAAGAGGGCGTCGGATTCCCCTGGAACTGGAGTTCTCCTGGAATTGGAGTTTCAGACGGTTCTCGGCCGCCATGTGGGTGCTGAGGATCGAACCTTGTTCCTCTGTAAGAGCGGTCGGCGCTCTTAACCACTAGGCCATCTCTCCCGCCCCCAGCCCCCCCTTTTTAAAAAAAAAAATGTTTTTTATTTATGTGTGTGTTTTGCCTGCATGTAGGTAAGTGCACCTATGCATGCAGTGCCCATGGAGGCCAGAAGAGGGCATTGGATCCCTCGGATCTGGAGTTTGTTAGCTGGGAAACAAGCCCCAGTTCTCTGCAAGAGCAGCCAGTGCTTTTAACCAGAGTCATCTCTCTAGTCCCTGAAGATGACTTCTTAACTAATCCTATGATAATAAAACTAGTGTCCTTGATGAAAAATGGCCATTAATACCCAATGAGGAGCTTGCTTGCGTAGTAGACTCAAAGCTGAAGTTTTTGTTCTTTTAATGAGTTTCGTTGAATCTCTGTTGCTACATTTCTAGTTAGATAATTTGTGTGAAGTTAAGTGAATAACTATAATGTCCATTTATTTGTCTCCTTCATGAGTACATAGCATGACTTTAGGTGTAGTGAAGATGTCTTGCTAGGAAGCTGAAAATCCTGGTATTTCTGTTGCTACTTTGAACTTATACATCTCCCTTGCAGTAAGAAAGAGTCCATATGTAGCCTGACCTACTGATCTCTCTGGCTTGCTGGGAGTCAGTATGAAGTGGGAATGTGGGAGCATCCATTCTGGGGATAGAGCAGTGGCCACAGTTACACTTAGCTTCCAGAAGGCACTGTGGCAGTGGATGTTCGCCACAGTTGATACTTGTTATACCTGTGCAGCCTGACCTGTAATCCAGTAACAAGGGCTGCAGTGTCTTCTTTGGGCTTTAGGCTATGATCTTGGTTACTTTTTGGCTTCCACTTCTTCTTCTTTTTTTTTTTTTTTTTTTACTTTTTTGAGACAGGGTCTCCCCCTTTATTACCAGCTGGCCTGGAGCTCACAGAGATCCGCCTGCCTCTGCTCTGGAGTGCTGGGATTAAAGGCGTGCACCACCACGCCTGGCCACTTTTTCCATATTCTTACCTGAGTATTCAATTTTTATTCTATGTGAGGTACTCACTATCAGTTACATAGTAATCACTGCAAAAGTTTGTGGCTTAAAGCTCTGACCATTTAGTTTGCTCTTGTTCAGGGCTTTGGTTGGGCTTGGCTTGGCATTCTGCTGAGCTGTCTTGAGGTCACTCATGTGACTTCAGGCATCTGGAGCCTTGGCCAGAACTGCGTGATCAATGATAACCCATTACAGTCTGGAAGTTGAAAGGCTTTCAGCTGAAGTACCTGAGGTACCTTTCTCTTCCATCTCATTCTCAGAGAGCTACATGCTGCCAGACAAAAGCAGTCATGTTTCATTTACTGTCTTCTGGTAAAAGCAAGTCATATGGCTGAGCAGTTAGGTGGAAAAATTAATACCTCTTGATAAGAGGAATTAGAAAAAAAAAAATCACAGGGTAAAGGAGAATGCCTGCAAGGGATGGCAGAGGTTTAAACAGCTGCCTATGAATAGTACATCATATATCTAGTGTGTTTCAAATCAGTTATTCTATATATAAATCAGCAACTCTCAGTCTTAGCTGATAGTTAACACACTTAGCTAACGTTCTTTGAAGAGCTGTGGAAACCAAAGTTTTAATAATAACTTGTAATTTGTAAGAGCCTTCTCATCTAAGTACCCTGCCAAGTAAAGCACATCCAAGGGTATTGAAACAGTCTTACAGAAATTCATAGATGTACCCAAAGTCTGTGTGTGTGTGTGTGTGCGTGCGTGCGTGCGTGCGTGCGTGTGTGTGTGTGTGTGTGTGTGTGTGTGTGTGTGTGTGTGAAGTACCTGAGTCTAGGCCTGACCCAAGAGACTGACTTGGAACTTTCATTGTTAATGTAAACTGACCTGGGTGCATGATGCCTTTTTTATTTTTTTAATTCCAAAGTCATTCCTAAGCATTTGTATCATTATATGTGTCCTTTTGTTGAAGTTTATTAAAATGTAGTGTACATATGGAATTAAACAAAAGGCTTAAGTAGCCAAATTAAGTAATACTCATAAGAAATAAAAGTCAAGAATTTCCAAAGTTATAGTATTGTCTATATATAGCTTTATTATCTATTTGTTGATTAGATTTTTTAATATAAGCACAAATATGTAAAGCAAATTTGGCATATTTAAATTTTCATTATCCAGGGCTGGAGAAGTGGCTCAGTGGTTAAGAGCACAGACTGCTCTTGTAGAGGACCAGGGTTCGATTCCCAACACCCACATGGCTGCTAAGAGCCGTCTTTAAGCCAGGCGTGGTGGCACACACCTTTAATCCTAGCACTTGGGAGGCAGAGGCAGGCGGATCTTTGTGAGTTCAAGGCCAGCCTGGTCTACAGAGTGAATTCCTGAACAGCTGGGGCTACAGGGAGACCATGTCTCAAAAAGACAAAAAAAATAAATAAATAAAATAAAATAAAAAGGTACCATAAGAGTAATGCATAGTCGGGGCTGGAGAGATGGCTCAGTGGTTAAGAGTGCTGCCTGCTCTTGCAGAGGACCCGGGTTCGATTCCCAGCACCCACATGGCGGCTAAGAACCGTCTTTAACTCCAGTTCCAGGGGAATCCAATGCCCTCTTCTGACCTCCACTGCATTGCACGACACGGGCGCACCAACCTACATGCAGACAGTACACTCATACACATAAAAATAAAAAATAAGCTGGGCGTGGTGGCACATGCCTTTAATCCTAGCACTTGGGAGGCAGAGGCAGGCGGATCTTTGTGAATTCAAGGCCAGCGTGGTCTACAGAATGAGTTCTAGGACAGCTGGGGCTATAGGGAGACTCTGTCTCGAAAAGACAAAAGTAAATAAATAAATGAAATAAAAAATAAAAGAGTAGTGCATAGTTAATGACAAAAAGACTACAGTGGCTTGCTGGGCGTGGTGGTGCACGCCTTTAATCCTAGCACTTGGGAGGCAGAGGCAGGCGGATCTTTGTGAGTTCAAGGCCAGCCTGGTCTACAGAGTGTGTTCCAGGTCAGCTGGGGCTACAGGAAGACCCTGTCTCGAAAAGACAACAAAAAAAAAAAAAAAAGACTACAGTGGCTTACATTTGTTTTTTTTTGTTTGTTTGTTTGTTTTTAATTTTACTTATTTATGTGTATGAATGTGCTGTCTGCATGTAGGTTTATGCACCCGTGTTGTGCAATGCCACGGAGGTCAGAAGAGGGTGTCAGATTCCCCTGGAACTGGAGTTCTCCTGGAATTGGAGTTTCAGACGGTTCTCAGCCGTCATGTGGGTGCCGGGGATCGAACCTGGGTCCTCTGCAAGAGCAGTTGGCGCTCTTAACCGCTAGGCCATCTCTCCAGCCCCATACAGTGGCTTACATTTGAACACAGACCATCAGAACTCCTGGGGTGCAGCCTATTTTGGCTTCAGTATTATTTCTTGGTTAATTTTTATTAATGTTTCTATGGGAAAGCCCTATCTTGATTTTTAAGTTGTAGTTATTACAGAATGGATGTTGTTTATCTGTTATACTGTGACAAGGGAAGGAGAAATGGTATGCTGTTAAAGAGTTAACTTACAGAGATTTCTTCATGAAACTGAGAAAAATTGAACTTGGAAGCTGAACCTTTTTCTTGAATCATGTGAATGAATCTGTTGCTTTTCTCTGCTTGTTTAGGAAATGTAGGTTCATCTCCCCGATCCTCTGATCTTGTCAGATTAGCCCAAGAGTGCTGTTACCACAGTAACAGAGGCATTGCCGCTCACGGAGTGAGAGTGCTGACTAACATAACCGTGTCTTGTCAAGAAAAAGGTAAGTTTGGTCAGGACTGTTACATGGAGATTGGGCCCAGACAGAGCTGTAGGTTTGATTGCTTACTATGAGGTGCTGGGTACCGGGCAGCTTTGGGCTGCATCCCATTGCATAAGATGATGTGTCTGTTTACACAGCATCTCCAGAACCACTCAGGTTAGCAGGGTACTTAAATAACAAGGAGCTTTACCTTGATCAGTTGAACTAATAGTAATATGAGTAAGTTTTCATAGAACTCACCTCTAAGTATATATAACATTGAACTGATTTGCATAAACAAGGAGGACACCCCCCCAAAAAAGAAAATAATGGACAAATTATTATCTTAATGTCTTTTAACCTTGGGCTTAACGTTAGCATGCCTTATCAAGAGTGGAAATGGACTCGGATGATCTGTCTGTTTCAGTGCTGATCTTGACAGCAGCCCTCCCACTAGCCTCAGAATTGTTTCCTCCCCACACCTGGATTTTTCTTCTTGACCTTCATTACTCTGCTGTTTGCACAGAGAGTAATATGTAAAGTAGATGTTGATACTGATTTGAATGATCAAGCTGATTTTATCTCAAGCCAAGTAAAAGTGTTTCTTCCATGTGGAGTAGAAAACCATGTGTTCTTAAAGCTGATATATAGTGCCCTAAATTAGCTAACTAGGACATCGGTAGTGTTCTAGACTGTCCAGTGAACAGTCCTGTGGTAGTGAAAGCATGCTGTGTCACAGTCATGTGACACAAGCCGGGAGCCCATTTCCTATGGTCCAAGCTTGGGATTTTTGTCAGATTTTTGTAAAAGTGGCTTCCTTTCATTAGAAGCTGAAAACTATTCTACCTAAGTAAAATAAGGACCTGCATAATCTATCAAAATGGAAGATTAACACACACTGCATTTTTTCTGTTCTTAGTGTTTTCCTTAGCTGAGCTGGTAGTGCTATTTTGGTTTTGCTTTATTTATATCCGTGTGGCTTTAGTTGTTGATTTAATGTGAATTTTTTTTTATAATTGGTTTTTTTTATTAATTTTATTTATTTCTGTATGTGTATGAATGTACTGTCTGCATGTAGGTCTGTGCACCCGTGTCGTGCAATGCCGCAGAGGTCAGAAGAGGGCATCGGATTCCCCTGGAACTGGAGCTCTCCTGGAATTGGAGTCCCAGACGGCTCTCGGCCACCATGTGGGTGCTGGGGATTGAACCCGGGCCCTCTGCAAGAGCGGTCTGCGCTCTCAACCGCTAGGCCATCTCTCCAGCCCTAATGTGAATATTTTTATAAACTTCATTAATATAGTAGAGATAAAGAAGGCTGAAGATAGCCTTTACATTTCAGCAACAATGCCATTTGTGCATTTCAAGGAAGAGTAGCATTACAAGTTTTTCCTACATCTTAGACTTGATGTTTCTAGTGTGCGTGCATGCGTGTGTGTGTGTGTGTGTGTGTGTGTGTGTGTGTGTCCTCCACTGATCACGTCAAACTTAATGCTTTTTTTCCAGACCTTTTGGCACTGGAGCAAGATGCTGTCTTTGGTCTGGAATCCCTCCTGGTGCTTTGTAGTCAAGACGATAGTCCAGGTGCTCAAGCCACTTTAAAGGTGAACACATCACTTAATTAATAAATTAGGTAGTACCAGTCCCTAGTGTGCAGGCCATTCATTCTGTCATACCTCCTCACCCAGTGCAGGGCAAAAGCAGCCACAGATATACGTTCAAGGTTGGAGGAGAGGATGAGCTGTAATAATACAAACAACTGGAGCCCAGATGTCCTAGTTTGTCAGCTCCTGGCTTAAACCTATATTTGCCCTTGAAATTGACTATTAAAAAAAATTGTGTTTTTGATTGTTGTTTCTGTTTGTGTCTATGTTAATGTAGCACAGGCTGGCCTGGAGCTTACTCTGTAGCCCAGGATTGCCTTGAGCTTGAAACCATCCTCCTACCTCAGCCACCCAAGTCTTGTACAAGTGTATACTGCCGTCCCAGCTTGAAAACTTTTGACTAATAACGCAAAAGTAGACAAAATAGTAATCTAAGACTTGGTCCATTTGCCATGAGCTATCAGTGTTTATAAGTTGTGATGGGCACATCTGATGGTCATAGAAAATAGGCAGAGTGCTAGTACTCTGAGAAGTTTCAGTCTGAAATGGCACTGATGTGACCACAAGATAAAATGACTAGCCAGGCTCATTATTGTGGGGATATTCATTAATTTCTAGAGTACAGAAGCTTTAGTTTTTTTGTTTTTTTTTTTTAATTTATTTTTAACAAATCTAGACCCGTGTTCCCGCCCATTCCCCCACCCCGCCAGAGCTCATGCATTCTGCCAAACATGCTTTTCATCTCTTAGTCTTTCTCAATATTGTCCATGGGGAAGTTGACTGTTTTGAGCAGAATTTCACTGTTTCAGTCAGTTCTTTGCAGAAGCTTTAGTTTTTAAGCAAAGGAAAGAATTCTTGTTAAGAATTTTTACCTTCGCTGGGCGTGGTGGCACACGCCTTTAATCCTAGCACTTGGGAGGCAGAGGCAGACAGATCTTTGGAAAAAAAAAAAGTTTTACCTTTGAAGTATAATCAGTATATTCCCCCTCCCAGATCCCTCTGGTTTGTTTTTGTGGTTTGCAGTACTGGTGATTGAACCTTGGCCCTCATGCATGCCAGATAGCACTGCCACTGAGCTATAGCCACATTCAATAAACAGTGCATTTCTCTTTGGTATGCAGATTGCCCTCAACTGTATGGTGAAGTTGGCCAAGGGCCGGCCCCATTTGAGCAGGTCAGTGGTTGACACTCTACTGACTCAGCTGCACAGTGCTCAGGATGCTGCCCGTATTCTCATGTGCCATTGCCTGGCAGCCATTGCCATGCAGCTACCAGTGCTGGGCGATGGTATGCTTGGTGACCTCATGGAGCTCTACAAGGTGATTGGACGATCCGCCACAGACAAGCAACAGGAACTCCTGGTAAGCCTGCTGAATGGCTGGGGCTGGTCTGGGAAAACACTTGGGTAAGCAGCACTACTGTGTGACCTTGTTTCCAAGGCAGAACAGGGAGCAGCAGGTGAACATGGTTACTTCGGACCCTGGGTGGGGGTGGGGCTTGGGGTAGTACAGTGGCACAGTGCTTGCCCAGCATTCACACGGCCCTGAGCTGCTCCAGAGTCCAAAACTTGTCTGCTTCACGGTACCAGCAGGTAAAACCTGCACTAAGACATCTAGTATCTGAAACATTTGGCAACAAGTATTTCAAAAGAGATGGCTCAGCAGTTAGGAGTGCTGACTGCTCTTGCAGAGGACCTGGGTTTGATTCCCAGCACCCACATGGCGGCTGAGAACCATCTTTAAGTCAGACCTGGTGGTGCACGCCTTTAATCCTAGCAGGCGGATCTCTGTTGAGTTCAAGGCCAGCCTGGTCTACAGAGTGAGTTCCAGGCCAGCTGGGGCTTAAAGGGAGACTGTCTCAAAAAAAAAAAAAAGGATATATTCAACTTGTACTTTTTACTTTCTAAACAGTTGATGTTGGATTTCGGTTTAAAATGGCTTTCTTCACTGGGCATGGTGTAGCGTAGCATGCCTGTAATCCCAGCACTTTGGGAATTGAAGGCAGGAGGGCCAGGAGTTCAAAGTTAGGCTCAGCTTTCTATAAACCAAAAAACTATGGTGTAGTTAGAAAATATAAATCTAGGGGCTGGAGAGATGGTCTAGCGGTTAAGAGCGCGGACTGCTTTTGCAGAGGACTGGGGTTTGATCCCCAGCACCCACATGGTGGCCGAGAACTGTCTTTAACTCCAGTTCTAGGGGAATCTGACGCCCTCTTCTGACCTCCTTGGCATTGCACGACACGGATGCACAAACCTGCGTGCAGACAGTACATTCATACAGATACAAAATAAAATTTAAATAAAAAGAAAATACAAATCTAATAATGAGCATGAATTAAACAAAATTCATGCATTCTATTTCAGGACTTCTGTAGCTGTCTGTTACTCAGCTTAAGCTTTTATAGACATGGAGTTAAGACAGGTCAATGCTTAGAAACAGAAGCAGTGGAAACTGTGGAATGTTTGGTTGAAAGTCTCCACAGCTAAGAGCTGCCGTATGAATGAAAGCTGTGAGAGAATCTTGAGAAGCAGAACAGAATGACTCACTCAAGCCTGCTTGGTGTGGAATTAGTCCTCTGGGGAGCATTGTAAAGAATGACACCAGGCATGGTGGCGCACGCCTTTAATCCTAGCACTCGGGAGGCAGAGGCAGGCAGATCTTTGTGAGTTCAAGGCCAGCTTGGTCTACAGAGTGAGTTCCTGGACAGCTGGGGCTACAGGGAGACCCTGTCTCAAAAAGACCAAAAAAAAAAAAAAAGAATGGATACCTATTCATATTCATCCCATTGTTTGCTGTCAGGAAAGGTTACCCTGAGCACAGTGGCAATACATCATGGTAGGCACAGTGTGCATCACAGATGCTCAGAAGCAGTGAGCCATGTTTGGCTTTTATTGAAGTAGCATTTTAAACTGATGGTCTTTCTTCTACACCCCCTTTTTTATTTATTTATTTTTATTTTTTTATGTGTGTGGGTGTTTTGCTTGCATATAAGTGCACTACATATGTGCAATGCCCCAGAGGTCAGAAAAGGCATGAGATTGCCAGGGACTGGAGTTACAGATGGTTGTTAGCCACCATGTAGGTACTGGGAACCAAAACCCAGTCCTTTGCAAGAGCAGCCAGGGCTCCTAACCCGTGAGCCAGCTCTCCAGCTCTTTATCACTTTTTATTAGTGCTACTAATAAAAGGCAGTTTGAAAATGTGAAATGATTTTTTTTGTCTTTTTGAGACAGGGTCTCCCTGTAGCCTCAGCTGTCCTGGAACTCACTCTGTAGACCAGGCTGGCCTTGAACTCACAGAGATCTGCCTGCCTCTGCCTCCCAAGTGCTAGGATTAAAGACGTGCGCCACCACGCCCGGCGGATTTTTTTTAACCTAAGAAAGAATACAGTAAAAACTTCTCTGTCCATAACTTAGCTTAAATAAAAAAGTATTATCTGTCCGGGCGTGGTGGCACACGCCTTTAATCCTAGCGCTCAGGAGGCAGAGGCGGGTGGATCTTTGTGAGTTCAAGGCCAGCCTGATCTACAGAGTGAGTCCCAGGACAGCTGGGGCTACAGGGAGACTCTGTCTTGAAAAGACCCCCCCAAAAGTGTTATCTGTATAGCGCTGTCTACACCACCCCATCCCTGTCTTAGTTACTTTGCTCATTGCTGTGCCAAAATATCTGCCAGAAGCAACTGAAGGAAGGGAGGGTTTATCCTGCTTACGGTGTGAGAAGCAGTGCAGCCCACCAGGCAGGGAAGGCTTGCTTCAGTCCTGAGGCAGCTGGCGGAGAGTGAGTGCCCCCCTTGCTTTTCTTTTGTGTTCAGTCTAGGACTCCAGCCCGTGCACTATGCTCCCCATGCTCAGGGTGGAGCTTCCCACCTCAGTGAACTTTCTTGGAAATACCCTCCTAGATATATCCAGTGCTGTGTTTCCATGGTGACACTAAATCCTGTGAAAATGATAAGATGAACTATCACACTTCCTACGTTGTCTTCTAGAGGACAGTTGTCCTGAGTTTGGTATTCCTCATTTCTGTGCATACTACACTTTAATGACCTGAATGTTGATCCCTAAGTAGTATTTAATGTTACTTTGCATATTTTAGCTTTATGTAAATGCTGTGCTACAAGTAATCTTTTGTAGTTTCCCTGTCTTATTAGTCATTTGTAATGATATATGACCATTTTAGTGAGGTATTTCACTGTGTGGTCATGTAATTAATTCATCCTTAGAGGTATTATTACTAAGTGCTTTTATAAACATTAATGCCCCCAAATCAATGCAATAAATTGCTTAAGAACTTCAAAAAAAATAAGAAATGAAGTAAATATCAGTGGAAAGTGAATTTTTATGTTTACTTTGTGAGTGGCTATGAATGCAAGGGCCTGAGAGAGAGAGAGAGAGAGAGAATGTGTGGAGGTCAGAGGACAGCTTGCAGGCACCAGTTCTCTTCTTATCTGGGGGTTAAACTCAGGCTGAGCCATCCTGATGGCCTCAAATTTTGTTCTTTTTTGCTAATTCTTTGGGGTCAGTTGTCTATGATGTGGGGGTAAAACTACATGACTTTTTTCCTTCTCATCTGCTAGGTGAGTTTGGCTACTGTGATTTTTGTGGCCAGCCAGAAAGCATTGTCTGCTGAAGTCAAGGCAGTAATCAAGCAGCAGCTGGAAAGTGTCTCCAATGGCTGGACCGTATACCGCATCGCCAGGCAGGCTTCCAGAATGGTATGTACCTGCCTTCCAGGACATGGGGTGTGGTGTGGTGTGCAGTGTCAGGTCACATGCCCTAGACATTGTCATTCTTTCCACAATCTACCCCCAAAATAAAGGTGAAAGTATGTGCACAGGCCCTATAGACAGGGAGGGAAAGGATCTGATTTTTAGCTTTTCTTAGAAACAACAATGTGTTTTATTGGTGTCTATTGGTGTGACGCATCAGTAGTGGTGTACACACTGTGGGCAGATGGGTTGTTATCTCCGCTCTCATTTTCTTTGGGTTGTTACATGTACACTATACTCAACCATGTGGGAGGCCTAACCATTTTTATTGTTTCTTTGAGAACTACAGCGCATGGTGAGTACAGGAATCCTCTGGGGCCAGGTCCAGAGAACACATCGAGAAGCATGGCTGGTGGGGAAAGCACATGCTCTGGTCCCTGCTGTTGCTTCCCCTTGGAGGGAAGAGCATTATTGGCAGGAGAGTTGAATATAGCAACCTGTGCCAAGCATGTGGATGCTGCGGGGCCTTGGGCATCCGGCTCTCAGATATTAAGTGGCATTTACTGTCTCCCATCAGCTACTCCAGCCCTGTAGTTCCTTCACTTCTCTAAATAGCTCGTGCAGAATTGCACACAAATATGTACATTTTCTGTATTTTTAAACTAAAATTCTAGACTTGGATCACAGCTCATTCCATTTACTTTTCTCTTTGGAACTGTTTTAGTAAAGAACTTGAAGCATTCTGTTACATAAAAGCAGCTCAGCATATTTCTCTAAAGAAATATTTAGACTGAGTCTCAGAGTTATGTGATGATAAGTGATTACTCGGGCTTGTTCTGGGTTTGTTCTGTCCATGCTCGTCAACCCTTTGACACACACAAGCCTCACTGAGGGCCTCTTGTTCCTTTTCTAGGGCAATCATGACATGGCCAGAGAGCTTTACCAGAGTTTGCTGGCTCAGGTCGCCTCAGAGCACTTCTACTTCTGGCTGAATGGCTTGAAGGAGTTCTCCCAGGCAGAGCAGTGTCTCACTGGGTTACAGGAGGAGAACTATAGCTCAGCACTTTCCTGCATTGCTGAGTCATTAAAATTCTACCACAAAGGAATTGCATCCTTGACAGTAAGTCCTCCCCTTTCATGATAATGATTTGTATGAGAGTGTTCTCCTTTCTTTTTCTGGGTTACCATTCTCTACTTGAGAAATCTGGTGGTAATATCAAAATAATAAATATGCTATAGAAATAAGCAGCATTCATAGCTTGATGGCAGTTCACATTTTGATTGATTGATTGATTTTTTTTTTTTTTTTCCTGTCTTTTTGAGACAGTGTCTCCCTGTAGCCCCAGCTGTCCTGGAACTCACTCTGTAGACCAGGCTGGGCTTGAACTCAAAGAGATAAGCCTGCCTCTGCCTCCCAAGTGCTTGGATTAAAGGCGTGTGCCACCACACCCCGAGATTGATCTGTTTTTGAGACAGGGTCTCTCTTTAGTCCCATCTAGCCTGGAACTAACTCTGTAGACCAGGCTGGCCTTGAACTCAAAGAGATAAACCTGCCTCTGTCTCCCAAGTGCTAGGATTAAAGGTGGGTGCCAGTAAGCTCAGCTACATAAAGTCCTGGATACAACCTGTGCAGAGGATTGCTAAATCTAGGGAGGGTAAGTGATAAGGAGAGCATTCTTCCTCCAGACTCTGTTAGTAAGTTTCTAGCCTGGCTCAGTGCCACCATCAAACAGGCCCAGACATCATCCTACCAGGCCACTGCTCACCACCATGCCTGGCATCCAAGTGGAGGTTTTTGAAAGGTGTTTTAGTTTTTTGTTTCATTTTGTTGTGCAGTGTTGAGGGTTGAACGCAGAATCTTGTGCATGCTACTTAAGTGCTCTCTGTCACTGAACTGCATCCATAGGGAGTTTCTTACTTTATTATAAAGAAGGTGTTGCCGGGCATGGTGGCACATGCCTTTAATCCCAGCACTTGGAAGCAGAGGCAGGGTATCTCTGTGAGTTCAAGGCCAGCCTGGTCTACAGAGTGAGCTCCAGACCATCTGGGACTAAAGAGAGACCCTGACTCAAAAAAAATACCTCCCCCCCAAAAAAAATTGTTGAAGATTCTAGTGTGCCACCTTTTACACTCTATGATATCCAAATCAGCAGTCAGCCACCTACAAGTTTTATTTTGTCTATCAGGAAACAGTTGTAGAGCAGATATCCTTAAGGTTTCTTTTTAAAAGAAAAATTTTATTATTTTTATGTGACACAACATTTACAATTGTATATATTGAGATGGGTCCCATTTCAGACATTGAAAACCTACTGTAAATATTAAGGGTGTGCCAACCAAGAAGCAGTGCTCCACATGAAACAAAGAATAGATAAATGTCACAAAGAATTGGTAGGCATGGAGACTACCTTGTGACACATACATTTTGAATTCTTACTAAAATTGATTGACAAGTATTTAAAACAAACATACAGAAAGATTCATAACACACACACACACACACACATACACATACACCGTCAGCGAGACAATATTCTAACACCACAGCTCTCTCTATTTGAGAGGGCAGCACTGACTGCCAGGACTCTTTTCTCTTAGCCTTTCTGGGAAAGGAGAAGGTTGTTGCTTTTATCGGGCTACTAAATGCCTCAGAAAATTTAAAGATAAAATGACTGCTTAAGAGTAATAAGTTTGATTGATTAATAATACATAAATATTTTTTTCTAGGTTATGTAGATCACAAAATTGAGAGACAGAATTAATGAAAACTATGTTGATGGGGCTGGAGACATGGGTCAGTGGTTAACAGCACTGGCTGCTCTTTGAGAGGACCCAGGTTCGATTCCCAGCACCCACATGGCAGCTAACAGCTGTCCATAACTCCATTTCATGGGAATTTGACACCTGCTTCAGACCTCCTTGGACATACATGTAGGCAATGCACTCATACATATAAAATAAAAATAAAATATTTTTAAAATTATATTGACTATTTAGAATTTTTTTGTGTGATGACAGTATTTAATGAAGCTTAACAGTAATGAAGGGCTGAATGTTTACATAGGAAACATTTTGTTTGCTGACAGATAGATTACTCTTGACTAGACTCAGTTCTGCCATTAATGTGGTGTGATCTCAGATCTCAGTATGTCATTGGGCCTCAAATTTTCTCCTGTAGAAATGGAATTATTTTATTCAGCAGATTACAAAAACTCACTGTGTACCAAACATTGTTCTTTAAAGGCTAAAACAGGAGACTGGGTCTGTTGGCTCATACCTGTAGTCTCTCCCCGTAAGCACTTGGGAGGCCACAGCAGGGTGATTTTCCTGAGTCCCTCCTGGACTACCTAGTAATTTCCAGATCAGTCTGGACTACAGTATGAGACCCTATCTCCCAAAACAAAAGGTTTCATTCCCAGTGTAATGCTTAATGGTAGAGGTGTCTTGCTTCTTAGAAATAAAACTGTAAACGTGTTTAGGAGATAGGTTTGTGACCCAACAGTGGAGTGCTCATACAGCTTGAACACAGCCCTGGATTCTGTCCCGTTATTGCAGGAGTAGGGGGATTATCTAATCCATAGAAACAGAAAAGAAAAATGGTAGTTGGACAGGGAAGGAGAGTTTCAGTTTTGCAAGGTAAAAAAGTTCTGGAAATTTCTTTTACAATGTTAGTGAAGTTAAAACAACTAAATGCCTACTTAAAAAGTAACTATGGTGATAACTGTGTGCTACTGTTTGTTTTTTGGTTTGGGAGTGTTTTTGTTTGTTTTTAGGGTTTTTGTTTTGTTTTGTTTTTGTTTGCTTATTTCTTTTTGTTTTGTTTTGTTTTGTTTTGAGACAGTGTCTGATTTTGTAGCACTGACTGTCCCAGAACTCCCAATGCAGACCAGGATGGCCTTGAACTCACAGACATCCACCTGTCTCTGCCTGTCGAATGCTGGGATTAAAGGCTTGCACCACCATGGTTTTTCACTGAGCCTGTCAGGTAGCTTTCATTTTAAACCAGTTAGTTCTGTAACAGAAATATAACTATTTAGCCATAAAGGAGAAAAAAAAAAAAACATGAAAAAGAATGGGTACTGAAGACAGTCACTATAAGTGGGGACACTCTGTCAGCTGATCATCTCTGCCCAGAGTGAAAGGAAGTTTGTGGCTGCTTTTCTTGAATAGGGTTTTGGGGGAATTTGGACTATTCCCAGTGTTTGCTCCATCTGCTGACCTTAGAAGCCAGCCTGTGCTTAGCTTCCACCTCAGTCTTTAAACAGTGATACCCCTTTACATCTCTTTGGCATTAGCCACAATTCTCTAACCTAAATTTTACTTCCTATAAATTGCCCATCTTTCTTAGGTACTGTTACTTTTGTTTGTTGTCTTTTTTTTTTTTTTTTATTTTTTTTTTTTAATTTTATTTATTTCCGTATGTGTATGAATGTATTGTTTGCATGCAAGTCTGTGCACCCGTGACGTGCAATGCCGCGGAGGTCAGAAGAGGGCGTCGGACTCCCCTGGAACTGGAGTTCTCCTGGAATTGGAGTTTCAGACGGTTTTCGGCCGCCATGTGGGTGCTGGGGATCGAACCCGGGTCCCTCTGCAAGGAGCGGTCGGAACTCGCTCTTAACCGCCATATAGGATAATATCTACCACCGCTCCAGCCCTGTTTGTTGATATCTTTTCTTGAGAGAGAGAGGATTCTTACCTTAATATGACTCAGTCATGGCCCTCGGCAACTTACTTATGATAAACCAGACAGGCCTTGATACTCAGAGAGAAGAGCTCCCTGAAGAGAGTTACTATGGGTATAAAGCGTGTAATCAGGACGCCTAACCTACCCTTGTCTCAGCCTATAAACTGAATCATCCTAATTTGGTTTTAAAAGTGCTTTGACCATTGTAGTTTAATAAATTAAGATCGAGCTTAGTGAGTTCACTTACCAAAAGACCCCTATATAGTATTAGAGGTTCGACACCTGTGTCAGAGCAACTCTAATTTTGCGTTCATTGTCTTATGTTTTAATATAGTTCATATTTTAATAGAGAATAGTTGATTTTGTATATTTCTCATATCATCATACTTTATTTCAAGTTCCCATTTAAATCTATACTTCTAACGACTTACCTAGCACTTTCCTTTACCCACACTTAACGCAACCCAGATATTTATGTATTCTGCAATACAGGCCCTGCATCTTCTTCTCAGTCTTTTTTTATTTTTTTATTTCACTGTTTCAGTCAGTTCTTTGATGCCAGTCCTTTCTGTTGTTGTTGTTTGTTGTTGTTGTTTCCAATATGCATTATGCCCAACTGCGTTTGTACAAAAACTCAGGGGGCCCAACACAAAAAGTACTTACAACTGGGTGAGATTGGCACTGCATCCACAGATGAGGGATACCATTCGTCGTTTGTTTTTCTGGGACTGTGTGACTTCTGATCACTCAGCATGATGTCCTCTAGCTCCAGCCATTTTCCTGCAAAGCTCGTGATGTATGTCGTCTTTCTTTACTCTGTGCATAGAACTCCATTGTGTAGATAGTACGCACACATTTTCTCTATCCACTCGTCAGTTGAGGGGCATTTGGGTTGGTTCCAGCTCCTTGCTATTGTGAAGAGAGCTGCAATAAACATGGCCGTGCATTGATCATGACTCTGTGTGGCGTAAGTCTTGAGGGTTACAAATGCCCAGGAGTGGTATGGCTGGGTCGGGTGGCAAGTTCATTCCAAGTCTCCAAGGTCTCCACACTCGCTTTCCATAGTGGCTGTACGAGTTTACATTCCTCACAGCAGTGGATGAGTGTTTCCCCTTTCCCCACAACCTCTCCAGCACTTGGTATCATTGTGTTCTTGATCCTAGCCAGTTCTTATTGGAGTAAGATGATATTTTAAGTTGTTTTGATTTGATTTCCTTAATGATTAGTGATGTTGAACAGTTCTTGAGGTGTTTCTCAGAGATCTCTAATTCCCTCACTTGTGAAGTCTCTGTCAAGTTCTTTGCTCCATCTGTTGATTGTAGTTTGGGGTAGTTTTTTTTCTTTGTTTTTTTTTTTTTTTTTTTGAGTAGTTTATATAAATGCTTTGTCAGATGTATCTGCAGTGAAGGTTTCCTCCCACTCCGTGGGATTTCTCTTCACTTCCTTAGATGTTTCTTTTGAGTGTTACAGAAGCTTTTGATGTTTGATGAGGTCCCATTGTCAATTGTCACCTTAATTCTTGTGCAGCGCATGCTGCTCTGATTTAGGAAGTCTTTTCCTACACTATGTCTGTAGTCTGCTGCCAACTTTTTTCGTTCTATCACCTTCAGAGTTTGGTGGTTCATGTTGAGGTCTTAATCCATCTGGATTGACTTTTGTTACGCGAGAGGTAGGGGTTTAATTTTCATTCTTCTACAAGTGGTGATCCAGTTTTGCCAACACCACTTGCTGAAGATGCTGTCTTTTCTCCAATGTGCTTCTTGGCCCCTTGATCAAATATGAGCTGGCTGAAATTTGTTGTGCTCAGATTTGGATCTTCGGTTTTGTTCATTGGTCAACAGGGTTGTTCGTCTGTTGTTTGATGGCCAATAACCAGGCTGTTTTCATGACTATACACCTGTAGTATAGTTTGAAATCTGGTATAAAGAAGGATCCCCCCCTTGTGGCTCGTGGTTTCACAGCAGGGGTGTTTGGCTATTCAGGACGGAATCTTGTTTGCTTTTTACAGATCTGAGATTTTGCTCCAAGAGCTTTTCTGGTTTCAAAATGGACATAGTTTTAGCAATGCGTTAAATGATTCTCAATCCATGAGTCCCAAAAGAGGCGAAGGGTTTTTCCATCCTGAGGTCTTCTTTTCAATTTCTTTCTATTAAGGATTTCAAATTATATTGGTAATGGAGAGTAGAGGAGTCTAGGATGTCTTTGTATAGGTTATGATTCACTAGGTAATCCTTATATTGAGTTTTTGAGGCTTTAAATGTTGGAGATTAGAGACGGTCTCATTGAATTCTTTACTGCACATTGCCTTGTTGTGTAAAGGAAAAAGAGAGCCATATGATAAATATATTAAAAAAGGTTAAATTTTGTAATCCTAGACCACTATATGAGAGCTGAAGCTGGTTAAATAAATTTCCAAAGGAGTTTAAAACATGGTGGAGAGATTATTTAGCATCAAACACCATTAAAGAAGAAGCAAAGTCGATATTATCACTCACAGCCGAAACAAAGAGGATAAGTCTTGACTTCATGCTTTTCCCAGAATTAGTACTTTTTAACATCGGCACTTTAATATATCATCTTTTCTTTATTCCTTGCCATTATTGTCATCTAGATGTTGCATTATATCGTATGTAGTTCAAGTGGCAATCTATATTACTGAGGATGCGTCGACAGGCTGGGGGGCAGCTTTTCGTCCCCCGTAAGATATACATTTCTTACCTTTTTATTTTTTAATATTGGGTAATGTTTTATTTTTCTTTTGTCTTATTTTTATCTTTTTGTCACCATTTAGAGAATGAATTATACATATAGTCAGGGATGCCCACATGGGTTTTTAGCCTGTAGTATAGTATGGGTGCGACTGTATTGTTGTTTATCCCATTTAAGCTGTTGATGCACTGAGGACATTTCTACAGGTACGAGAGATATCCGTAAGAGCATACGAGAGAGCCACAATCAGAGCACTAAGTACATACGGCCTTGAACACCCTATCCATGAATCTCAGTTTGGATCTTCACAATATTGACGCACCAGAACTTGGTCAGCGGTGCCTGGTCCACACATCTATGCACCAATTCCTATACGACTCGATGTATAAATCACAGACTCACACAGAATCGAATAATATCAGTCATAGGACTTGGTTGTCATCGAATAAGGACTGTACTACACTCAAAAGAGCGGCATGTCTAGACCAGACATAAGTGATACAAAAGGTGTTGCGCCACAATTGACCAATCAGAATTGTCGTGGTTTTTGCTCTATCGCGCGAATTCCCGATTATGGTATTTAAGTTAGTAGAATGCCGTGTATTGAGATTTAGTACTGTGACGACACACATCCACTGCAATCGCACTCGCCTTGTACATGGAATCTCTAAACACTGGTCTCTCTGAGAGGAATGACTGTGCATCTTGGTGAATGGTGAGGTCTCTCTGTATGATTCGATTCCTGCGTTCTGCAAGAATGTAATCAACTAGCTTTCAATGAATTATACCAGCGAAATAACTGCAAGCCTCCGATGATTCAAAGAGTAGTAAGAATGACGCGCGGTAATATCTTAGTGAGTGATAACTTCTGCCAGCATCCAACATCCCCTTAAGGTTATAAGAGTGGATTCCATTTGACTCCTGGAATCTTATGGGGGACAAACTGCTGCCCCCTGTCTACCACTCCCTTCTTCAAATAAGAAGTAGGATAACTATGCAACACACATGGCTAGAATAGACAAGATGCAAGGCATCTGGCAATATCATAGAAGGAGAATTATCACTGAGGAGGAATAATTCACCCTTCACTAAGAAGTGAGGTATATCCTACATTCCCTCGAACAGAAGATGTACAGAGGTAATACAATAAACGTTACTGCTTAAGGTGCATTGAATGAGAAATGGATTGATTTGCTTAACATTATGTAAAGTTGGCATGCTAAGATGAAAACCGTGCTGAGGCCATGCGACTCATATTATAATTTAATACGTTCTCTGAGGAAGGACCTTGAATTAACAGCCTTACTAAGCACTCTCGGCTAAAAGTATCTAAAACATTCATATACACGCTATAGAGGTCAAATGAGTTTAAATGCTGCGTGCTGTACTTCGCTTCTACACCTACAATCTAGAGACACCTGAGAGAAACTTGAATGGCAAACAGAGAGACCGGTTTCACAACACAAGGCGTGTATCTGCAGTACATCTTGACTATCATCTTGATAAAGACATCAAGAACAATCAGAGATACCTAATTAGTGGGGTAAATCAATCCCCATACCAATTCCGCACCACATTCTTATCATAGGAGTTATCTCCTCTTAAACAACGAGAGAGCTATTTTGATTACATGAAAAATCTCACTATTAAATAGGTTACTCTTCGTAAGAAATGGTAAATGCAAAACATAAAGAAGAACACTTTTTCCATCGGAGTACTTTAGTTCATCGGATATCTGTCTCTAGAAATCAACCATTGTTCGCAGAGGCTACGATTGGATTATGTATAAAGAGTATTTGTATCCCTTCTTTATGGTACAATCACGAAAATATAGCCATATTGATTTTTAGCCAGAGACGTTCTGTTTACTCATCCTTTTCTCATTCTCACATTATTGTTATGATATAGAGTCTGGGCACTAACACAAGATGTTTATGCGAGAGTTGGACGATAATATTCTTGTATTATCTCTTTTCATGAATTAATAAACGCAAAACACTAAATGACTCGGGCCCGCAATATTCAAAAGAGTCCTAGAGATAGAATTCAATAACTTTCCTCTTGTGGATGGATAGGTAGCATTGATATAAGAGTATTGTCTTCATATTTCAACTCATTCATTGTATATGTGCGTGCACGGGGATCTTCTGACACCATTTTTATTTAGTTAGTATCCTTCGCCCTGTCCTTTAAGTTCGCCAATTGCTCAGATGGTTTCCAATTAACTTGCTTTGTCTAGTCCAATTCACATTTAAACCAGAAGAGCCTTGCTACCATTGTATAGCTGTCTGGAAGCTCAGAGAAGTGTACCATAATCATCTTCTTAGTTGCGACTACCATTATGTTACTGAACCAGTAAAGCGTGCTAATTAGTGAGTGCGAAGCCACACCTACAACACACACCAAGTGGGATAAACACAACGTTACCTGTTCTTTGGACTGCAAACACCTAATGGCTCATAACTATAAGATGCATCCATCCCCATAGGTTTTTGTGGGGATTAGGACTACCTATAGATCAGATTGTCCATCGAGTTTGTGATCACAAGGGCAAATTGCTACCGTTATATTTCTTTCTTTATCTCTTCCCTTATGACACCGCATATCAATATTTCTAAGCTCAAGCTCCAAAGTCAGTATTGTGTAAATCAAGTTGGGGCGAATCGTATGATATAAAGCCACATGGAGAATATATCTACCGGTACACAGCGGATTCTTACAAGTAAGCCAGGAGGGCTTGTGCCACTTGGGGTGGTAGATTGTCTATGGTTGTGAAGTTCCACACAGCATCTGGTATTGCGACACCTAGGATCTTCGTAGAAGAATGACAGGAAATGCAATTATGAAAAACAAACTCTCCAATCTTTATATGCGCGTCAATTTGTAAGGTTTCTTCTGTGTCCCAGTAGTGGTCTGACTTTTTGGAGAATGTTCCAAGTGGGGTGCTGAAGTAGAAAGTGTATTCTCTTACTCTGGTACTGTAGGGGTAGCCGTAAATGTGATTCCGGATAGTAAAAAACGGGTCTATGAGAGGTCTCAAATATTGGTGTCATCCTATATCGCTTACAGTTTCAGAATGTCCTCTCTGTTTATTTTTTGTCCTGTTTGCCTATCCAAAGGACTCAGTGGAGGGTATCTGAATATCAGATGTGCACCTAAACAGACCCTCAATATGCATGTGTATGGGCACTAGTCCGTGAACTTGTGGAATAACCCTCTCCAAACGCAGAAATTTTAGTCATTCACTGAATAATGGATTGATAGAGAGATGAGAGGGATAGAAGCACACACGGTTGAGCAAGATTTCCTGTACGAGAGGGAGACTAGTATATGTAGTGGAGTAGGAAAAGACTTTTCCTAATCATCAAAGAATCAGGTCCTTCAATCAAGTAAATTACGGCGTTGGTAGCACTATGAAACTATAATGCGGATCCTGGGACATTGTCAATTCAAACTTTATTGATGCACAAAAAACGATAATCTGTAGCACCAATCAACTCAAGATAACAATCAAGGCGCTACACTGAATAGCTTAAGAAATTCCCCACCTGAGTGGGAGGATAACCAATTCAACTAAGCAGAATATACTATTCTCCTGACATATATAGCACTATGAGTTATTTCTTCTCTAGACATTTATATATACATACTATCTTCGAGAGGAAAAGTACAAAATGAAAAATGTAATTAAACACAAATGTAGATCTCACAACCAAAAATCACAGCAACGACACTACTTGTGATTCGTGTTCTGGAGAGTACCATTGAATCTGACCGAGAACTATTTTTTTTTCCTTCCACAACTTCGGGTGAAGCACAGGAAGTATATTGAAGGTGTTCTGGCACGTATAATAGACTCCTATAACAAAGACAGAATAAGAAAAATTGCTTTTCTAGAGTACACCAATATAGTACGATATGGAAAAAACTATTTAACAGCATGGTATGACCTTAATGCATTGAGGAAAGTTGCCAAATATGTATCCATATACCCGTAATATCCCTACATAACGTCATCACCTAGTCCAATCAATTGGCTTCTATTGAAATTTTGGAAGAAGAATTAAAATGAGTCCCATATAATCTACTTACAGGTTACAATGATTGAGTAAAAGGATTTGCTTTATTGGACTGCTAATATGCACAATCTCTGACCTATAGAATTAACCTCAATTCCTGCGGATATTGTGATTTATGGGTGAGTTCCCTATTACTTACGTTCTGAAGGTTATCGCTTTGTGAGATTGAGATGTACCGTTTTCTTGAGGGG
This sequence comes from Rhizomys pruinosus, assembly GCA_009823505.1. Lineage (NCBI taxonomy): Eukaryota > Metazoa > Chordata > Mammalia > Rodentia > Spalacidae > Rhizomys > Rhizomys pruinosus. Next base: position 1,908,396 of record VZQC01015735.1, read on the forward strand.
TGCCTGGAGTTGGTAATGCGGGGTACACTTCATCCTTCTGTATTTCTATCTTGGCCATATGGCTTGTGTGAAATATATTTCGTTAGAAGAGCGTTTCGGTTTTAATCAGATACCAACAGCAACATGATATATGTTGTTCACAAGTAGCTGAGCTTTATGTCATTGGGAAGAAGATTTTTTCTCTATCTCCCTATCCTAACCTATGATTTTCACCCAGCGAATTATGTTAGCTCTTGGAGAGAGTATATATAAGAGCGCCGTGGCGCTTGAGGCATATGCGTATGTAGTCAATTAACACTGGGGATAAGCTACAGGCGATCCAGGCTCCCAGCTCAATTAGCCCTATGTCCAACTGTAGTCATTGGCCTAGCGCGCTTTCTATAGATAACTTGTACGGTCCAAAGCACACAGAGTTCATGAATTCATCTGAATCAGGAGTTCTGCACCATAGAGTTTGTTCCCCTTGATAGGGTTTTCCCACCTGTGAATTAATGTGCTCTCTTCCACATACTTATGTGCCTAAGAGGAGCTTTAACTAGTGGAAGACCTATACTCTTGAGATACTTGTCGAGGTCCTTCATAAGCGGACGAGTGTTGGTAGGAGCAAAATTATTTGAACTGTAGTAACATCGCTATCATTATCATCGGCAGTGGAATGTATGTATATTTTTCTAATTGTTCTGTATTTTCCTTCTTAGTTCTGTTTAAGGAGACTTTCTACTTGATAGGATGTGCTTTATGGAATTTGGATATTGAAGTTTTGTGCGGCGTAAGAGAGCTGACACATATGTTACTGTGAGCCTGTGCAGAAGGCTTTAATACAAATGGGACTATCAGTAGATGATCATTTACCATGCATTGTGCATTAGAGGATGCGATAGAGATTAACACAGATCCCCCAAAAGATAATAAACAACACAGACGAATCTTCTGGTACCTTACGCGTGCACCATCCTTTATGCCTCTCTCCTGTCTTCCTCTTGAGATATCACTGCTAGATGCGCATTAATTCGAAGAGGTCTCAGAATTTTCTAGACGAGTTACTCATTATTTGTGGAGGCGATAAGGAGGGTGCGAGTACCCCCACACAGCTTCCTGGTGTTCACTGAAGTTATTTGTACATAGATAAAGCATGTTGGGCATATTAAATATGTTGTATCGCATAAGTAGGCATCATACTATACATATCCCTAGAAGTCGAGAGTTCTATTTAAAAGTTCTGGCATGATATCATAAACTCAAACGAGTAATAGAATATTTGCTTGAGTTGATCTTGCAGCTATCTTTCTCATATAGAATCTTTGGAGACTTGAACATCCATGTCTGAGATGGAGAATCAAAAAGAATGATGTACTCAAATACACTATCGACTCTCTGATCCGATGGAGAATACTAAGATAGATGTCTTCGTAGCACAAAATTCTGTCCTGTTGGTCTCAATTTTCCGAGACTTTCTGTATCCTCTTGAGGTATCTAAGTGCTACAAACTATCTTCTTATTTTCGGAGAGGAGTGTATCTGCACCGACTGGCAGCTTTGTGTTTGTATGCAGAAGAGGATGTTTGTGAAGAGAGCAGCGTCTGAGAGAGTTGGTGGTCACCTTTGATCTTATTCACTCTTATATTAGATGGACTCCTAGAGAATGGTGAAACTTTTAATCAGTGAGATAGTGATACTTCGGTAACTGTATCACATTTCACGGGAAATCTTTCCGATTATCATTCACGTAAGATCTCCCTTGGTATACCCATCTCTAAGCTCAAGTTACTCAATCTCATTCATTCTTATGTTAACTTAGTATCGTTATATATATTATATATAATGTTATAACATATATATGACTACAGTAAGGAGATGAAGTTCTGTGGTTTGACAACTATAATGTTCACACCAATTGTGTCTCATGATGTGTGTCGTTTGTTCTGGGGCCAGGGATGCCGACCTAACGCGAAGGTGATCACCACTGGCAGGAGCTGGACAGTACTTATCCGATAAGTGGGTTCTTTGGATATAAAATGCTTGGGCGAACGGGATCACCTAACCTTCTACATGCAGATTAATGACATAAGAAATCAGATACCACATACGCAATAGCTTAATGTATTCTAAAAAAGGTAAAAAGACTTTTAAACAACGTGGCACATATACCTCAGCCAACATTAGAGCTAGATCTCATTCCTTAGAACCTCAGAGCATGATGGGCACTTCTCCTGGACCTTTTATTCCGAGGAACACACATACCTTTGTTAAAGATACAAATAAAAAATAGGCCTCCAAGATATCACATTGTGATCACTTGGAAGCGAGAGCTTGGCCTTAGCGTGACAATCACACACGCTTACATATATCTGTCTCTTGGAGTACAAAGGGCCCTTCGAATTGATTGGGTATTACTATCAGCCGTCTCTGAAGTTATATCTCAGGTTGGCTGCGGGAGGTCCGAGCGGACTACTGCCCAGCCCGACCATCCATGCAGTCAGGCTATAGCGCATTCATCGGACATGACTCGAGCGCCTCCCAGGATACTTCTTCACGAAGAAACGCAGCTATATCATTACGAGAGTCCCAATGGCAGGAGACATGGATGACGAGCAGAATGTCGCGCGCATAAGCATTTGCCGTACGACGTTGACTACAGAGTCGAGCTGTCTCCACCTCACACACCCAATGGCGACAGAAACACAACCACGATGACCAATAACACGACCATAAGGAAAAAAGTTACGAACAAAAAAGCAAGTGTATAAAACTAAGAAAAATGGAATGGAGGATATAATATAGTTATTCCTTTCATAGAGCAAATGTAGGATTAATTTGTGGACCCTGTGAGAAACGGATTGAATTATTCTCAGATATACCCTACATAGAACATGTCTTTATTTATTTAACTGTTTTTCTTAATAATATTAATACAATGTAGGTACTCTTAACATTGAATGTTCCACTTAACACGCACACATTGTACGTGGGTCTGCCGAGTGTTAGGGTTTTTCGTGGTCTACGCCACTAAAGTAGGGAAGACTCCTATTGCAAGCTACCAAACGTAAGTAGATGAAGTATCGAGTGCGCAAGACGAAGAAAGCGGACTAAGTGTCCTCGGTATACCATGTAAACAAAACCGGACGTGACCTATCGAAAAAGAAATAAGAGTTTAAAAAACTGCATCAGCGGGAGTTTAAGACCACCATGGATTGAGGCGACTCATGTCCCCGGCACATGCGTGGCGAGTCTGAGCCTGGCGTCGCTGCGGATCTGAAACATCCAGGTTCGTACTAAGAGTCAGTCGGGTATACCTCTTAAAGCGCACTATGGAACTCTTGCTACCCCTAGTCTGACTAACCACAGATTCTCCACAGCGCCGGAGTCTATATCTAACGAAGAGTCTAGCATCGTTGCGAATCGCGCGCGCCTTGCCCACCTGCAGCCCCCATTCTCGCACCCCAAGAGTACTCAGTCAGCATTACCTGAACCAAACAATGTATCCTTGAGTACACTCTTCTCCTAATTCACTCAAAAACATCAGGTCTACAAAAAATCTGCGTATGAGCAGAGTAAAAATATAAACCCTGTTCATTGAGTCCTCGCAGCAGTAATTCAACCAGACACGTTGTTCATGTAACAATTTCTGGTGTATGTATCTCATGAGATTATGATTTTTGTTGTTTGTACATATAATCTTTACTTTTAAAATCAAATCACATATATACTGTCTACACCTAATCAAGACATCAACTCCCAAGACTAATAGTATATACTCAATAATTATATCTGTCTATCCATATATCACCATACTATATAATGTATATATATAATGTAATATATATATATATATACCGACAACAGCAAATATATGCTAGCAGAATGTAATGTCTAAGCCGTACGTAATCCGTTTCAGTCTCATTGATCTATATTTTTTAAATTGGGCTTACAGAGAAAAGATGGTCAATCTCTAATCTTTTGAAGGCTTCCTCCTTGGCAAGCCCAAAACCAACCAATTCAAGCTTTTCTACCTCTTGCAACTGCCTACTTTGTGTTTCTTTTCCCTTCCCTATTTGTTCATATCTTTTAATTGAGGTCCTACTATAGTTCTTAAAGAGACCAATGGGGTCTGTCCTGTCCTGACTCTCTGCTCTAGTACTGGGACTCCACTGATCAGAGCCTGGATAGGCCAACCAATGGCAGTCTACTACTACGTGACAGGAGGGCTGACACTACCCAAGTGATAACGCTCCAAGTCCATCACACTTTGTTGTAATACGCATCCTCAGAGTCCCCACCTGGTACTGCTGGCTCTGAAAGGTTTGAGAGCAGTCATATCCTTAGAAGATAGACGCACATCGAAGTCTTCAAGTCCATATTGGAAGGTGCAATAACTTGTGTTCCTCATGTTCCTTCCGAAAGGAATGAGGCAAGAAGCGAACTGTTGAGCGAGGCCACAGTATGTCTAGACACTGACGCAAGGTGAATGATGCAGGCCCCAGAAAACAAGCACCCTCCACGCCCGGCAACTCTACCTCAATTCTGATACAGTTGCCAGAGCTCTTCCAAATCAGTTTCTTGAGCTTCAGTTCCCAATGCAAAAGTGCGAAAGAAAATTGCCGTTAGGAGTGTGTGTGTGTGTGTGTGTGTGTGTTGTGTTATGGTTTCCTGTGTGTCTGGTAACGTGTGTGTCTGTGTCTTTAAAATGTCTGTTGTGAGTGTGTAATATTATGGTGTGTATGAATTAAATGTGCTTGTATATTGTGTGATGTATATATAATGTTGTGTTAATGTGTTTGGTGGTGATATGTCCAAATTATTATTATATTTATGTGATATAATGTGCATGATAACATGAAGATTTTCATTGGTTTCTTTCCTTGGCTATTATAAATCATCGGGGGGGGCGAGTTTGTCTCGAAGTTTATAATGGATACTACGCGAGTTGCTTTTCCTCTTTAAAAGCATTCCCTTTGCAATTTTCTCAGCATTAATTATCATATGTGTTTTATGGAATTCAACAGACAGACTTGATTTTTCAATGCATATTTTGGTGGTTCATTTTTGGGTTTTGGGTTTGAAAGAGGTGAATCAGCTACCTGGGGGCCAAAACTGGAATAGAAACAGAACAAAGACCAGTGAAGGAATATCTTAAGGCAGAAGTCGTATGCCTGGGAGCTGAGGGCTTAGGATGAAACCCTAATTAAACATATTAACACAATCCTGACTCTTCATGACACTTGAGTCGAGACCATTTATGACCAGTAAGTTGTTCTCTAATGAGCACAGAACAAGAGCCTTGCATCTTCTCTTAATTAGTTTGACAGATATTCATTTAAATGTGAAAAGATTCCCAGGCTTGGGATAACCAAAAAAGGGCCTGAATTCCTTTTGCATCTTAATTCTGTTTCTGGGGCTCTAGGGAATGTCAATATCCGAAGACAAATAAAACTCATGTCTTCATCCATCCAGTACCTCCACACTTTCTATTTATAACTGCTTTACACAACCCGTTTTTGAGTTTGCAGCTAAATGAAGTACAAACACAAACACCGGGGTTCTCAAGAAACACCGGCTTTGGTTCTTAGGAGAAGTGGCTTTTTTTTCTCATGCCTAATAAAAGATAAAATTTCAAGGAAGGCCTCAAATAACAAGTTTTACACCAGACTAAGTCATGGACTTGGGCATCACTGTCATGAGATACAAGCCCAGCAGCCTTCCCGATGAAAAATTCAATCTGTAACCCTAGATCTAACTTATCTTTTTTTTTTCGTTCAGTTTTACTATTTTTGATTATCTCTCTAGAATTGCTTTCGCCACTCCTTAAAGACTGTTCACCGGAACAATATAATGGATGCTCAGTAGCGTTGGACAGGCGGATAGCGCGATTGCCAGCTGGAAGGGGCCAAACTCCTATATACGAGTTTCAGATAGACGATCTAGTCCGGCCCTGTGCTGGCTACAGATCCCTCCGGGTGGACATCCTCTACTTCTTAGCTGCTTAAATAATTATGCTATTATTTAATTACTTTTATTTTTTCTTTTGTCCCTCGAAGGAAGGCAAAGGTTGCACTGTCTCTGCGAAATCAGATAGAGAAGACTTTCAGTATATGGTAAGACCCTCCCGCTGGCCCACCAAAACAACGACAGCAGACTGATGGACTACCGAGGACCCGTAATACTGTAGAGATCTCCCTCATATATCCTTGGAAATGTCTATACATCTACCCCACGAATAGCAGGACCATCTCGCTGTGTTGGGGACAGATTTGATGCAGGGATTTACTGAGACTACTTGCTCTTTAATCTAACCATAGTTCAAAAAGAGATTTGCACACATCCAATGTCTATGGCCTCTTACCACGGTTAAAGGGCTTAGATCTCCTCTGCCCTAATGCTCTGCTACAGCAGGTTAGGGAGAAAGAACCGAATAGATGTTACCCGGGTCTTGTTGCTCATGCCACAGCACCCCTGAGGGTTCAGATATTTCAGCATCATGTTGGAGCTCTGATGGGGCACACCCAATTTCGCATATATCAATTTTGAGTCCTAATTTCTATCACATGGCCAACCAGCGAATTGTAAGCCAGTAGGGAGTGGGAGGGTCCTAGAGAAGAAGTACTGAGAAAAACATCATAAGGCATGCTAGGACTAAGTATTCTACAACGTAGTTTACCCCAGGTCAATTCTTAATCATTGAACAAGCCACTCAGATAGGCCATGGCTAACTGAGTATCTCATGACCATGAGTAGCCCAAGTTCACCGCGGAGGAAAAGAATCTTCTCAAAGTCCAGTGTTCTGGTCAAGGCTTCATATATTAACAAACATGGTGTATAGATTGAAGCAATGACCGGGAACCTGTCATTACCAGCATGTCGAACATACTTTTTTCTTCTTTTAGGCATTTGTAAGTGCTGGCTGCATACATTAAAATGGGGTCACTCTGAAGGGACCATGGTTTAAATATTGAGGAAATCTATAGAGTAGACCCCACCATCCTACAGATTCAGAAAGCCTGAAAGAAAAACCCCCTGCTTTAAGTCTTTGGGTCCCAACACCTTTGAGAGAGAGGAGGAGAGAGAATTGAGAAGAGAGACCTATTGTTAAGATAGCATTGCTTCTTTATGTGAGTTGGGTTCCCCAGCAACACTTGGGGCGAGCTAAAAACTGATCCCGAGGGGAAACATGCCCCCTTCTTGCTTCCTCTGCAATGCAATTTACACCACATATATAAAGCATCCTACACAGACACAATACACCATAAGTTAAATAAAATAAAATCATTTTCCCTGGCTGGTACACATCTTTAATCTCATCACATGGAAGGTGGAGGCGGTGGATCTCTGTGAGACTGAGGCCAAGTTGGTCTATAGAGAAAGTTCTAGGTGCTAGCTGGGGCTAAACAAGGAGACTGTCTCAACGAGTAATGTTTTCTTTTTTCTTTTTCTTTTCCTTTTTTTTTTTTCCTTTAATTTTCCAGATATAGTCTCCACTTTGGGTACCCTTGACAACACCATACCTCCAAAACAAATCTTTAAAAGGAGAGAGAGAGAGAGAGGAGAGAGAGAGAGAGAGAAGAGAGAGAGAGAGAGGAGGATGGAGGGAGGGAACGGAAGGGAAGGTGAAGGAAGGAAGGAGGAGGAAGGAAGGAGGAGGAAGGAAGAAGGAGAAGTTGGGGACTTATCTGGAACTTGGACCTGCCACATTGCCTGTGAATTTGTTAGAAATTCAAATTCTCAGGCCTCAAAGGAAAACCTTTGTGATGTAGAAGAAAATATTTGTAAGTCATCTATGCAGCATATGTAAAGAACGTCTAGGACTCACAGAAAAAAATCAGCTCATTAAAAAACAAAATGGCAGGGGCTGGAGAGATGGCCCTATGGTTAAGCGCGACTGCTCTTAAGCAGAGGGGCCCGGGTCGATCCCAGCACCCACTGGCGGCCGAGAACGTCTGAGGACTCCAATTCAGGAGAACTTCAGTTCCAAAGGAATCCGGATCGAGAGATCGCGCTTCCTCTTATGACCTCCGCGGCTTGGCAACGAACGGGTGCACAGACCTAATGCAGACAGTAATTCATACACATACAGAATAATAATGAAAATAAAATTAAATAATAATTAAAAATTGGCCAAAAGAGCAACATTTGATGACGGCTGTAGAAATGTACAAATATCACTAGAGCATAAGGATGCCATCCATCAGAGATTGGACTTTTAAAACCACTAGAGATAAGCAGGGGTGGTAGTGCCCCAGGCCTTTAGTCAGTCTTTCAGAGACAGAGGCTGGTCGACTCTTTAATAGCCAGGGCTATAAGGAGATTTGTCTCAAAAAATAATAATATAAATAATAAATAATAACCACACTAGCTTAGCACCGACAGAGTCATTAGGATGGTTATACTACAACAAATAATAAGTGATGTTCTAGTTTTTCAAGATGAAAATAACAAGTTTGGGTGTGAGAAACCAGTTCCCTTATACATTGTTGGTGTGGATGTAAATTTGTATTCTAAATACTACGGTAATTTGTGCATTTGAATATAGCACATGAGGCTGTTACTCTTGGAACCACGAAAGTAAAAGAACAGAGGCAAAAACAACTGTGACTTTTTATGATATATTGTATTATTTAGTGTTTTGGAGGTATACAGAATAATTTTGTACCTAAAAAGAAGTATAAAGGAGTTTTATACCTTGAAAAAACAAGTTTCCTCAGGCCTTAATATTTATTCATTGCTGTTTACTTTCCTTTTGGATGTTTAAGGCCACAGCCCGAGATTAACAAGGTTTTGTTGTTTTCAAGGTCAGTGGAGGATCTATCTTCAAGGGGTCATTCAGGTTATTTTGGAGGGGTGGGGTGTGTGTGTGTGTGGTGTGTGTGTGTGGTGGTGTGTTGTGTGTGTGTGTGTATTAGACCTACAGCACGGGTTTTCCAGGCGGTCTCCCATCCAAGTACTAACCAGGCCCGACCCTGCTTGGCTTCCGAGATCAGATACGATTGGGCGTGTTCAGGGTGGTATGGCCGTAGACTATCCTTGAGTTTTTATAACCCATTATTTGACTGTCCCCTGTCGTTGTGAGATCTTCAAATCCTTGAAGGAAGTTCATAAGAGCTGACCTCAGGTGTTTCTGAGGTGGAATGATCTCTGCTAGGGAGGGGGTGTATTGGGTCCTTAGCACCATGAGTTTGATAGAATTTATTAACCTACTGGTTAATAGATCTGACAAGTGAGTTAAGGATGCGTGGGCCACAAGTCAGAGCAACCAGAAGGGTAAGATCCAGGAAGTCTTCAGCTCTCAGCTGAGAAGGAAACTGGCTCTTTGGGGGGTTTTGGCCCTAAACTCCCTTTAGCTCCTACTTTTTTTTTTAATTTTTTTTAATTAATTTTATTTATTTCCATATGTGTATGAATGTATTGTCTGCATGCAAGTCTGTGCACCCGTGACGTGCAACGCCGCGGAGGTCAGAAGAGGGCGTCGGACTCCCCTGGAACTGGAGCTCTCCTGGAATTGGAGTTTCAGACGGCTCTCGGCCGCCATGTGGGTGCTGGGGATTGAACCCGGGTCCTCTGCAAGAGCGGTCGGCGCTCTTAACCGCTAGGCCATCTCTCCAGCCCCAGCTCCTACTTTTATCACATTACCCTCTGAAGAGGTCACCCCAATTGCCAAGAGGGGTGCCGGCCTCTCTGACTTCTTCCATGCTGAAAAGTGGTGTAGGGTGTGGCAACTGGCGTATCCCCTGCTCAGTGGGTCTATCTAAAAGACCCCCAAAAGTATACTTATAGAGAGAACAAAATCCTTGACCGATGCCTGTGAAGGAAAAGTGGAGGAGAGAGTAGTTAGGTGGATTTTCTAGGCAGGGAACCAGGAGATGAACAGGGTGAATTAAACGTCCAACTTAAAAGCCCATTAGAATTTCTCAATTAGAGTTTCCAAAACATCCATTTATTGGGTTTCTCCTTTTGTTGATTTGGCCATGGTGTCTGGACTCAGGATCTGCTTTCCGGGCATTCCAATAGTCACGGTGTGAGTTTCCCCTTAGGTAGTTGTGGAAGACAGGAAATAAGCTGATAAGGATTACCAAGCCCATCCAAACTGTCTCCTTCTAGACTGCATGCAGCTGGTTCAGGAAGGTAGAACCTAGCTCCTTTAAATCTCGAAAAAGGTGGATCCCTTTCTTCTGTAGCCTGCAGTAGGAGATATAGAGGCTCAAGTGGCTTTGGGTGGAGCAGGACCCCAGGGGAATCTCTTAACTTTTCCGGCAAAGCAGTAGTCAGGTTTGGTGGCGGCTGAGGACCCCTGAGCCAAAGGGGAGCTTGGACCAAGAGGCCCAGCCAAGGGGTCACCGCCATTCCAGATCCTATAAAGTTCTGAGGCCAACGGGCTTTACTTTCAATTTTGCTTTAGACTCACTAATGAGGGTCTCCACTGATTACCCCCTTGGGGTCCCTTCTAAATCTCAGTGAGACCTCCAATGTTGTAAAGTCACAGCAGAGGGACCACTCACTTAACCATGTGGATTTTTAAAGGAGGATTTAATTTAATTATGATGCTGGGCTGCCACTCAACTCAGAGGAATGTAGCCAATAAAAATTTTTAAAGTACCAGCTAAAGAGGCAGTAATAGAAGGAATTCATTGTCCTGCAAGAACACATAATTTCTAATCTAAGAAATTAAAAACAGTTGAAATGGCCAGGCATGTTTGCATACACTCTTAATCCCAGCACTGTGGAGGCCGATCTCTTGAGTTTGAGGCCAGCCTGTTCTACAAAATGAGTTGTAGGCAAGCCAGGGATGTATAGCGAGACCCTGTCTTTAAAAACAAAGTATGAGCTGAGCATGGTGGTGCACACTTTTAATCCCAGCACTCGAGAGGCAAAGGCAGGTGGATCTCTGTGAATTCAAGGCCAGCCTGGTCTACATAGTGAGTTCCAGGACAGCTGGAGCTACAGGGAGACCCTGTCTCAAAAAGACAAAAAAAAAAAAACAACTGTGTCTGTCTATCATCTATCTATCTATGTGCTGAAGAGATGTCTCAGTACTTAAGAGCACTAGCTGCTCTTGCGGAGGACCCAGGTTCAGTTCCCAGTACCCACATGGCAGCTGATAACTGTCCATAACTCCAGTTCCAGTGAGTCTAACACCCTCTTCTGACCTCCGTGAGCATTGCATTCGAGTGCTGTGCTTACATGCATGGAAGGAGAACACTCATCCACATAAAATAACAATAAATAAATAATATTATTTTAGAAATTTTAATATGAGCTTGTGGGGCTGCTGACCCGACATTGGACAGGCTGAAGAGGGCACAAGTGGCCAGACACATAGCTGCAGGACTGATGATGTTGGGTTTTTGGAGAAGGAAAAGGAAGGAGTTTAAAGTTAAGGAATAAGGGGCTGGAGAGATGGCTCAGCGGTTAAGAGCACCAACTGCTCTTGCAGAGGACCTGGGTTCCATTTCCAGCACCCACATGGCTGCAAAGAACCGTCTTTAACTCCAGTTCCAGGGGAATCTGACGCCCTCTTCTGACCTCCGTAGCATTGCACGACATGGGTACACCAACCTACATGTACACAGTACACTCATACACATAAAAAATAAAATAAATAAAAAATTTAAAGTTAAAGAATAAGAACCAGAGCCAGACCTGCAGTAGGCAAAGAATATATATCACTTATCAAAATAAGCATATAGAGGCTGAGGATAGATCCTCCATTACACTCCTGTGGAGCCTCTGCCACCTAATGAATAGTGGCGGAAGATGGAATGCATCAGATGCCAAGGCCTGGTGTCCTTGGATGATTTGAAAGCTGTCTTTTGATTCCTCGGGCTGAGTAGGGCAGATCTCAAGGCTGTAAGACAGGTGGCTCCATAAACAGACTGCCTCAGTCCTGGGAGTGACCACTTGATAAGGCTTCAGCAAGGCCAGACTGCTGATTTCAGTCCAGTTAGCCATTTTGAGGGATTTATGATTCCATGGCCTTTTTTTTTAAATTTTATTATTTTATGTGTATGAGTGTACTGTCTGCATATAAGTATGCCCACCCGTGTCGTGCAATGCTGCAGAGGTCAGAAGAAGGTGTCAGATTCCCCTGGAACTGGAATTAAAGATGGTTCTTAGCCACCATGTGGGTGCTGGGAATCAAACCCAGGTCCTCTGCAAGAGCAGTCTGTGCTCTTAACCACTGAGCCATCTCTCCAGCCCCTCCATGGCCTTTTTTTTTTTTTGTCTTTTCAAGACAGGGTCTCCCTGTAGCCCCAGGCTGCTGTCCTGGAACTGCCCTGTAGACCAGGCTGGCCTTGAACTCACAAAGATCCGCCTGCCTCTGTCTCCCAAGTGCTAGGATTAAAGGCGTTCGCCACCACGCCCCGCTACTCCTTGGCCTTCTTAATGAATCTTCTGTCTCTTCTGCTATTCACATATTCTGTCAGATGGTCCCACAGCCAAACATGCAGCTGTGGGACTGATAGTCCTCATGGCCAAACACATGGTTGCAGAGTTGATGGCCCCACAACCAAGCACGCGTGCAGTAACAGCCCAGGGATCACATCAGGTGGTGCAAATCCATTTATTTCCACATAGCCAGTAGCTTAAACAAGTCTGGGCCAGGCAGCCCCTACATAGTGTGACATTACCTGCCCAGTGGCCAGTCTTGGACCTCCGAACCATCACACGGCATCCCAGCTGGTGGGGCATATTCAGAAAAGGGGCATGCTTACAAGTAAGCCAACTCATGACTTCTGAGCACATGCTAGCAGAAACAGAGTGTGCCCTGTATCTTTTGCTCCGCCTAGTATGCTAAGCAGATTGGTAGCCTGCATATGCTCAAGATAGATCTGAGTCCAGGATTGCTGACCCACATCAGCTTTTCCATAACTACAAGTAAAATATTTGAATGGCTAAAAACTACAAAGTAAGATATATTGAATATAGTTCTTATGGCTACATTATATATACTAGGTTCTTTAAGGTTTAAGAACCTAACCTTAACCTTAACCTTAACCTTTAACCTTTAACCTTAACCTTAACCTTAACCTTAACCTTTTAGGTCAACATGGCGGGCAGGTCTGTTGCAGCATCAGGCCGGTGGCTGGAAGGTTTTCGAAAATGGTATTACAATGCTGCAGGATTCAACAAACTAGGGTTAATGCGAGATGATCTACTCCTTGAGACTGACGATGTGAAAGAAGCCATAAGAAGGCTTCCTGAGAACCTTTATAATGACAGAATGTTTCGCATTAAGAGAGCACTGAACCTGACCATGAGGCACCAAATCTTGCCTAAGGAGCAGTGGACAAAATATGAGGACGATAAATTCTACCTTGAACCATATCTGAAAGAGGTTATTTGGGAAAGAAAAGAGAGAGAAGAATGGGCAAAGAAGTAATCATGTAGTTGACTTCTGCATGCACCTCTTCTCAATATTTTTATGTAATTGCTTCATCCTGAATCAAAATTTAAGAGTTATTTGCTCTGCAGATATCTTACTTTAAATAAATGTCTGTTGTAATCATAAAAAAAAAAAAAGAAGGATATTAAGCCAGATGTGGTGATGCACACCTTTAATTCCAGAACTTGGGAGACAGAGGCAAGTGGATCTCTGTGAGTTCAAGGCCAGCCTGATCTACATAGTAAGCTCCAGGCCAGCTGGGACTAAAGGGAGATCCTGTCTCAAAAATACAAATAAAAAAAAAAGGATATTAGGCACGTTTATATTTTCAGAAAGAATATAGGGAGTAGCCTCATATTTTTTATAGAGTAAAATATTTTTGCTGTCCTATAATACAAGCTACCATTTGACATTTAGAAGTAGCAAGATGTGCACTAAGGACCATTTGTTGTACTTTTCCAGGTAGGTAAATGTTGTAACTACTCTAGAACCTCTAAAGCCACATTTCTGGCTTTCCTGCCAACAGAACAGTGTAAACAATATCTGAGAAGCCACACCATACTGTTTCAAGCAGGTTATGTCACATTCATTAGGTTCGTGTGTTTTCAGTGTCCACTTTCTATTGAAAGCACATTGTTGGGTTCTCCACTGGGACATTTGCTAAGCGGTGGAAGTTATCTTGGTTCTCTGCCCACTCTGTGTATTACTTTTTTTGGTCTTTTTGAGACAGGGTCTCCCTGTAGTCCCAGCTGTCCTGGAACTCACTCTGTAGACCAGGCTGGCCTTGGACTCACAAAGATCCGCCTGCCTCTGCCTCCCAAGTGCTAGGATTAAAGGGTATTACTATTGAAGACTGCCCCTTACTCCTCCCTCCCATCTTTACTGAAATGTATTTGTATTTAATAACCTATTTGACATCCTCTGCTTTCTCAAATGTCAACTCAGAAACTCTTGCTACAATAATATGGGTAAAAGGCACTCTTGAGGCAACATGGCTATCTAGAAATGCTAGTGATTTTATGGTGAGGGAAACTTCAGAGTAGAAAGAGAAATAATAATGAGATTTGGGGAAGTGGCAATGTCCTTAAAGCTCCTGAGCAGCATCCTGACTGCTGTAGGCAGCCATGCGCTAACTGCAGGAAGCAAGGATCCTTTGAGTTGGGCAGGTTTTTGGGTTTGCAGAGATAGTGCTGCTAACAGTAGCTTGTCTCTAGTATTACCTCATTCTCTTTGGGGGTTTTTTTGTTGTTTTTAAAAATTTTTTATTTATTTCTGTATGTGTATGAATGTACTGTCTGCATGTAGTTTGTGCACCCGTGTCCTGCAGTGCTGCGGAGGTCAGAAGAGGGTCTCAGATTCCCCTGGAACTGGAGTTCTCCTCGAGCTGGAGTTACAGACAGCTCTCAGCCACCATGTGGGTGCTGGGGATCGAACCCAGGTCCTCTGCAAGAGCAGTCGGTGCTCTTAACCACTAAGCTATCTCTCCAGCCCCTACCTCATTCTCTTTGTAACTTGGGTGTTTACCCATCAGTGTTACTTTGACTTGTGCATGAACTGTGGTAAGTCCCATTCTCCCTCAGCCCCCAGGGAGGTTCCAGAACATGCACACAGCCACTGGGGCCAAAGTCCTGAGATGCTGAGGCTCCCAGATGAAACCTTGTAGCATTTACATATAATTTGTGCACATCCACTCTTAGGCTTTAAGTCATCTCTGGGTTAAAATGCCTCCGACAGTGTAAATAGCTGTTATGTTGTGCTGGTTTATGGAGTCAAGGCAAGAAAAATTACTCCGTATACATGTTCCATGCAAATGCATTGTTTTCCTGAATATTTTTTTGAATGAGGGTTGGTTGAAACCTCAGATTCAGAACTGTAAAGTTACTTTTTGTCAAATATTTTTTTTTATTCCAGGCTGCCAGCACACCACTGAATCCTTTAAGTTTTCAGTGTGAATTCGTAAAACTCAGGATTGATCTTCTCCAAGCCTTCTCCCAACTCATCTGTACTTGTAACAGTCTAAAGACCAGCCCCCCGCCTGCCATCGCCACCACCGTTGCCATGACCTTGGGCAATGACCTTCAGAGGTGTGGCCGCATCTCCAGTCAGGCATGTCTTCCCTTTCTTGCTCTTCCAGATAGATGTTAGTGACTTCAGAGAATGTTGAAGTGAGACGAAAAGTTGTGGAAGTTAAAATCAGTGGTATGCATCAAATGACTGAAGACTTGCCCTTACTCCTCCCATCTGTGCTGAGATGTACTTGTATATAATAACCTATTTGACATCTCTGTTTTCTCAAGCGTCAACTCAGAAACTTCTGCTACAATAACATGGGTAAAAGGCACTCTTGAGGCAACGTGGCTATCTAGAAACACATTCTCCTGCTCTGTCCTTTTCCGTACTGTCCAGCTTTTCCAGACACTGCTAGTGATTTTTATGGTGAGAGGAACTTCAGAATAGAAAGAAATGCTAAGGAGATTTGGGGAAGTGGCGATGTCCTTGAAGCCCCTGAGCGGTGTCCTGTTTATGTAATAATGGACTTACATTGTAATAACATTAGGAGTGTTTATAACAATGTTAGTATTTTAGTGAGACTTGAAGAAACTGAAATGTTAATGTCTTTTCTAGATATCATGAGTAGATTATTATAATCTCAACTATTACAGTTTTGCCACCTTTATTGATTTTAAAGTTTATGAAACTGACTACTCATTTTTCATTTTATGAGTTTTTAATCCCTTTTGTTTTGTGATGTTGATGCAATTACAGTAACATATTTGTTACAGTTGGTGTTTTCTCTCCTGTGTAGATGAAGCAGTCCATGGAAGAGTTCCGAAGCCTTGCTTCCCGGTACCAGGATCTTTATCAGGCATCCTTTGACGCTGACTCAGCAACTTTGAGAAATGTAGAACTGTATCCTGAACTTGCCTTTTATTTCATGTTCTTGTGAAGTTTTGTTTTGTTTTGTTTTCTGAGATGGGTTCTCCCTGTAGCCCCATGTGGCCTGGAACTCAATATATAGAACATGCTGGCTTCAATCTCATAAAGATCCATCTGCCTCTGCTTCTTGAGTGCTGGGATTAAAGTATTCTTTTTAATGTAGACTAAATAAATACTTAAGATGTGCTTAACCATCCTGAGCTTTATTGTTTTGTTTTGTTTTGTTTTGTTTTGTTTTGTTTTGTTTTGTTTTGTTTTGTTTTGTTTTGATGAGACAAGGTCTCTCTTTAGTCCCAGCTGGCCTGGAGCTTGCTCTATGGACCAGGCTGACCTTAAACTCACAGAGATCCGCATGTCTCTGCCTCTGCCTCTGCCTCCCCAGTGCTGGAATTAAAGGCGTGAGCCACCATGCCTGGCCTGAGTTTTATTATAATTAATAATTTCTCCCTTTGAAATTTATATGAGCAAAATAATTTTACTTTTTAATTTAAGCCAGCCTTTAAAAAAAGGGACAACTGGGAGAACAGCACAGCCCAAGTGCTGTCCAGTATGGCAGCATGGTCCTGTGGTCCCAGCAGGTACAGAGGCTTAGCCACAAGAACTATTTTGCCCCTGAGATAGAGGCCTGTTAGCACCTTAGCAAAGCCCTTCTGAAAAAACTGTAAACCAGTCAGGTGTGGTAGCTCACGCCTTTAATCCCAGCACTCAGGAGATACAGGCAGGCAGATCTCTGTGAGTTCAAGGCCAGCCTAGTCTATATACCGAGTTCCAGGCCAGCTGGGGCTACGGGGAGACCCTGTGGCAAAAAGATAAAAACAAAACAAAACAAAACAAAAAACCTACAAACCCCACTAGGGTTTCAGCAGTGTGAGCTGTCACAAGGAGATAGCGCTCTACCTCAGCTTGCTGAGGAGCTGACAGTCCCATCCTTTCGTTGCTGTTGGTTGTCCACACATCTGTTCTGAAGGCCCCATCAAGCTATCCACATGTTCTGACTAGCATCTTCAAATCTTATTTGAAAGGAAGAAAAAACAAAATTGTTTTTTCAAGTTTTCACCTTGTCAGTCAGTAGTTCTTGGAATTTTGATTTGTTGATTGAGGCTTAATGAGATGCTCTGCAGCAGCTGAATCGCAAAATGCCAAAATTAGAATGCAGTGCATCAGTGCGTGGGAGGAGATTCACAGAACTCTTTTTTTTTTTAATTTATTTATTTATGTGTATGAATGTATTGTCTGCATGTAGGTTTGTGCACCCGTGTCATGCAATGCCATGGAGGTCAGAAGAGGGTCTCGGATTCCCCTGGAACTGGAGTTCTCCTGGAATTGGAGTTACAGACGTTTCTCAGCCACCATGTGGGTGCTGGGGATCAAGCCCGGGACCTCCGCAAGAGCAGTCAGCACTCTTAACCGCTAGGCCATCTCTCCAGCCCCAAGAACTCTTTTTTTTTTTTGAGGGGGGTCTTTTTGAGACAGGGTCTCTCTTTAGTCCAAGCTGGCCTGGAGCTTGCTCTGTAGACCAGACTGGCCTTGAACTCACAGAGATCCACTTGCCTCTGCCTCTGCCTCTGCCTCTGCCTCCCAAATGCTGAGATTAAAGGAGTTCACCACCACGCCTGTCACTAAAGACAGTTCTTAGCCTCCGTGTGGGTGCTGGGAATCGAACCCATGTCCTCTGCAAGAGCAGTTAGTGCTCTTAACCACTGAGCCATCTCTCCAGCCCCTCACAGAGCTCTTAAATCCCAGCTTAGGAGCTATCTAGATCAGAGCTCAGTTAAGAACTGACTTTTTTCGTTGGGCATGGTGGACAGGGAGACCCTGTCTCAAAAAGACCCACCCCCCAATAAAAGAACTGACTTTTCTCTCTCCCTCCTCCCTTCTTCTTTCACTTTATCAGTGTAACGTTTTTTGTGGTTGCTTTGTTGTTGCCTTCAAATTCCTATGAAGAACTGCTGTATATAATAGTAAGAGTTGCAGTTGGGCATGGTGGGGCACATCTGCAGTCCCAAGTACTTGAAAGGCTCAAGTGTTGTAAGTTCAAAACAAGCCTGGGAAACTTGTTATCTCAAAACATAAAAAATAAAAATGCAGGCTGCATGGCGGCACATGCCTTTAGTCCTAGCCCTGAGGCAGAGGCAGGCGGATCTCTCAGAGTTCAAGGCAGGCTGGTCTGCATAGTGAGTTCCAGGCCAGCTGAGACTACAGGGAGAGCCTGCCCCTGTGTTTAAAAGGGGGATAAAGTTGGAGCTCAGTGATAGAAACATTGTATAGCATAAGCTGGACCCTGGGTCCAGTCCCTGGGACTGACTCGCCTGGCATGATACATGATCCCACACTGGGCTCTGAAGTTCCTGCCTGGAACAAAGGCTTTCAGTTGTTAGTCTAGACAGTGTGTGTCTCTTCAAAGGAAAAAGTGGAGCCCAGATCATTGAGTGGATCATGGTATTTTCATTTAAAGTGCCATCTCTGCCATGACTGGTTTCATGTTCAGGTAGCATCAGATTGTTCTGTGTCTTCACGTCTGACTTAATGTGAATCCAGACAGCAGCAGAGCTGCTTACTCATCTCTCATGCCATAGAAGCCCTGATTTTGGATCCAGAGTCAGCAAGGTGAGTTTGATATTTGTATTATAAAACTTTCAAATGTGTTAGTTTACCAGTTGTCCAAACAGTGTTTTGGAAAGGAAATACAGAAGAAAAAAATAGGAAGAACTTTTCATTTTATGTTGCATGAGTGAGTATATTGCTTGTGTGTATGTAAGTGCACCTTGTCGTACAACGCCTGGGGAGGTCAGAAGAGGGTGTTGGATCCCCTGGAACTGGAGTTATGGACAGTTGTTAGCCACCATGTGGGTGCTGGGAGCTGAACCTGGGTACTCTGCAAGAGCAGCCAGTGCTCTTAGCACTGAGCCATCTCTCCAGTGCCCACTTCTCTTTTTACAACATTGGTTTAGAAAGATAACTGGGAAGAAAGAAGCTATTTGTATTGAACAATTTCTTCTTATATAACTAAACTTTATTATGAAAAATTGAGTTGTTAATCTAAACTTAAATTTTTTATTCTTTGCATTCCTTATTTTGCCTTATTAACATTCTCTGTTCTGCTGGGCATGGTGGTACATGCCTTTAGTCCTAGCACTAGGGA
Source organism: Rhizomys pruinosus (assembly GCA_009823505.1). Lineage (NCBI taxonomy): Eukaryota > Metazoa > Chordata > Mammalia > Rodentia > Spalacidae > Rhizomys > Rhizomys pruinosus. The sequence continues at coordinate 1,927,846 of VZQC01015735.1, forward strand.
AGCAGAGGCAGGTCTTTCTGTGGGATCAAGACCAGCCTGGTCTATATAGCAAGTACCAGGCCACTTGGGGCTACAGGGAGACCCTGTCTCATAACGACCAAAGGTTCTCCATCCTTACCGGGTATCATCGCACACACCTCCTACTCTAGCACTTGGGAGACAGAGACAGGTGGATCTCTGAGATTGAGGCCAGCCTGGTCTACACAGTGAGTTCCAGTCTAGCTGAGGTTATAGGGATACCTGTTCTCAAAGCAAACAACAAAAATTCTCTTTCCTTCCTCCAGTAACCAATTATGCAGAATAATTGTTTTTATTAAAGAGTGGTAGCCGGATGTGGTAGCACATGCCTTTAGTCCCAGCACCCAAGAGGTAGAGGAAGGCGGATTCTTGTGATTTATTTCTGCTGTAAACCATCGACCTGCTGTTTCGTTCCAGGGCTGCCAGGGTCTTTGCTGTCCATTTAAAGCGCTAACCCTCTCAGTCTGGGCCACAAGGCTGTTTTTTCCTCTTATCTGGTCCGTTTTAATATCCTCATTTCTTTAAAAAAAAATTTGGGGGGCTGGGCGTGGTGGCGCATGCCTTTAATCCTAACACTTGGGAGGCAGAGGCAGGCGGATCTTTGTGAGTTCAAGGTCAGCCTGGTCTACAGAGTGAGTTCCAGGATGGCTGGAGCTGCAGGGAGACCCTGTCTCTAAAAGACAAAAAAAAAAAAATTTTTTTTTTTTGAATTGTATTTGTATGAGTGTTTTGCCTACAATGCCTATGGGGCCAGAAGAGGGAGTTGGATCTCCAGGAAGTGGGGTTTGTGGACATTATGAATAGTTATGGATAGTTGTAGGCTGTCACATGAGTTTTGGGAACGGAACCAGGGACCTCTGTAAGAATAGTCAATGCACTTAACTGCTCAACCATCTCTCCAGCTCCCCCTTGTCTTTGTCTTTTCGAGACAGGGTTTCCCTGTAGCCTCAGCTGTCCTCTGTAGACCAGGCTTGCCTTGAACTCACAAAGATCCGCCTGCCTCTGCCTCCTGAGTGCTAGGATTAAAAGCGTGGGCCACCATGCCCGGCTTCACCCCCTCCACCCCCGTTGTCTTAATGGAACTTAAAGTTAGTATAGAGCCCTGCAGCTGAGCAGATCTGACTCCGAATCACTGTGACTCTCTGACCCTCTGCTCTCAGGAATGTTAGGTCTGGGCTTCCCAGAATCCCAAGGGACACAGGTGCCCACTTCCTCCAGAAGCTGTCAATCTTCTGACCCCTTCCCCTGTATCTGAGGTCCTGCCCCATGGGTATAAATGGGTGGACCCCAGCTGCCATCTCTCTCTCTGCCCCTGATTTTGCCCCTGCCCCCTGCCATGCTGTCCGGTTCCACCGCATGTCTGCAGGCAGCCCCCACGGAAGTAAAACATGTTCCTGGCATGACGTGTCATGTGCCTTTTTATTTGGGGTTCATCCTTTTTTATAATCACTTAGCCATGTAAACTGTAGGTGGAGGAACACACCTACTTCCAAGAGCAGTTGTGACCAGTAAATGAATTATCTTGTACTTAGGGCCTAGCTGAAGTATCTCGCAGAAGAGTACACTCTTTTTTTTTTTTTTTTTCTTTTCGAGACAGGGTCTCCCTGTAGCCCCAGCTGTCCTGGAACTCACTTTGTAGACAAGGCTGACCTTGAACTCACAAAGATCCAACTGCCTCTGCCTCCCAAGAGCTAGGATTAAAGGCGTTGTGTGCCACTAGGCCTGGCCCATATAGCTCTTTTAAAGTTTATTTAGGAGTTAAGAGTTTTACTCTCTTATCTCTCAGAAATGTTTTCAGAAATTTGGAGCAGTGGAAGAAAAAGAAATCTCAGTTAAACTTTTCCCAGCATGCTCTGCATACCCTGCGTATTCTTGTTCTTCACTTCCGAGCTTACACCATTTCCTTGGCTGTAAACACAGTCTTTCTTGGCTCTCCCAGTCTCATCTGCCGCACTTCCCTAGTGATTGAAGTCCATGCTGCTGTGACATGCCTGTGTGCTGGTGTTATTTATGTGCCTTCACTGTACTTGGCAGTTGCCTGCTGGCTTTATTGATGGACACCTTCTCATATGTCTTATGTCTCTTTCACTTAATGGCTGTGACAAGTTTATACACCTCCATACTGCCTGGCAACCAGAGCGGTTAGGAATTAGATCATTTGTAGTCAGATTTGGGTTTAAATTCTAGTATGTTACACAATATTTATGTGGGATAGGCAGATTAACCTCTCCAAGCCTCAGTTTCTTTATCCGTAACTGGAAATAACTTTATTGTTTTAAAAACCAAGCGAGAGCGTGCAGTGGCCTGGCAGCACACTCAGGCACTGACAGCTGCTCCTTTGGTGGTAACTGATGCTGGCCCTTACTTCAGTTTCCAGGAATACGGCTCCACTGGAGCAGCCCAGGCTGACAGTGAGTCTGAGAGAAGAGCGCTGTCCGTGTACAGTCACGTCCTAGAGGAGGTGGAGTCTCTCAGCCGGAAATACACCCCTGTTTCCTACATGGCAAGTGACCTTTATTTTATTGAGTTGTTGTTGTTATTATTATTTAATCCATTTCTGGCCTATTAATTGTGTAAACTCACAGAATTAACCTCTGCCTGTTTCCTTGCCTATACCATGGGTTGACAGAGTGCTGAACTTGTCCAGGTTTTTTTTTGTTGTTGTTTTGGTCTTTTTGAGATAGGGTCTATCTGTAGTGCTGGCTGTCCTGGAACTCGCTATGTAGACCAGGCTGGCCTTGAACTCACAGAAATCTGCCTGCCTCTGCCTCTGCCTCCCAAGTGCTGGGATTAAAGGTATGCACCACCATACCTGGCTTAAAGTCTGTCTTAACATATGAAATCTGCTCTGCTGGGATGAAAATTTTCTTTTTTACCTTTTTTTAAAATTTTATTTTTTTTAATTTTTAATTAATTTTTATTTATTTATGTATGTGTATGAATGTACCATCTGCATACAAGTTCGTGCACCCGTGTCGTGCAATGCCATGGAGGTCAGAAGAGGGTGTCAGATTCCCCTGGAATTGGAGTTTCAGACAGTTCTCAGCCGCCATGTGGGTGCTGGGGATCGAACCCGGGTCCTCTGCAAGAGCAGTCAGCGCTCTTAACCGCTAGGCCATCTCTCCAGCCCAAATTTTATTTATTTTTTATGAGTATGAACATACTGTCTGTACAGGTTTGTGCACCCATGTCGTGCTATGCCTCGGAGGTCAGAATCCGAAGAGAGGGTGTCAGATTCCCCTGGAACTGGTTAAAGATGGTTCTTAGCCCCCATGTGGGTGTTGGGAATCAAACCTGAATCCTCTGCAAGAGCAGTCAGTGTTCTTAACTGCTGAGCCATCTCTCCAGCCCCTCTTTTTTACCTTTTTAAAATAGTTTAACTCACCCAGGCATGGTGGTGCATGTCTTTAGTACCAGCACTCAGGAGGCAGAGGCAGAGGCAGAGGCAGGCGGGTATCTGTGAGTTCAAAACCAGCCTGGTCTATGTAGAAAGGTCCAGGCCAGCTGGGGCTACAGAGAGAAAAGACAGTGTCCTGTCATTGCAGCCCTCCCTTCCAAGCCAGCTGACTCTGAATCTAGAAATGAGGCCCAGGTGTAAGAACTGTAGATCTGGACTTCTTGCCTTGCAAGCTTCAGCTTTGCAGAGGGGCAGACATGACCATGCTTAGGGAAGCATTCCTTCTGTTTTCACTCTTAAGTGCAGGTTTCAGAAAGTTGATGAGATAGGTACTCAGACATAGACTCAAATAAATAAAAGGCACTCTAAGTCTATATCTTTACCAGTAGATAATGTTAAATGCAGTTTTGGCTTACAGTGTTTTCAGATGAGTGCAGCAGAATCTCATAAGTTAGGGAACAGCCCTCTTTAGAAGCTTCCAGGTGATTCTGTCATGCTGCCAGGGTTGAAACCCACTGGCCAGTTGAAACAAAGAGCTTTGTGTCTTTTCTGTATGACAGTAAAGCAGTCTGTGCCTGGTGAGGTGAGCACATGAACCTTTAACATGCGTCTTTTCAGTCTAGCTCACTGGACCTCTGCTGCTGGTGCTGTTTCTGGAGCCTTCTCTGACTTGCAGTCATAGGACAGGCTGATATGCTTCTACAGGCTTTTTTCCTCCTCGTGTGACCGTTCCCCAGGGTCTGCTCAGAGTTTTGTGGCAGCATACCTTGGGAGTTTGAAGAGCAAACATTTCTCAGCAGTCGTAGAGGCCATAAAAAGTCCAGGATCAGGTGTGGCTGGTTTGCTTCCTGGTGACTTGGCCCCTTTTTCAGTGTCGTCTTCACAGTGGGTAGAGAGGAACACTATTTCCTCCATTTAAGACAGAGTCTCTTTTTGGCCCCCATCCTCCAATGCTGTCCCTTTATGGGTGAGGTCTCAGCATTTGCATTGGAGGACACACATCCCTTATAGGAGATGGAAGCATTCTCCGCAGACCCTTCCTTCCCAGTAGACTCTCCCATCGCCTGAATAGGACCTGGGAAGGCGGACCTGGCCTCCTCTGGTGTCAGCTTAGGTTTAGGGTAGATCCTTTTTTTTTTTTTTTTACTTTTTTAAACTTTTTTTTTTTTTTTTCAAAATCTAAAGCTAGCAATCTGCTGCTTTCAGTTCACTGAATTTATTGTGTTCCACTCTTTTCTTTTCTTTTCTTTTTTTTTTTTTTTTTCTTTTAAACTTTTTTTTTTTCTTTATTTCATGTGTCTGCATGTTTAAGTGTACCCATGTCATGCAGTGCCTGAGGAGGACCGAAGAGGGTGGTAGATCCCCTGGAAATGTAGCTACAGACAGCTGTCAGGTGCCATGTGGGTGCTGGGATTTGAACCTGGGTCTTCTGTAGGAACAGCCAGTGCTCTTAACCACTGAGCCATCTCTCCAGCCCTGATCCTTTCTTTGACAAGCTGCTTTTGAGTTGACAGCACTGCTTACTTGGCTCAGAATTAGTTGCTAAGGGCTCACACATTTGTGAGAAGTGTTGTTTTTATATCCCTTTAAGTGCTGCGTTAAGTTACCCAGGTGTCAAAAAACTCCACTGAGTAGAATCCACTGAATTGTAATAGTCTTGAGAAGTTTCTACCCTGGAGGAGAGACAGAAAAGAGCAATAAATTCATTCAGAATTAGGTGCAAATTGTTGCTCTTACTTAGATTACTGAATTCCTTTTTTTTTTTTTAATTTTTTAATTTTTTTTTATATGTATGAGTGTACTGTCTGCATGTAGGTTGGTGCACCCGTGTCATGCAGTGCTGCAGAGGTTAGAAGAGGGCATCGGATTCCCCTGGAACTGGAGTTAAAGACAGTTCTTAGCCACACTGTGGGTGCTGGGAATCGAACTCGGGTCCTCTGCAAGAGCAGTCCGTGCTCTTAACCGCTGAGCCATCTCTCCAGCTCCCTGAATTCCTTTTTATATGAACTAGATACATATCACATGAGATACTGTGGAGCTGAAACGAGGTGATGCTTATGTCTGGCATAGTGCCTGGCATGCAAGAAACACTGAATAAATGTTCATTTCCTTTTTATCTCTTCCTAAAGTACATGTTCTGAGCCCCTAAGTACAGTTCAAATGTTTTGGGGTTTTTTTTTTTTTGGGGGGGGGACAGTACTCAGAATAGGAAAATGGCAGAGATACAAGACAGTCTCAAGTTGTTCATAGTCTTAATAAGATTTGATGAACAAAAGGCTGCATGAGTTTTATGTGAGGTTAAGGTGTAACCACAAAAGAAGATGCACAGGGCCCTGGGTTTGAATCCCAGCACCACAAAAATAATATCCCAGAATTGGCCAAATGAAGTGATGTTGCAATTCAGAGATGTCTTTGCATCTGAGTGTCCTGAAAAGGTGAGGGAGGGTAGGAAGGGATATCTCAGGCAGAGAACAGTACAGTGAAGAGCAGAAGCATGAAATAGTGTGTCCTCTGCTGGGCATGGTGATGCACACCTTTAATCCTGGCACTTGGAAGGCAGAGGCAGGTAGATCTCTGTGAGTTCAAGGCCATCTCTGCATAGTGAGTTCCAGAACAGCCGGGACAACAGGAGACCTTGTCTCAAAACAAAAATGAAAAAAAGAAAAAGAAATAGAGTGTCTGCTGAGAGCAGTTTGTTACCTCTGCAGTGTCATGTGCAGGGCAGGCCAACAGGTGAACTTAGAGACACAGAGGCAGGTGACAGGGCTTCGATGTTGGTCTTTCTATTGGAAGGGGGAAAAAAAATCCGAATTCCTCAAGCCAAACACTGGGCACAGTTCACATTTCTGCAGGGCTCCAGACCAAGATGCAGAGCCTGGTGAAGAAGCAAGCTCCTGGCACATTCTTGCAGCTCATGTCCACTAGGTGGCTGCTCTCATAGGAGTCATGGGTCCCCGGGATGAACAATGTCAGGACTCAGATTAGAGTCCTGCAGAGTTTACCTTCATGGCGTTCTGGAACTATGAAAATACTTTAGTTCTACCATCTATTTCATACATTTAACTAAATTCTGATAACATCAGAGTAAACACAGAACAAGGGGAAAAACCAGTGAATTCTTGAGTCTTAGTGGAAGGGGGTAAAGAATTTCAGAGTTCAAAGGAAGCAAGGCAGGTTGGTGCACACTCAAATTACAGCACTCAGGGCTGAGGCTGGAATCACAAGTTCAAATCCCGGTTAAGTATAGTATTGCACTATTTTTTATTTTGGCTTTTTTTTTTTTTGCTTTTTGAGACAGGGTCTCCCTTTGGTCCCAGCTAGCCTGGAGTTCACTACATAGACCAGGCTGGCCTTGAACTCACAGAGATCCACCTGCCTCTGCCTGCCAAGTGCTGTGATTAAAGGCGTGCACCACCATGCCCAGCTATTGCACACTTTTAATCCCAGCACTCTCTGTGAGTTCCAGGCCAGCTGGGAAACTGTCACACACAAAAAAAATAAAACAAAGTTCAAGCTACCTAATCACTGAAAGAAAATGAGTTGGGGCTGGAGAGATGGCTCAGCGGGTAAGAGCACTGACTGCTCTTTCAGAGGACCCGGGTTCAATTCCCAGCACCCACAGGGCGACTAAGAACCAGCTTTAACTCCAGTTCCAGGGGAATCCGATGCCCTCTTCTGACCTCCACAGCATTGCACAACACGGGTGTACCTAACTCACATGCAGACAGTACGACTCATACACATAAAATAATAAAACTAAAAAAAATTTTTTTTTTTTTTTTTGGTCTTTTTGAGACAGGGTCTCCCTGTAGCCCCAGCTGTCCTGGAACTTGCTCTGTAGACCAGGATGGCCTTGAACTCACAAAGATCCACCTACCTCTGCCTCCCAAGTGCTAGGATTAAAGGCGTGCGTCACCACGCCCAGCAGGTATAAATAAAAATTTTTAAAAAAGAAAATGAGTTAAAAATTACCCAGGTTCACTTTAAAAAAAATAATAAAAAACAAAGACTCATATGATGGTGTTACATACCTGTAATCCTACACTCAGAAAGTGAAGGGAAGATTAGAAGTTCAAAGTCATCCTCACTTGCACAATGAGCTCAAGGCCAGCCTGAGCTACAAAAGACCATCTCCAAAACAATAAATAAATAAATAAATAAATAAATAAATAAATAAATAAATAATAAATGCCAGGTGCTGAATTACTGACTCAGTCACTTGGTTAGTTGTTTTTCATTCGTTATTTCCAGTGTTATTTATTTTTATTATGCTTCGTGTTAAGAATTTGGACTGGAGAGATGGCCTAGCAGTTAAGAGCACCGACTGCTCTTGCAGAGGACCTGGGTTCGATCCCCAGCACCCACATGGCAGCTGAGAACCGTCTGAAACTCCAATTCCAGGAGAACTACAGTTCCAGGGGAATCCAACACCCTCTTCTGACCTCCACGGCATTGCACGACATGGGTGTACAAACCTACATGCAGACAGTACACTCATACACATAAATAAATAAATAAAATAAAATAAAATAAAATAAAATTGAAAAAAAAAAGAATTTAAGAATAAGCTGGGGGTGGTGGTGCATGCCTTTAATCCCAGCACTCGGGAGGCAGAGGCAGGATGATCTCTGTGAATTCAAGGCCAGCCTGGTATACATAGGGAGTTCCAGGCCAACTGCAGGGAGATCTTGTCTCAAAAATTACCCAGGCTCAAGCCAGGCATGATGGTACACGCCTTTAATCCCAGCACTTGAGAGGCAGAGGCAGGTGGATCTCTGAGTTCCAGGCCAGCCTGGACTACATAGGGAGTTCCAGGCTAGCTGGAGCTACAGGGAGACCCTGTCTCAAAAAGACAAAAAAAAAAAATTTACCCAGGCTGTCTTCAATTTGCTGATGGCACAGGCCACTGTCACAGGCAGAAGGACAAATTGGAAGTCTGCCTATGTGCCTGGCTCCTCGATGACTGTGGTTGAATTCACCACAGATTCACAGACTTCAGAGAACCTCCCCATTCTGGATGAAGTAGAATCACTCCTGCCTCGTCCAGGTCCTCCCTGTTTAGTCGTGCGTTGGTGATTCCCAAGCCACCAAAGGCTGGAAACCACTGCACTACATAGTATGTTGCCTGTCCTGGGTTCCTGCTTCTGTGCTCAGAACTGCTGGTTGGCACCCAGTTACCCAGACTCTGAGCATGGCTTTCAAGAGTGGAGTACTGAGGCTACAAGCCAGAACAACCCATCCCTACTGGCTTCAGGCGGGTGAACACTTTGGCCAGTGCACTCGATACTAATGCCAAGTTTGTCTTGAGCTAACCTCAACAGAAATGGAAAGGCACTTGTTGAGCTGCTTCAGGTGCATCATGTTCCTGCACCAAGGAGCCTGGGAGTATCCACACAACACTCTACCTGTGGTGGAACTTCTGATGCTCCAGTGTCAGAGAGAAACACCTTCAAGAGTCCAGATGGAACCACAGGCAGCTTTAGGCCACTCTAGGAAGTCATTTTGCCTTCTAAAGGAAAGGGTACAGGAGTGAGGGCTGCCTCTGAGGCTGCTAACTCCTGGGCACACTGACAGCCACTCAGCAGCAAAGATGTGAAGCTGCCTACTGCGGTCAGCACACAGAGGAGACAGCCAACATTCTTCTTTCTTTTTCCTTCTCTTTGGTCTTTTTGAGGCAGGGGTGCTCAATAATGCTCTTCGTCCATGAAGTTCCAATCAACAGTCCTAGTGATTGTCTGTGATTCTACATCTTTCTTAAGATCCTCTTCCTTAGACTGGGACTCTATCTAAGCCGGGCGTGGTGGCGCATGCCTTTAATCCTAGCACTTGGGAGGCAGAAGTGGGCTGATCTTTTTGAGTTCAAGGCCAGCCTGGTCTACAGAGTGAGTTACAGGACAGCTGGGACTACAGGGAGACCCTGTCTCGAAAAAACAAAACAAAAAACCTGGGTCTCTGTCTTCAACAATCTCTTCTTCATCCCTAGGCTTCCCACAGGCGGTCACCCCAGGACTTTAAGACCCTCAGAGCTCATGATGTCACCTGCATTGCAGCCCATCTCTTTCTTCCAACCCCAGATATTTCCCAACTGCCTATAAAACAGCCAAGTCTGAAAATTAAACCCTCAGCTCTCACCATCCCTGTACACTGTCCACCTCAGGAAAAGATTGACCAGTGCATACTTGGTCACGCAATGAGAAACCTAGATGGTCCATCTCCATCGCCCCAAATTGATCCAAAAGAAAATACCAAGCCTTGAGAAAATATTGCCTTGTTTTTGTTTGTGGTCTTACTCTAGCCCAGTCTTGTTTTGTTTGTGGTCTAGCCCAGTCTTGTTTTTTTTGTGGTCTTACTCTAGCCCAGTCTTTTTTTTTTTTTTTAACATTTTTTAAATTTTTATTTATTTCTGTATGTGTGTCAATGTACTGTCTTGCACGCAGATTTGTGCACCCGTGTCGTGCAATGCCGCGGAGGTCAGAAGAGGGTGTCGGATTCCCCTGGAACTGGAGTTCTCCTGGAATTGGAGTTTCAGACGGTTCTCCGCCGCCATGTGGGTGCTGGGGATCGAACCTGGGTCCTCTGCAAGAGCGGTCGGCGCTCTTAACCGCTAGGCCATCTCTCCAGCCCCCCAGTCTTATTTTTTTTTGTGGTCTTACTCTAGCCCAGGCTTGTTTTTGTTTGTGGCCTTACTCTAGCCCTATCTGGTTTTTGTGGTCTAGCCCAGTCTTGTTTTTGTTTGTGGTCTTACTCTAGCCCAGTCTTGTTTTTGTTTGTGGTCTAGCTCAGTCTTGTTTTTGTTTGTGGTCTAGCCCAGTCTTGTTTTGTTTGTGGTCTTACTCTAGCCCAGTCTGGTTTTTGTTTGTGGCCTTACTCTAGCCCTATCTGGTTTTTGTGGTCTAGCCCAGTCTTGTTTTTGTTTGTGGTCTAGCTCAGTCTTGTTTTTGTTTGTGGTCTTACTCTAGCCCTGTCTGGTTTTTGTTTGTGGTCTAGCCCAGTCTTGTTTTTGTTTGTGGTCTAGCCCAGTCTGGCCTCAAGCTGGCAGCAATTCTATGATGACAGGTGAGAGCCACTGTAGCTGTCAACCCAAGCCTTCAGAGTATCACCCTGCCTAGTAAATATCGATCCCACATACCTGTTCTTCCCAAACCCACTGCCATTTCACTAATGTGTCTCTTAGCTGACTATAGAAACAGTCATGGAGGAGGCGGCTGAGCTTTGGCCTTCAAGGAGTAGCTGACAGGGAGGCCAGATGGGGGCTCTGCCTCCTTGCAGCAGGGTAAATGGGGAATCTGGGGAGACCCACCAAACACCCTGACTTCTGCCTAGCAGGCTGAAGGGCTAGGGTCCTCTGAGTCCCTTCTTTGAACACATCGGGGTTAAAAAAAAAAAGACTGTCATTATTCGACTTCCTCTCTAATGTCATGTCTGCCAAGCCCTTACCTATTCTGTCTCTAATTAATAGGTAATTCTACTTTAATCACTTCTCTCCCTTGCCTACTTAAAGTTCCTAAACGTCCCTCTTCTTCCTGCTCAATACCTCTAAGAGTCCCAACTCCCTAAAGACCAACATCAAAGTCCTGTCACCCTGCCTCTGCATTAAAGATAGTGTAGAAATCCGTATCCCTCACATGAATGATTGAGTTCACATGCAGCTGTGGTGTCTTGCCTTTTGCCGAGTGGTGTGTATGAGTCATCTGTATGGGCACATGCAGTTTAAAACTGCTATCTGAATGTGTCATTTGTTGATGAAATCTGAGCATTCATTTTTAGTTGACTTAGTTGCCTTTTCTCCCCCAGCACACAGCTTGCCTCTGCAATGCCATCATCGCTTTGCTGAAAGTTCCTCTTTCATTTCAAAGGTATTTCTTCCAGAAACTGCAGTCTACCAGCATCAAGGTAAGGCAGAAAGAATACTTAAATACCAGTTTTCAAATCAGCTAGCTGGGGCAGGCAAGATGGCTCATTGGGTAAAGGTGCCTGCTGCCAAGCTTGACACCTAAGTTCGGTACCCAGGACTCACATGATAGAAGGAGAGAACCAGTTCCTGCATGCATACACACACACACACACACACACACACACACACACACACACACACAGATGTAGTAAAACCCAGCCATCTGTCTTCTGAAGACTAAATGGAACATAGCTAAACTTTAGTATCTTACGTTTGGCTTTAATAAGAATTTCACTATGAGCCTTTATGTGCCCCCCCCCCATTTATCAAGGGCCCTGATGTTAAAGCCTCCTCCTCAGTTCAAAGTGCCAAATGCTGCACAGTAGCCATTTTGGTAACTGGAGCTTGTCCATTGCCTCTGCCTCCACGAATGAGTTAGTATAAGTCTCTATCAAAGTTGGCTGTCAGGATCTGGAGCTGAACTTGTGACTAAGCGGCCTCTTCAGCCCAGGATGGCACCAGTTGCTTTCCAAGCACTCTTGCTTTTACGTGCTGAGTATGGAGAGCTGACCTGTAGGCAGAGTTAGGATATTGGGATATTGAAGCCACTCAAAAATAAAAAAACATTTTTGATTTAAATAGTAGAATTGTTGGGAAGTTGTCACTTCAGAGAGAGCACTTGCAGCAGTCTACCTATCAGTAAATGTCCTCAGTGAATTTTTTGCCTCTAAATGCTTTTGATTGCAAGTAATGCTTCAAGATGGCCATAATAAGCAAGTTAATTATGAAGATAAGCAGACATAATGCAGGTTGTCAGCCGGTTGGTGACCAGTCTAGAGGCCCAGCAGCATCTGAAATCTCAGCTCCTCAACCTGGCATTTAGCAAGCCCAGAGCTTTCTGCACCTGGGTTATATTTGGGATTATTAGCATGTTTTTAAAGAAAAACCAAGACATTAAAAGTGTTACTTTGTTAGCAACAAGGGCTCAGGATCAGTCTCTAGCACCTCCCTCCCCAAATTGTGTTTATGTTTATTGTAGAAAATGAGTTTTTATACATTAATAGCTTCTTGTGCAGGTATTCTTAATTTATTTGCATTTGAGTTTAGTCTACAACAAAGAAAAATTACCTAGAATCAAAGAGACACATGAAAACTTACACAGTGCACCAAACACGTCCCAGTGAAGAGCACAAAGGTATTACTGGGAACATAGAGGAGGCTCGACTTGGAAGGTCCTTCTGCAGGGCGGTGCCAGCCCAGACAGCAGGGTTCTGGGGAAGCTCACAGTGCTGTTACCAGTGGTCAGTACAGCTGTGTCTGTGGAAGGAAGACTGGTTTGGGCTGTTGGCACTTATTTTAATGTTCCTTTCTAGCTCGCCCTGTCACCTTCTCCCCGGAACCCTACGGAACCTATTGCTGTACAGAATAACCAGCAGCTGGCACTAAAAGTTGAGGGTGTGGTTCAGCATGGATCTAAACCAGGACTCTTTCGCAGAATTCAGTCTGTGTGTCTGAATGTTTCTTCCACTCTGCAGAGTAAATCCGGACAAGACTATAAGGTGAGCTACAGCGGGCAAAGCTGTGGGGCAGAAGGTAGCAGGTCTTTGGGGGGAACCTCTCTGTTCTCCTTGGTTCAGCAGATTTCAGCTTCATCTCCAGAGAGATCAGGTAGACATAACTTCCCACACTTAAGTTTGAGGAGACTGTTGATCAGTGCTTCTCTTTTCTCTGCTTGAAGCACTTAATAGACAATGCATCCAGGTAGACAGAGATCAAAGCATGAGTCTGATTACTGTTAGAGCTGTGGGGAGCCTAATTCATTGGTTTTTCTTCCCACCTAGCCCAATGCACATGAGAAAGCCTTACCCTGTGAAACTTAAAGGGAGGTACCCTGGATTTGAAGGGGGGCTCAGCTCTCCATGCCTGCTTCCTGCCCTGACCCTTGTGTTGGTCAGACCCCCCTCCTCCTTCAGAGATGATCCACTTGACATGGAGGAGTGCTACCTGCACGTGTAACGTTGACATACAGTGGTCAGGTGCAGTGCACTCCATCCTTGAGAAGTCGTGAAATAGGTATTAGGCAATATCAGGTTTATGTAGGCAAAGCTGGGATCCCACACGTAAGTGCATGAGAACCAGTGTCCCATTTCTCTCTGACCTTTTTTTTTTTTTTTTTTTTTCCCAGTTTCTTGGTGGTTTTTTCATCGTGTGTGGAACAAATCACAGTTTAGCAGAGTTATTTAAATGCCCACATTGTTTGGGTCCAGGTTACTCTGTCATGTTTGAACTAAGTCTGTGTAACAGGGAGGTATGAAAAGAACATTCAGGAGCTGGGTGTGGTGGCTCATGCCTTTAATCCCAGCACTTGGGAGGCAGAGGCAGGCAGATCATGAGTTCAAGGTCAGCCTGGTCTACAGAGCAAGTTCCAGGACAGCTGGGGCTATGGGGAGACTCTGTCTCAAAAAGACAAAAAAAAAGAAAAAAAGAACATTCAGGGCTGGAGAGATGGCTCAGCGGTTAAGAGTGCCGAATGCTGTTGCAGAGGACCCGAGTTCAATTCCCCGCACCCACATGGTGGCTAAGAACTGTCTTTAACTCCAGTTCAGGGGAATCGGACGCCCTCTTCTGACCTCTGTGGCATTGCACGACACGGGTGCACCAACCTACATGCAGACAGTGCATTCATACACATAAAATAATAACTTAGAAAGAACGAGCATTCTGCCATGCAAGCAGGAGAGCCTATGTAAAAGCATGTAAGCCTGCAACGCTGAGGGTGGGGTGGAGACAGGCAAATCCTGAAGCCCACTGGCCAGTCACGTCCGTGAGAACCAAGTTCATCAGCACACTGACCCTGTCTCAATAAATAGAAATGGAGAGTGATTGAGGAAAAGCAACCAAGGTTGACCTCTGGCCTCCTCCCATGAGTGTGTGCGTGTACACACACACACACACACACACACACACACAAGCATTGCATTCCGTTCATGGTTTTGGGTTTAGCACAGGACTGGTGCAAGCCACCATCATCACTTTCTTTTCTCGACAACTTCCTGTCGCTGTGCACTCTGTCCACTTCCTGATGAGCCTTGCCTTCCCTCTTGTCTCACCCTTTCTTTAGACTTATGATGTAAAACACGTTGCCTCTAACCACTCTGTGATAACGGGGTGAGCAATGGGAGCCCTGTTTTCTCTATGGTTGTTTAGAATATCCCTATATGGTGTCAGGTGTCACTGGAGATTGTGCTGAGAATTCAATTTATCCCAGTTTGCAGGTCTCTCCTCTCCAGGTACCTAGACAAGGCTCACAGGAAACTGGGGAAATACAGCTCGGGTTGCTATTTAACACCTCTTCTGTTCCAGATACCCATTGACAACATGACCAATGAAATGGAGCAGAGGGTCGAGCCTCATAACGATTACTTCAGCACCCAGTTTTTGTTGAACTTTGCTATCCTTGGAACGCACAACATTACAGTAGAGTCCTCAGTGAGAGATGCCAATGGGGTTGTATGGAAGACTGGCCCCAGAACTACCATATTTGTCAAATCCCTGGAAGACCCTTATTCCCAGCAAATTCGGTTACAACAGCAACAAGCCCAGCAGCCTCTACAGCAGCAGCAGCAGCAGCAGCAGCAGCAACAGCAGCAGCGCAGTGCCTACACTCGATTTTAACCAGACCCTGAGCACGCTGCCCCACCCATCAATCTGGAAAGGAAATCTGCTTTTTCATACGCATTATATATATGTGTTATGTGTGAAATCCATTACTCACTGATTGATGTGACATTCTGGAATTCCTCCCCCCCCTAAAAATTTAAGACTGCCAAGCATCATGACACACACCTTCAGTCCAGCACTCGGAAGGCAGGTGCAGATGGATCTCTGTGAATTCCATTCTCCTTGCATTATTCTTTACAGATGGTGAGCTTTTTCTTCCTCCAATAATAGTCCTAGGTCATTGAATTGGTAAGATTGACTGTTTATCAAAGTCAATCATGTGCCACTGGTCACAGACCTAGACTTTGGAGCTAGCTATGGAAAGTCCTGTCCAGTCAGAATAGAGTCCATCCAGGACCAGAGGCCTTCATAGATGGGGTCGCAGTCTCTGTGGCCCATAGGACTGCAGCCTCCTGCTGTAGTGTTGCCACCTTTTATTTTTATTTTTATTTATTTTTTTTTATTTTATTTTATGTGTATGAATGTACTGACTGCACGTAGGTTTGTGCACCCGTGTCGTGCAGTGCTGCGGAGGTCAGAAGAGGGCGTCGGATTCCCCTGGAACTGGAGTTCTCCTGGAATTGGAGTTACGGACGGTTTTCAGCCGCCATGTGGGTGCTAGGGATCGAACCCTGGTCCTCTGCAAGAGCAGTGGGTGCTCTTAACCACTAGGCCATCTCTCCAGCCCCGTGTTGCCACCTTTTCATCTGTCTCTTCATGCATGGAAACTTTTTTTTTTTTGGTCTTTTTTTTTGGTCTTTGTCTTTTTGAGACAGGGTCTCCCTTTAGTCCCAGCTGGCCTGGAGCTCACTATGTAGATCAAGCTGGCCTTGAACTCACAGAGATCCACCTGCCTCTGCCTCCTGAGTGCTGGGATTAAAGGCGTGTGCCACCACGCCTGGCTGGAAACAATCTTAACTTATTGTTTTGTCTTTAATTGACCTAAGGAGCATCTAACAGTTACATAGAAAAATTGGAAATTACGGGTTGTTTTTGTTTGGTTTGTAATTTAAATGCACAGACCGTTCCCTTGTTTCTACTGGATGAGTTACAGATGTTCCACCACTTTATGTCTCCACAGAGCAGACGCCCTAACATGTCCTCAGCTGGGATGCTTAGGGAACAGTTTTCTGGTTAGCCAGGAAAAAAAAAAAAGCCCCTTTTTCTATTTCAGACCCAGTTGAAGACCATGTAACAATATCCATCCTTGTCTTAAGGCATCACACCAGGTATGCTTTAGCTTCACTGGTTAGTAGATGTCGGGTTGGGTTGGAGGCCTGCCCGCAGCAGTGCCACGCCGTCAGGTTGGATGCAGTGCCCTAGCATTCCCCTTGTAAATGAGTCTTTCTGGTTTTTGTGGTTTACTTTTTTCTCTTCAAAGTCACACTGAAATATAGAACTGGAATTTAAAAATAGTGTTCGGGCAGGGTATGGTGGCACATGTCTTTAATGCCATCACTCAGAAGGCAGAGAGAGGCAGAAGCAGGTGGGTCTCTGTGAGATCAAAGCCAAACTGGTCTCCATTGTGAGTTCCACCAGCTGAGGGAACCTGTCTCAAAAAATTAATAGTGTTTGGTGTTTCACTTTTGTTTTTTTCCTCTTCACATGATCTTTGGGGATGAGAGCTGATTGCAGCCTGGGTCTTTACAGCGATTGAATCCAGGGCCTTGTGAATGCTGAGCACCCATCGTGCCCCCCACTCCACCAGGAGCCCTGACTGCCTCTGGTTACCAGAGAAATAAAATGAAAAAAGTTTCATTTCACATAGCTAATATTACAGAATGAATTTTATGCTTCTAGCACTGTTTCAAGGTAGAACTCTCCAGAAAGGACGCAAATCTAGTAAGCTACCAATTTCCTTTGCAGCCTTCCCAAATTTTGGGTTATTAAAAGGTACATTTGAGCCAGTCGTTGTGGCTTATGCCTTTAATCCCAGCACTCAGGAGGCAGAGGCAGGTGGATCTCTGTGAGTTCAAGGCCAGCCTGGTCTACTTAGTGAGTTCCAGGCCAGCTGGGACTAAAGGGAGACCCTGTCTCAAAAAGACCCCCCAAAAAAGGTGCTTTTGATAGTTGTAATTATACTCTTCAATTTGATATGGTATGGGACCAGACCTGTTACAAACGTAGAAAGCAATTACTATCAGCAGACCTGTTACAAAGGTAGAAAGCAATTACTATCAGAGTAAGTTTCAGTAGTTGAGAGAATGAAAACAGCCATGAAGCAAAATAACTTCATGTTTCCATTAGATCCAGGATTGAAATTCTGTCTGGTTTTATGTAAAGTGTGGTATGTACTGTTTTTTTGTGAAAACTGTTAAATAGCCATATGGGGAAAGGACTGTTGTTTATAATTTTAACACTAATGAATGGAAAAAATGCTCAAGAAAAAGATATGCATGCTAATTAGGAAATAAGTACATTCCCCAAATTTGGAAATACGGGTACTGAAGAGCACTGAAGCTCTTTCCTCTCTCCTGATACACAGAAGTGGACAGTGCCAGGAAGGAAAACTGAGGCGAGGCCTCAGCATCCTCACGACCTGGGAGGAAGTGCGTACGTGGACTCCTTTGACCCTGAAAATGTCACAGTGTGTAGATGACGAGGGTGGCACTCAGTGTCTGGGCTTTGCTTCTGGTAATACAGGGCTGTATTGCTCACACAACTGTTCTTCTCACTGCGCTGCCTGGGGTTAAGCCTCTGTCAGCCACACATCAATGAACATGGGTTGGGATGCAGTGTGGAGCTCAAAGGTCTGTTGAGTTGGCTTGGCTTTCCTACCAAGACTGCTCTAGCAGGAGGCCCCCATCTCCCCTTCCACTGCTTGCCTAAGAACACAGACCCTCACTTCAGGATCCATTATCAGCCTGCAGCACTACAAGCACCTGAGCTTTGAACTGTACCCGGGGTGGACATAGAGCAAGTAGGTGACAGCTTTCTCTTCAACAACAAGACCTGGAACCTCTAGTCTCAACAGTCTAAAGTCTAATGAAAAATCTTAAGTGTCTGGAATTCACTTTTTAAAAAACCTGTAGCTACAATAACACTTTGGTCCAGCTCTTTCCTCTTTCCTTTCTCTGTTCGTGCTTGCTTGCTAATCTCCCCAGGACCATTCTCTTTTACACCAGCAAGTATGTTGTATAAGAAGTAATCATCGGGGCTGGAGAGATAGCCTAGCAGTTAAGAGCACCGACTGCTCTTGCAGAGGACCCGGATTCGATCCCCAGCACCCACCTGGCGGCTGAGAACCGTCTGAAACTCCAGTTCCAGTAGAACTCCAGTTCCAGGGGAATCCGACGCCCTCTTCTGACCTCCGCGGCATTGCACGACGTGGGTGCACAGACCTGCATGCAGACAGTACATTCATATACATAGAGAAAAATTTTTAAAAAAGAAAAAAGTAATCATCATCAAGAAGAAGTAATCATCAAGCCAGGCGTGGTGGCGCATGCCTTTAATCCCAGCACTTGGGAGGCAGAGGCAGGCAGATCTCTGTGAGTTCAAGGCCAGCCTGACCTACAGTTCCAGGCCAGCTGGGAGTAAAGGGAGACTCTGTCTCAAAAAGACCAAAAAAAAAAAAAAAACTAATCCTCTTTATGGTTTAGGTCTGGTTAAAGATTGAAACTTGGTGACCTGTTTGAAGAATACCTTCCTCATAGATCTTATCTATAGATCTAGCCTCTGTATAGCTTGTTGGCAAAGTTAGAATAAAAAAGCTTTTTTTTATTTATAAAAAAGGTTTTTGCTGTTCCCAGGGTTGTGCTGGTGGTGGTGCTGACTATTGTTTCATTAATTATAAGTGGGAGTAATACCAAATTAGTTGAAAAAATTTAGGAGAGTGAGCACGTACCACGTATCCAGAAGACAAGGTGCTTAGAGCACAGTGGTCTGCGGAAACACCGTTTCTCAGCTTTCCTTGTTTTGTTTGTGATTTCATTTGTGAGTTTTGCTGAAACTTACTTGTGACAATGAAAATGTTTAGAGGATTAAGACTAAAAGGAAAAAAGCTGCACTGGACCAAGTCGTGAGCAGACCAGCGTCTAGGTCTCTGGTTCCCCAAAGCCCTGGAAGGTGGAAATGGGCTCCTGGCCTGAGGTGCCCAATGCCCTCAATTCTAGACAGATGTCTGCCAACATCTCTCCTGGTGGAGTGAAGGTGGGTGGACATGGATGACGACGCACTGAGGCTCTTGCCCCTCCTCCCCTTCTCTTCTTGCTGCCGCCCACCAATAAGCACGGACGCCGTGTGATACGGGATCCCTGGAGAAGCCAGGCTGGTGGGACAGGACCTCTGTGGTTAGAGAGCGTGGAGGGGGGCACAGCAGTGCCATCTCTGCAATCCTCATAGTCCTGTGTGCAGCAGGAGGTGAGAGGGAGTCACTTGGAAGCTGGGTCCTTGGTCCTCTCCTGCAGCATGTGGAACGGGTATGTCCTGCTTCATCGTACAGCTGGGTCCCCACTGCTTACAAGCCAGAGAGGCAAAAAGAACGTTTGGTGGCAAACCTAGAAAGTGATGTGTACCCTTGGCTGTGATGGCTTGGGCTCCTCGGTGTCACATTGCAGAACAGAAGGACATTAGAAGTAGCTGGAATCACAGAATCATTTCAGAACCATCATATTTATCCTGTGCCCTCTGGGATGCTCAGAAGTGTATTAACCCTGGCTGGGATTGCGCTGTCAGGGAGGGAGCTCATCTGGCCTCCACTTAAGGCCCCTTCACAAGGGGAGGCTGCCCTCAGCCCTGCCCTGCCCCCACACCCAAGTGGCTGGGGAGGTACACCTTTCCTCCCCCTGAGGAAAAGCGGCTAACTCAGCCTCAAGCCCCTATTGCTGAGTCAGCAGCTTCTGTCCAAGCAGGAGTTTGTCAACTGCCAATTCCCACATTTGTGCCAAGGCACAGCTGGTAAGGTCACAGTTTCGAATCTGTTCACTACTTGTTTATTGAGCATCTGCTGGATAGTGGGAATACAATGGTAGACAAGCAGGTTCCTGCTTCTCCCCCAGGCCTGGGCCACGTGGTGGCGGGAAGCCCCCCTGGCCTTGACTTCTGGATAAGCCCAGCTTCCTCAGTGCCCAGCAGGCTTCTCCAGTGAGTGGGTGACTGGCCTGGCCTCTTGGGAGCTGCTATCCTTGTGAAGCCTAGCCTGTCAGGAAGGCACAGTCAGCCCATGCACGCCCTTCCCTCAGTGTTGTCCATCCTCACGGCTCCATTTTCCTTTATATCCAGCCTAAACTATACTCAAGCAGTCTTGACAATCCTCAGATCTGCCTTCGGAGGAGATGGGAAATTTCTACAAAGCCTGGGTCAGAGACATAGCCCAGAACCTGTGTTCTCCTGACTCCTGCTCCATGATGAAAATGCTACGAGACCCAGGAACACACCCAATACTCCAGATAGATGTGCTCTTTGTACCTCTGTGTCTTCCAGACAGGTGCGCTCTTTGTACCTCTGTGTCCTCCACCCAGGTGTGCTCTTTGTACCTCTGTGTCCTCCAGACAGGTGTGCTCTTTGTACCTCTGTGTCCTCCAGACAGGCGTGCTCTTTGTACCTGTGTCTTCCACACAGGTGTGCTCTTTGTACCTCTGTGTCCTCCAGACAGGCGTGTTCTTTGTACCTCTGACCAGTATCCTATTTAGATGGTCGCCATCCCCACAAGGGCAACCATCAACCTTATCAAACAGTGGTGCTGCAGGTCAGCTCTGCCTCTTGAGAAGAATGTTCTGGGTCATTTGAGGACCCAAGGTTCTCAGACTCCAGAGGAACTTGTTCCCTTGTCTTGGGAGGAAGGTATTTCCATCCCTCTGGCTTTCCTGTCAGCACAGCCCTGGGCAGATGCCACAGAAGCTCAGCCAGCACAGCAAGCCAGACAGAGGTAGTAACAAAATGCATGGCGCCGAACCCCGGCCAGTTTGCCGTTGCGTCCATCAGCATGGTCCCAGGACACAGTGCATCCTCCACTGCTAACTCACCATAACTGCCACCCACTAACAAGGTGTAGGGTTGCTGCTCCCTCCAACCACAGGAAGGAGGCTTGGAACCCAGCAGAGAAATGTAGGTCAGGACAGCGAAGCGCTTGGCTGGGAATGAGCATAAGCTACAGGACGGAGACCGGCCGTGTGAGCACCCTGAAGGGCCTGGGACAGAGCGGGCCATACGGACGTCTGCCAAGGCCTCAGCAGGCAGAGGGACAGGACAGACTCTTGACTTTGGGCCTTTTCCCTCCACAGAACCACATGGAGACTACAGCTGAAGGCTCCAGGCCCGGGGCTTTGCCTGGGATGTTGAGTGTGGCCATCTCCCCTCCAAACACCTGCCCTCCAGAGGACTTTGGCCTGCAGCCGCAGATGTAAATAGCCCCTGCGAGACCAGCTGCGACGAGGGAGCAGGAGAGGTGCCCAGAGGAGCAGCGCTGGAGTGAAGTAGGCTAGGAACGCCTGCTGAGCAGACTGAGGGTGAAGAGCCCATTTCTCACCTCCCTGCCTGTGATCGTGAGCTGTGTGCCCTGGCCTGACAAGAACTGGCCTACTTCTGAGGAGAAAAGGTGCTGGCTTCACAGCCATCCCAGTTCCTCTCCACTCCTTGCACCCCAGCTCACAGCCTCATGTCTGCTTGAAATGCCCATTTTTCTCATTTCAGTCTTTTTTTTTTTTTTTTT
>VZQC01015735.1:1953686-1973243 GCA_009823505.1 Rhizomys pruinosus
TTTTTTTTTTTTTTTTTGTCTTTTTGAGACAGGGTCTCCCTGTAGCTCTGGCTGTCCTGGAACTCACTATGTAAACCAGGCTGACCTGAACTCACAAAGATCCTCCTGCCTCTGCCTCCCAAGTGCTAGGATTAAAGGCGTGCGCTACACCACACGCGGCTTATTTCAGTATCTTCTGAGCCAACTTTCCATTTCTTCCCAGTTCACTCTTCTGGTTAAAAAAAATTAAGGGAAAAGGACAAGGATGATAATGATGAAGAGGAAGGAAGGAGGGGAAGGGGGAGGGAGAGGAAGAGAAGGAGGAAAAGGAAGAAATGTCCACTAGGTTCCTGGTGTAGCCCAGACTTCTGTCACTCAAGACCTTGTCAGGCAGCGCCCTCTGTGATCAGCACACTGCAGAGAAGGGAGCTTCCTGGGCACCCGTGAGCTCGGACTGAGCATGCTCAGAGTCGTGGCTGTCCTCGACTCTTCCCTCCACCTCAGTGCTCAGCACTCCTGTAGCCCGCTTTGTTGCCTGGCCTTTGGCTAATAGCATTTCCTGCCTCTACTGTGGCCCCTCAGGCTGGCTATTCTCTCCTGAGTGACCTGTGTGCTGACAGGCCTGTTGTTTACCTCACAGATTGGGGGGGGGGGCTTGCTGGGCATGCTAGATGCTATGCAGGGTGAAGATGGGTATCACAGAGGTTGGTGTGGGTTTCCAGTCTACCCAAGCCACTGAACAAGTGAGGCATGGACCAGTAGTGCAACCACAGACACAGCAGTGCACACACATGATCCCAGCACTCTGCAGAAGCAGGATGACTTATGTGAGGACAGCCTGGGCAACATAATAGGATCCTGTCAAAAAGAAAAAGATGGAAGAAGGAGTTCAGGAGATGGCTTAGTCAATAAAGTGCATGCCACACAGACATGAAGACATGAGTTCAAATCCCCAACACCCATGGAAAAGCTGGGTGGTGCTGGAAATACCTACCATCCAGCACTGTCTCAAAAGGACCAAAAAAAAAAAAAAAAAGACCAAAAATAATTATAAGGTGCAGTGACCGACGAAGACACCCAGCATCGACCTCTGCACACACGTGCACACAAAACACATAAACACCTCAAAGAAGCAGTGGCTTCTGCTCGCTCACCACTCTACAGTCACTCTATCCTCCACAACAGCACCCTCCTGGGCAGAATTTAGAGTGTGTTCTGTGGATGTCAAGTTCTCTCCCTGCTGCACGCAAGGCTCCCATATGAGTAGTTGCCATAGGCAGAGTTCGTCTCTCAGGAAGCTCCCCATGTCCATCGTGGTGCTGAGGTCCAAGGGAGGTGGCAGAGGGGACACCCAGTCACTTTTCTCGCCAACTCAGGAGCTTCGAACAGTGCCTGCAGAAGATGTAGTGGCAGTAGAAGATGCTGGGGATGGGGGAGATGCAGTAGATGGCTGCGGCTTGGCCACATCACCACGAGGCTGGCCCCAGGGAGCCTATGTGAGAGCAATTAGTTCCTTTGGCCCAAAGCTGTCGGTTTTCCAACACCAGGGACTGCTTGTTAGGCTAGTTACACCCCCAGCCCCCACGCCCATGGACTTCGTTTCCCTCACACCCTTGCATCACCTTTCACCTGAAGCTTCTGCAAGCGCGTTGGGGGTGGGAAGCCTTGTGACACTGAATTCCAAGAGTGCCCAAGCTCATGGACTCTGCTGTGGACATAGAGTTCCTGCCCGACTCCCTGACCGCCCTCCTGTCATTTGGGACACTTGATCTTCCCCAGTCAGGGAGAAGCAGAGGGTTAGAGCAACAGGGCAGAAAGGAAGAGCACTCAGTGTTTTAGACAAAGAGCTGGGTGTGGTGGCACACACCTTTAATCCCAGCAGAAGCAGGTGGATCTCTGAGAGTTCAAGGCCACCCTTGTCTGCATAGCAACCTCCAGGTCAGCTGGGGCTACAGGGAGACCCTGTCTCAAAAAGACCAAAAAATAAAAAATAAAAGTGAGACCATGGTCACTCGGGGTCATGTCTCACTCCCTGAACCCCAGGATGTTGTACCCTGTGCTACTTGGGTCACAGCACTGTGAACCTCTCCCTCCAGCTCTCTCCAGCACTCTGCGCAGTCTTTTCCATTCTAACTGGACCACAGTGCCCCAGGAAGCCTTCCTGAGCAGCAGCTCTCGGCCTCTGCCCCTCTCGAGGCACACAGCGTCTAGGCCTCTGCTTACACATCTGTCTCCTAGATGTTCCCGCTTCGAAGAGTTGGAAGTTACCTGCATTCCTGCTGTCCGGTGTGGTACCTGGCGCACAGTGGCCAGTCAATGGAGTTTCACCAGGAACTTGGTGTAGTTACTTACTACAGATTCAGGTTCAAGGGGTCCAGTATTCAGGAGTTTCTGATCCTCCAAGTCTGGCTCCTGAGAACCAAGTACTAATATGACAGCTTTACCCAATCTGTTCCTGGGTATCCATACTGCTCAGCCCTGAACCCAGCAGTAGCTGACCTTAAGCAGGACATGAAAGACTCAGTATTCCCTACTGTAACCCAGCAGCCTACTAATTCTATAGTCTTGTTAGGGCCAGTGCAGGCTTATCTCCTTTGTGATCCAGGTGAAGCTGTGTTGCCACCTCTAGGCTTCAGTTTCTCCCATCTGCCCTGGGGTTGTGGGTCCTAATTAGAAAGCTCTCATGGATTCCTGAAAGGACTGGTAGTACAGTACAGAGGGCATTGTGTCACAGTGGCATAAGAGCGAGGCAATTAATGTGAATGAGGAAATAATAAGGGCATATTCCCAGAAGCACATTGATTTAAACCACAAAAGCTCCTTGGAACACGGCTTGAGAATTGTAAAAGCCTGAGCAATCAGCAACCCCAGGGGAGGGGTGAGAGGAGGAGGCGCGCCATGCCAGGCCTGGCAGCTGAGCTCACTTGCTCCTTGCCTGGCTAGCCCCCCCCACCTCAGGTGCTCTGGCTGGTGGGACAGAACACATCCTGCTGTGCTCCTTCTAGAGAGGACAGCTGTGACTTCCACCTTTTTCTTCTTTCAGAGACGCTGGTTTACCAGAGCTCTGCTCACATTCCACTCCACTCGGTGAGGAGAGCGGGTCTCTGCGGGATGGAAGCTCTGCCACCTCCTATTTCTGAAACCACCAAGCAGAAATCTGACCCACATCCTGACTGTTGGCATCAGAGGCACTGAGACACATCTGCTCACTGCCGTGAAAATGTGTAGGACCGTTTTTTCGTTTTTGTTCTTTTGAGATGGAACTCACTATGTAGACCACCAGGCTGGCTTTGAACTCACAGAGATCGGTGGCCTGCTTCTGCTTCCTGAGTGATGGGATCAAAGGTGTGTGCTACCAAGCCTGGCCCTTTTATTTCTTCTTTTTTTGAGATAAGGTCCCACTGTAGCCAAGGCTGGTATCAAACTCATGATCCTCCTGTAATAACACATACATCGCACCATGGCTTCATACCTTCAAAGCTGTATCTTTTCAGCTATAGGTACATGAGGAGAAGCCCGAGAGGCCTATCTTATTATTATTACTAAAAATGACTCAGACTGCATTCTCTCCCTCTACTCTCAAGAAGAAGAGAACGGAGAGGCCTATCAAAGTAGTAATGTGACCCTTAATGGCACATATGTGTATTATTTTTCTGTTGCTGTGATAAAACACTGTGACCAAGGGAACTTAATACAAAGTGTTACACCAACTCCAGTGTTGCCTGCGTATGAGCTGTAATGAAAGTCATATTTGAGGCAGGCAGGGGAGCAAAGTCCTTCGGGACCTGACCCCCTGGAGGTCCCTGGCAGAGTGTTCGGCCTTGACCATTTCCTGATATGCTCCTAAGATGTCACGCTTCCTTGGTGCTGGGCTTGGCATGCTGTCTTTCTTAAGTTATAATATACTTTCTGAATACAACAAAGTCCTCTCTCAAGTTTAACTAAATGTTCCTTATAGACAAAGGACAGAGTTACCTAGATGTTCTGGGAGTTGGCAATAATAGCCAAATACCTCCCCCAGTTTTAGGCCATTCTTGGAGCAGGAACTTTCTGTAAATCTTAGTCAAATTAAATACAAAAATATTTTTGAGTATGACTCTCCTTTCTTAAAAGCTCTTGCAAAAATTCATTGGAAAAACAACATTACATTGGGTGATATAGACCAATTACAAAATAATAAATTGTTTGAAAAAGGTTCAAAATAGGATAATCAGGTAAAAATGATGTTTTATATCATGACTGTTACTGAGTAAAATGGGAATTCCAGTGGCAGTCGTGTATGACAGTAGGCATTATTTAATTAAAGGCAGATGGTGGGCTCCTCCTTTAAGAAAAAATAACATACAAAGGGTCCCTGATTCTCCCCCTCCTTTCACAGGAACATATAATGAATGAGAAGATAGATGGGTTAATATAGATGGGCAGTGGGTCTTTTACTATACTTTAAACTTCATGCAAAAATTGCTAAGAGCTAGGCCTCCTTGGTGCTTGTTAACCCCACAGCAAAAACAAACTATTATTAATCAAATATACAATAGTAAATGGTGGCATTGCACACACTGTACCAAAGCAAGACATGTTGAAAAATTGGCTCCGGGTGCATTACAATTGGCCTGAGCCATTTCCCTGGGAGACAGAAAAAGAAAACCTTAAGATCACAAAGTAAAGGTTATTTTAGTTATAAAGTAATAATAAAAAGAAAAGCCACAATCTCTCAGTTCTAAAAAAGTTTTGTTCCAGACTTGTGCCTGCGGTTTTGTGACCATTGTCTAAACTTAAAGATGTATTATGCTGTAATCTGCCAACCATGACCCATGACTATGTACTTTGGTTAATGTCTGAAAATTGAATTGTTAGTAACCTGTCCAGTAGTTCTGGAGAGTTTGCCAACTCTCCTTGCTGTTTCTTCTTGAATGTACTATAAAATCACTGCCTTGAGCTCAGTAAAATCGCTACAGATCCAAAAGCCTCTCTTGGTTTTTCTTCTGTACGCCATCACCGAACCTGTGTTTTCCTTCCAAAAGGACTCTGTTCTCCCACGATTAAGACCCCGACCCCCGGTGGGCTAGTCAGTGGCAACAAAGAAGAGTTTGTTTGCATTATGTTTCCCGGTTCCAGAGGAATTAGTCTGTCGTGGTGGAGGGATATGGCTGGCGAGGTGGCTGGAGAGGGAGCAGAAGCTAAGTGCCACATCTCCAGGCAGGCACGGGAAGCAGAGTGACTAGTTGTTTCTCTGATACTGTTTTCTGCATGTTTTATAGCCTTGAGGGCAATCTCTGGGCTGATTGGGGTCCAGAGCGGCAGGTCATGGTGGGCTTCCCACGCTGGGCTGACCAGAGTCTAGACCGGCAGGTCGTGGTGGGCTTCCCACACTGAGTTGATCAGGAGTCTAGAGTGGCAGGTCATGGTGGGCTTCCCCTGGGGGGTGGCTGCCTCCTCACAGCCCCTTTCTTTGGATCGCCATGTCCAAAGTACTGGGAGAGGAATCTGGGCAGGTCACTGAACAAGCAACCCAATGGGTGTCACCTGCAGTGCCCACATGTGCACTGTCCTTTCTTTAGGTGCATCCAGTCACTGAAATGTGATAAGCAGAGGCACAGGGGTGAACTGGTTAACCTCATGGTTTACACTGCCAGTGTGTACGACAACTGTCATGGCCCCACAGCATTCACTGTTGTGCCCACCAGGACCTTGCTGCCCATGCCCATGCACTCCAGAGGTTCAGAGGACAGAGGTGACACATGTGACACAGCAAATTCAAATCTCACCAAGCCAGCATCAGGCAGGGACCTCTGCTTGCCTGATGTGTGAGTGATGTGATGCACACAGTCAGCCTCTGATGAGACATGAAGTATTCTGACCCATGACTGACATAGGAGATGACGTGTGAGTGATGGGATGGGCTGTGGGAGATGATGGACACTGGGAATGCATGGCGTGCTGTGCTCTCCTAGGTGTGGTACGGTGAGGTGCACTATGGTGTGCCACAGTGCGTGGACTGTCATGATCTTCAGATAGGATGGATACGGTTCCAAGTTCTCCCAGTCCCCACCTGACTACCCTGCTCTTGATGTTCTTGTCGATATGGCCAAGAAATCCCTTGTTTAGTTTAGAGCTCCTAATTTTAGGGGGGAGTTCTTTTTGAGATAGGGTCCCCCTGTAGCCCCAGCCATCCTGGAATTCACTATGTAGACCAGGCTGGCCTTGAACTCACAGAGATCTGCCTGCCTCTGCCTCTCAAGTTCTAGGATTAAAGGCGTGCACTGCCACAAGCAAGAGCTCCTAATTCAAGATAATTCTGCTGTTAGACATTTGTCCCAACTCTCCCCTGATTCTCTTGAGTCACTGTCACTTGAAGACATGGGCCAGTTACTAAGGCCTCAAGGTCCCAACTAAGTGATGAGGCCAATGAAGCCAGCAAGAGATCCAGGAAGTTGCTTCTGGTCCTACTGTGACTTTAATATCTTTCTTTGTTTATTCCATTGATCCCAGTTGTCTAGTCAAAGCCCAGAGAGACCTCAAGCAGCTTGAGACCCATTGAGCAATGACTGGACTATGGTTAGGGCTCAGCCTTTGAGCCATAGTCACTGAGCTGGAAGAGACTTTGATCCCATGAAAGACATCATAGATCAAATGGACCTAATTGGAATCTATGGAATGTTCTATCTACACACTGAGGAATACACATTCTAATCAGAAGCCCATGGGACATTCTCTAAAAGAGATTACATGATAGGACACAAAGTGAATCTTAATGAACACAGGAAATTTGAAATCATTTCCTGCATCCTATCTGACCATATGGAAGAGAGCTAAAAATAAGCACCAAAATAAACTATAGAACATAAACAAACTGGTGCAGATTGACACACTATTGAATGACAAATGGGTCACCAAAGAAAAAATTTTAAATCCTAGAATTAAATGAAAATGAAAACAGAACATACCAAAACCTATAGAATACAATGAAAGTAGTCCTAGGAGGGAAATGTATAGCTACATTAAAAAATCAGATGCCAGGCATAGTGGTACACACCCTTAATCTTAGCATTTAGGAGGTAGAGGCAGAGGCAGGTGGATCTCTGTGAGTTCAAGACCAGCCTGGTCTGCATAGTGAGATCCTAGGCCAGCTGGGGCTACAGGGAGTCCCTGTCTCAGAAAGACAAAAATAAATAAATAAATAAATAAATAAATAAATAAATAAATAAAATTTAACTAATTAAAAGAAAAAGGAGACATTACCACAGACACCAATGGTATTCAGAAAATTCATTGGACATAGCTTCAAAATACATTCCAGGGCTGGAGAGATGGCTCACTGGCTGATCTTGCAGAAGACCCAGGTTCAATTCCCATCACACGCATGGCAGCTAACAATGGTGCGTAAACTCCAGTTCCAGGGGATCTGACGTCCTCTTATAACCTCTGAGGGCACTGCACAACATGGAAATACATAAAATAAAAATGATAAATATTTATTTATTTAATTATTTATTGTTTTTTTTGAGACAGGGTCTTCCTTTAGTCCCAGCTGGCCTGGAGCTCGCTCTGTAGACCAGGCTGGCCTTGAAGTCACAGAGATCTGCCTGCCTCTGCCTCCAGAAGGCTGGGATTAAAGGTGTACAACCACCA
The DNA here is from genome assembly GCA_009823505.1 of Rhizomys pruinosus. NCBI lineage: Eukaryota > Metazoa > Chordata > Mammalia > Rodentia > Spalacidae > Rhizomys > Rhizomys pruinosus. Next base: position 1,961,298 of record VZQC01015735.1, read on the forward strand.
CACCTGGCCTAAGACAGTTCTTAGCCACCATGTGGGTGCTGGGACTCAAACCCGGGTCCTCTGCAAGAGCAGCCACTGCTCTTAACCACTGAGCCATCTCTCCAGCCCCAATATTGTTTTTAAAAAACTCATTTTCCATCACACTAGAAAATCTAAACAAGCTGGGCATGGTGGCGCACACCTTTAATCCACTTGGGAGGCAGAGGCAGGCAGATCTTTGTGAGTTCAAGGCCAGCCTGGTCTGTGGAGCAAGTTCCACAGCTGGGGCTACAGGGAGACTGTCTCGAAAAGACCAAAAAAAAAAAATCTTGCACTTGGGAGGCAGAGGCAGGCAGATCTTTGTGAGTTCAAGGCCAGCCTGGTCTGTGGAGCAAGTTCCACAGCTGGGGCTACAGGGAGACTGTCTCAAAAAGACCAAAAAAAAAAAAAAATCTAAACAAAATGGATGAATTTCTAGATCCATGTGTCCTACCAAAATTAAACCAAAACTAGATAATTGATTTAAGCAGAAGGATAACAAGCTACAAGTTCTCCCGCATCTTTTTTTTTTTTTTTAACCAAGAAGTGCATGAGTTTGGGAAGCAGCTTTTTAAAATTTTTTTTCTTATTTATTTTTACTGTGTGTATGAATTTACTGTCTGCATGTAGGTTGGTGCAACGGTGTCGTTGCCACGCCGTGGAGGTCAGAAGAGGCATCAGATTCCCATGGAAAACTGGAGTTAAAGACGGTTCCAGCCAACCCATTGGGTTGTTGGGATCGAACACCAGGTCCTCTTAAAGAGCAGGTCGGCACTCTTAACCACCTAGGCATCTCTCCAGCCCCAGCCCCATCCCAGATCTTTCAAAGATTTTTATTTATTTTTATTTTCTGTGTAGGAGTATTTTGCCTTCCTTGTGTGTAAGTTGCACCTGTGTTATGCCAATGCCCACAGAGGTCGAAGAGGGCATCAGAATCCCATGCTAATGAGTACAGGACAGGTTTGTTACGGGGCTGGAGAGCTGGGGGCTAGTGGTAAGAGCGCCCAACTACTCTTTGCAGAGGCCCAGGGTTTGATTCTCAGCACCCAACATGGCGGCTGAGAACCGTCTTAACTCCAGTTCCAGGGGAATCTGATGCCCTTTCTGACCTCCAACCAAGGGGTGCACAAAACCTACATGCAGGATGGTACATTCATACACATTAAATTAATAAATAAATAATTTTTTAAAACGGTTGTTAGGCCCATGTGGGTGCTGGCAATGAACCTGGGCCTCTGCAAGAGTCATAGGTGCTCTTAACCGCTGAGCCAGCTTTTTTTTTTTTATTTTTATTTTTCTTTCTATTTTTTTTTTTTTTTTTTGAGACAGGGTCTCCCTACAGCCCCAGCTGTCCTGGAACTCTGTAGACCAGGCTGGCCTTGAGCTCACAGATATCCGCCTGCCTCTTCCTCCTGAGTGCTAGGATTAAAGGCGTGTGCCACCACGCCCGGCTTCTCTCTTTTTTTGAGACAGGGTCTACCTTCAGTCCCAGCTGACCTGGAATTCGCTCTGTAGACCAGGCTGGCCTTGAACTCACAAAGAAAGATCCGCCTGCCTCTGCTTCCCAAGTGCTGGGATCAAAGGCGTGCACCACCGTGCCTGACTACCAGATTTTTAAAGAAGAACCAACACCGATCTTTCTCAAATTATTCTATAAACTAGAAAGAGAAGGAAGACTATTGAACAAACTCTTTTTACAAAGCCACTGTTAACCTGTTATCAAAACAATATAAACCACAAAAAAATTCCTGATGAGCATAGCATAGATGCAAAAGTTCTTAATAACATACTTGCAAACCAAATTCAAGATCATATCAAAAAGATTGTTCAGAGCCCGTGAGGGGTGGCATGTGTCTTTGCACCAGCACACGTAGAGGGCAGCGGCAAGGAGGGCTAGAGATAAGCGAGCAGCCAGGAGGAGGCAACATTGAAGGCCCTGGTGCAGCAGGAAGCATAGACAGGAGCGGGCGGCTGGTCTCCCAGGACCTGCCCCGTTCTGTCTGCATTAGTCAGGTGTTAGGAAGCCGGGGATTTAGTTCAAGAAGTAGACTGTAGAGCGTGATCGGGAGCCAGAGGAGCAAAGATCTGCAAAAGGGAGGTGGAGGCCAACACTTCCCAGCAGCAAGGGAGATCAGGCTGCCATCATGGGCCTCTTGGGAAAGACATGGACAATGCACTGGCTCTGAAAGCTTCCAGCCAGGCATCTGGGGACGGGGCAGTGGACACTGTTGGAGAGCAGGGTGGCACTCACAGAGCAGGGAAGGCAGGACGCACAGGAGTTTGTCTGTCTCTCTCCACCTCTTACCTGACGTGACCCTTGGCATATCCTGCCTGGCTTCCCACAGCCTCTGATGGACAGCACATGCCCCTTCTAACCCAAATCCTCACATAGGATAGTTCCAAAAATCAGTTTCCAGGGGAACTAAGGTGACAGGAGAACAATTTTGATCGAGGAGGGCGGCAGAGCCAATCCCTGACATCAGACCTGAGGACTGCTACTTCTTTTTACTTTTTACTTTTCAAGTGTACAGTAGAGAACAACGAGAGAGAAGAGGGAGTGATTGACTTGAGCTTAGAGAGCAGTCTAGGGATCTCAGAGAATGAAGAGCTGGGGGGGCTGGAGGGGCTGGGGGGGTTGGGGGGGCTGGGAGGCTGGGGGGCTGGGGGCTGGGGGGCTGGAGGAGCTGGGGGCTGGGGGGCTGGAGGGGCTGGGGGCTGGGGGGGCNGCACGACTGGCTGGGAGTAGTAGGAAAACCTAGGCGGTAAAGCGTCCAGGCCTTCCATATGAGCTGGGGCAGAAGCAAGGCACTAAGGATCCAGCTGAACAGCCTACCATTCCAGCAGACCCCAAACCCCAAGCCATGGTCGTTTTCCTTAGTGGTCATGGTGTGTTACTTCCTTGTTATTTCTCTTTCCGCTAGCAGTCTGAACAGCACACACACACACCCACACGAATCTCTTTTTTTGCGTGCCATGCATGCTGAGATTTTTTATTAGTTTTGGAGTCATGTCTTTCATCATTTAATCTTTGGAGATGTCTCTGGCCTCATCTGTTCTTTCAGCTCCAGGAAAACAGTCCAGTCATGTCCTGGAAAACAGATTCCTAGCAGGGGGCAGTCTCTGAGAATCCTGGTTTTCCTTCTTTATACTGGAGTGGGCTTTAGCAAATTGTTTGGTCTCTCCAGGTCTCTTTAGGGACCTCAGATTTCCTCACTGTCACCTGCTAGAAAGTGTCCCTTCTTCGTGGCAGCTCTGCGGATGAGCAGTGTTGGGTGTTACACAGTTGCTGCAGTGACTATAACATTAAAAGAAATGGGTCAGATGAGAAGACTTGAAGCAACGTTCATTCAGTCCACGGGATGCCAAGGGTAGTGCTGGTTATTCTGTCCACCCTGCAGCTCTTTCCCCTCTTTTGTGGCAACACTCTCTTCATTGGGAGAACCTCCTTTCTCCTTCCTACTCTTGCAAGGAGGCTGCCGATCAAAGTCCCCTGGTCCCAGCATAAAAACCATAATGACATTCCTACTAAAACGGCCACTGACCACAGAGATTGGGCTGGGAATTCATCCAAAAGCCAAACGAAAAGAAGTCAAGGATTTGTTTCCAAGTAAAGATTGTGGGAAAAACATTCTTGGTTGAGAAGCTATTTGAGTTTGACCTCAAAGCGCTGCCTCTCGAGAGCCTGAAGGATAAGGAGCCGCCCAGAGGAGAATGGGAGGTGAGCCGGGCGGGCTTAGTAGCTCAGTCCTGAAAGTCCCCAAGGCCCTTGGGAGGCTGAGGAAAGAGGATTTTGCTGCAAGCTGGAGTGTGAGCTAGACAACCAGACCCTGCTTCAAAAACCAAATCAAACGCAAAATAAAAAAAAAGGGGAGACATCAAGAGGCAAAGGTGGCACCAAGGAAGGGGTGCTTCGTGTCGAGTGCCCCAGCCCCCCCAGTCCCTCAGTCCGCCAGCCCCTCCAGTCCCCCAGCGCCCCCCATCCCCCCCAGCCCCCCAGCCCCCCTCAGCCTCCCCACCCCCAGCCACTCCAGCCCGCCTTCCAGCCCCCAGCCCACTCCAGCCCGTACACCCCTCCAAAGCCGCCCCAATCCCCCAGCCCCAGTCCGAAGCCTGGGCTGGGGGGCTGGGGGGGCTGGGGGGGCTGGGGGACTGGAGGGGCTGGGGGACTGGAGGGACTGGGGGGGCTGGGGCACTCGACACGAAGCACCCCTTCCTTGGTGCCACCTTTGCCTCTTGATGTCTCCCTTTTATTTTGGTTTGTTTGGTTTTGAAGCGATGTCTTGGTGTCTAGCTCACACTCCAGCTTGCAGCAAAATCCTCTTGCCTCAGCCTCCCAAGTGCTGGGACTTTCAGGACTGAGCTACTAAGCCCTCCCGGCTCACCTCCCATTCTCCTCTGGGCGGCTCCTTATCCTTCAGGCTCTCGAGAGGCAGCGCTTTGAGGTCAAACTCAAATAGCTTCTCAACCAAGAATGTTTTTCCCACAATCTTTACTTGGAAACAAATCCTTGACTTCTTTTCGTTTGGCTTTTGGATGAATTCCCAGGCCAATCTCTGTGGTCAGTGGGTAGGATGTCATTATGGTTTTTATGCTGGGACCAGGGGACTTTGATCGGCAGCCTCCTTGCAAGAGTAGGAAGGAGAAAGGAGGTTCTCCCAATGAAGAGAGTGTTGCCACAAAAGAGGGGAAAGAGCTGCAGGGTGGACAGAATAACCAGCACTACCCTTGGCATCCCGTGGACTGAATGAACGTTGCTTCAAGTCTTCTCATCTGACCCATTTCTTTTAATGTTATAGTCACTGCAGCAACTGTGTAACACCCAACACTGCTCATCCGCAGAGCTGCCACGAAGAAGGGACACTTTCTAGCAGGTGACAGTGAGGAAATCTGAGGTCCCTAAAGAGACCTGGAGAGACCAAACAATTTGCTAAAGCCCACTCCAGTATAAAGAAGGAAAACCAGGATTCTCAGAGACTGCCCCCTGCTAGGAATCTGTTTTCCAGGACATGACTGGACTGTTTTCCTGGAGCTGAAAGAACAGATGAGGCCAGAGACATCTCCAAAGATTAAATGATGAAAGACATGACTCCAAAACTAATAAAAAATCTCAGCATGCAAGAAAAAAGAGACGTGTGTGTGTGTGTGTGTGTGTGTGTGTGTGTGTGTGTTCAGACTGCTAGGGAAGAGAAATAACAAGGAAGTAACACACCATGACCACTAAGGAAAACGACCATGGCTTGGGGTTTGGGGTCTGCTGGAATGGTAGGCTGTTCAGCTGGATCCTTAGTGCCTTGCTTCTGCCCCAGCTCATATGGAAGGCCTGGACGCTTTACCGCCTAGGTTTTCCTACTACTCCCAGCCAGTCGTGCGTGAACACTAGTGTCCTAAATGAACAAAACATTGGTCTTGCCCAGCTCTGCTACAGAGCCTGAAGGCTAAGAACTGAATGCAAAGAGAGACCCAAACTCACAAGAACAGGTCAGGAAGGTCAAGCCCCGCCCCCACCCCTCCTGCCCCCCCCTTCCCCAGAAGCAGGTCTTGAAAACCACATGCAGAGCAATAATAACAAGGCTCACCGGATCATGTTCAGACCAGAAAGATGAGCCAGTCCCACTGCTGAGGAATAGCACGGTGTGAGCAAGTGACAGCTAGATGCCCACTCAGCTCTAAAGCCCAAGTCTTTTTTCCACCACTGAAGACACAGCAAGCTTCTGAATCCCTGGGCTGAACTTGGAGCCTGGTACATAGTACAAGCCCAGCTAAAGTGTTCAATGAACGGGAAGATGAAGAGGTGTATGTTCTTCAAGCCCAAGATGCCAGGGAAGGTCCTAAGAGCCAATGCTGTCAATTCAATCCAAGTCAAAGGCCATTGTGGGGGCTGGAGAGATGGCTCAGGGGTTAAGGACACCGGCTGCTCTTGCAGAGGACTAGGGTTCAGTTCCCAGTACCCATATGGTAGGTAAGTACTGTTGGTGAGTCCAGTTCAAGGGGATCTAACACTCTCTTCTGACTTCCACAGGCATTGCATGCATGTGGTACACATGCACACACAACACTCATACACAAAAAGCTACAAATAAATTAAAACAATTTTTAAAGCCATTGTGGTTGGATCCTAGAAGACTGACTTCTGGAGCCTGTGTGCAGGAAGTGTGCTGACGAGGCCCTTGGGACCTTTCCAAAGAAGTGGAGGGAGTGGAAAGGTCTGGGGAAGGGAACTGAACTGCAATGACACAGAGGCAGTGAAGGACCCAGCTGAGTCCCCAGGTTGGCTGGTGCGATGTTTGCTGCTGTTCCCACTAGCACAAAAGGTCTCATGGCTGAGTCCCACAGGGTGACTCTCAGAAGCAGCCCACCTGTGGCAAGGGGGCTGCACCTTTCTATTCCTCATCTGGCAGGCAGTGCACACAGTTACTCCTGGAGCTGGCATAAATGGGTTCCATCTGGGACAGTTGGTAACGAATGCCTCCAAACAGGTGAGGGAATGGGAGGTGTGGGCAGCATGGCACCAGAAGTCCATCCATGCAAGAGTGGGTGAAGCCATGAACTGGCTAAGAGAATAGCCAGCGGTTGCCAAATGACTACAGAGGCTCATAGCCTGAGATACCTGGAGATTAGTCTAGGATTTGACAGAGCCGTCAATGTGGATAAAAAGGAGAAAGTGATTAGACCACAGCACCCCAGCCTATCTGCCATCCAAACCATGTGGAAGACAGAATACAGACTTCAGGTACCTGTTCCAGGGATTTAATCCTGGAGGGTCTGAGGTCTGAGACTCTGTGCTTTTTGGCAAGGGTTTGAGTTATTCTTTTTTTTTAAAGGTATGCTTTATTTTTTTAATTTTATTTATTTATTTATGTGTATGAATGTACTGTCTGCATGTAGGTTTGTGCACCCGCGTCGTGCAATGCTGTGGAGGTCAGAAGAGGGTGTCGGATTTCCCTGGAACTGTAGGTCGCCTGGAATTGGAGTTACAGACGGTTCTCAGCTGCCATGTGGGTGCTGGGGATCGAACCCCTGTCCTCTGCAAGAGCAGTCTGTGCTCTTAACCGCTAGGCCATCTCTCCAGCCCCTCGAGTTATTCTTATGTGACCTATCTTTCAAACAGCAGCCAAGAAGACAACATACTGTGCAGACTCGAAACCTGTAATTAGAGACTACTGCTGCCATGCATGGTGGCACTCACATGTAATCCCAGTACTTGGGTGTGGGACAGCAGCAATCTTGGACTCAGATATATCTTGAGCATATGCTGGCTACCAATTTGCTTAGCACACTGGGTAGAGCAAAAAATAGAGGGGACACCCTGTCTTCTGCTAGCACGGGCTCAGAAGTCAGGAGTTGGCTTGTCAGCAAACCCCTTTTCTGAATACGCCCCATGGGTTGGGATGACATATGATGGTCTAGGATTTGCCACTGGGAGGTGATGTCACATGATGTAGAGGTCACAGACCTATATAAGCTGTTCATTACATTGAATAAATGGATTTCCTGCATCCATTCTTTCATATCTCCTTGGAGGAGATGCATCTGTTGTACAATTATCTGAGGGACCTACAGAACTTTCCTCACTCCTGAGAAGTGCACATTGTTCTCCAAAAAAATCAGTGTTGCTCTGCCCTTAGACTTGACTCCTTCCTCCCCTTGATGGGGGTAATATTCCCTCCAGGAGCTTGTACAGTGGGGGTGATATGGCAGTCTTAGGGGCCTCTGGAATGGTTACACCCTACATATCATAGAATAAGAATACATAAAACTTTAAAGAAGAAATTACAAAAACAGGAGGGGAAGGTCTATACCTCCTCCCCCCATGACACAGTGTGCAGAACACTCTTTACTATGAATTTTCTGTCAATTTTGAAACCAGACATGATAACCCAAGACTACAAGCATTGGAGCCCTCTGACAGGGCATAATGAGATGCCATTGGCACTTTGGGGGGATCCAATATCCGGACAATGGAAGGGCCCAGACCCCCTGCTAACTGGGAAGAAGGTTTGCTTGTGTCTTTCTACAGGTGGAGCTCTGCCTCATTTGGGTTCTGGCAAGAAGTGTTCGTCCTTGGACTGCAAGTGATGGACCAGGATCCACTGGCAGAGAAGTTACCCATCTGAGCATCCAGAAAGGGCAAAAGAAATCCAGGAGAGGTTTCTTCTCCACTGGAAGGTGATGTCATGCAATGTAGAGGCTGCCCTCCCAAGACCTAGTTAAGCTAATGGCTGTGTGAAGATAAACAGAATTTACAGATTTTCACTCTCTGCTGTGGTCCTCAGGATGTTACTGGAGTAAACACTCCCCCCCACACACACACCTACCCTCTTCAGTTGGTTTAATTGAGGGACTGATGCCCCTACACTTGGGGGGCTGAGGAGGATTTTGGAGCTCTGTTCTCGCTTGCTTTCTGTGGCTGTGAAAATACTATGACCAGCCGGGTGTGGTGGCACACACCTTTAATCCCAACACTCAGGAGGCAGAGGCAGGTGGATCTCTGTGACTTTGAAGCCAGCCTGGTCTACAGAGTGAGCTCCAGGACAGCTGAGACTAAAAGGGAGACCCTGTCTCAAAAAAAAAATTACTATGACCAAAAGCAACCTGGGGAGGAACCATTTATTTCAGTGTACGGATCACGGGCCATCATTGTGGGGAGCTTATCAATGCAGGAAGCAAGCAGAGACCAAAGAGGAACGACACTGCCTACTGGCCTGCTGTCCTGGCCTGCTCAGTCACCTTTCGTATTGGCCTGCTGCCCTGGCCTGCTCAGTCACCTTTCTTATTGGCCTGCTGCCCTGGCTTGCTCAGTCACCCTTCTTACACAGCTCAGGCCCACCTGCCTAAAGACGGCACCACCCACAGTGGGGGATGGGGGCTCCTACATCAATTAGCAACCAGGAAATGCCTCACAGATGTGGTCGCAGTATAATCTGGGAGATTCCTCAGTCGATGTTCCCTCCTCCTAGGCGACATTAGTTTATGTCAAGTTGACAAAAGCTGACAAGCACAGGCTTACTCCAAGTTAGTTCCACTCAAACTTCCATCAATGACTTGAGAACATGCAGAGGACATAGAACCCAGGAAGCCACAGCACCCCCCCCCAACTCCCTTGGAAGGACAGATGCTGCTAGGGATGCTCAACTTGACATCTTCCTGCCTCAACCTACTGACTACAGGGCTCATAGGCAGGCGTTCACCACCATGCCTGGCTAGATTGAAATTTGTTGATAATGGAAGTTGTTTATGGTTTCTAGAATGGGAGAAAGCAGCAGAGAGTCACTGGGGTGTAGTGACTTACAGCGCAGATTGTAGATCCTAATGAACTGCCTAGGTTCAAATCCCAACTCCATCCCCTACTCACTACATGATTCAGGGCAATTATTCACTTCCCTGTTTCAGGTTCTTTGTCTGTAAAATAAGGTTACTAATATATAACCACAGTGATTGCTTCAGAGAACTAGTTGTGTACTCTAAAGTTATAACTGTGGCTAGCACATGCTCAGCACTGAATAAATTTTCTGTGGAGTTCTTTTGATTATTGTTGTTGTAACAAACTCTCCTGAAATTTAATGGATTCAAGTATAATGACCATCATGAGTCTTTGTATTCTTCTGCATCAGTTGGTGTTGACTGGAGCCCTGGGACAGCTTTACAGATCCAAAAGGGCCCCCATGTGAATGTTTGATGTTTGGGGCTGGTCACCATCCATGTGTTGACTCAGTCCAATTTGGGTCCTCTGTGCAGGCCTCCCCACAAGGTGGGGAAGTCATTCTTAATCCCTTGCAATTAGTAGCACTTTTGTAGAAGTGTTGGGGCGAGGGGGGTGTCTACATGTAGAAAACATTTAATGAACTGGATATGTTAACTGAACAAATGCTACATTTTATTTTTTAATTTATTTATCATTTTTTATGTGTATGAGTCTACTGTGTGCATGTATGTTGGTGCACCTGTGTTGTAGAAGAGGGCATTGGATTCCCCTGGAACTGGAGTTAAAGACGGTTCTTAGCCACCATGTGGGTGCTGGGAATCGAACCCGGGTCCTCTGCAAGAGCAGTCGGTGCTCTTAACGGCTTAGCCATCTCTCCAGCCCCATAAATACTACATTGTAAATAAATGTTAGTGGGTTTTTCTTTTTGTTTTGTGTGGGAGTAGAAATAAAATGGAGTGTCACTTGCCAGAGCTGCCTCCGCTGCTGGGTAAAGGCAGTGACCTGAACCAAATGAGCTCTTCAGCTCCTCTGATGAGTCTCCAAGTGCATGTTGCCCTTTCCGTGGAGACCTGATGCATCACCCATGTCCTCAGGGGCTCTCTGGGTGCACAGCCATGTCCCTTCACAGAGACCTGTCACCCCACAGCCTTACAGTTTGAGAACGCAGAAATCTTGTCACCTCTCCCTACAGGAGTGTTTTAGTTAGGTTTCGTTGCCAGCTTGCCACAGCCTACACACCATCTGACAAGAGAGCCTCTGCTGAGGGGCTGTAGACCTCAGCTGCAGCCTGCCCGGTGGGCACCTCTGTGAGAGACTGTCTTGATTATGAATTGATGCAGGAGGGCCAGACCCACTGTGAGGGGCATCACCTCCTGGCAGGTGGTCAGAGCTGGATCAGAAAGCGGGCTGTGAACCTAAGCCTGGGAGGGAGCTGGAGACCAAGCCAGGAAGCAGTGTCCCTCCAGTGTTCCTGACGACTTCCGTCCCTGCTTCTGTCAAGGATGGACTGTGTCCTGGACGTGTAAGCCAGATAAATCCTTTCCTCTCTTAAGTTGCTTTAGGTCAGAATGCTTTTATCTCAGCAACAGAAAGAAAACCAGAACAAGACATAACCTTCCTTTTTCTAGTCATGACCACACGAGTGCTGGGATTAAAGGTATGTGCCCCCCCCACCCAGTGGAGTTCTCACCTCCTTCATATCACCTCCTAATGAATGCATTAACTCATCAAATCAGCTTAAGTGCTAGGGACCACAGAGACTATTATCTCCAGGGACTGGTCCAGAGATAGGCAGTATCATGGCTGACATCTCCTGCGCTGCCACCTCAACGTTGGCCCCTTGCCCACAGGCAGCTGCCAGAAGCCAGCTGGTCAGCATGAACTCTGCCCTTTCACCCCAGCTGGTCAAAGAGGAATGCATCTCTTCCAATATGGAAGCTGTGGGTGGCATTTCCTGCCATGATGAGATGAGAAGTGGGACAGGGAGAGGACCCTTGGCGGGTCCTGGGGAGCTGCCCACTTCCCTGGCTTTGGTCTCTTCTGGGATCTGACATCTTCCTGCCCTCTGGTATTTTTTTGTTTAACACTTCATGAAATTGCATGTCATCCTTGCCCAGGGGCCATGCCAATCTTCTCTGTATCGTTCCAATTTTAGTATATGTGCTGCCAAAGCGAGCACAGCCCTCTGGTATTAAAACACAGCCCTGTATATGTGCAGTCAAGCAGTACTTTTACTTCAGCCAGCTTCAGTGTCTGTGACTTGAAACCGAAAAGTTCCTTTTTAAAAAAATTTCTTTTTGTCTTTTCGAGACAGGGTCTCCCTGTGGCCCCAGCTGTCCTGGAACTTGCTCGGTAGACCAGGCTGGCCTTGAACTCACAAAGATCCGCCTGCCTCTGCCTCCTGAATGCTAGGATTAAAGGCATTCGACACCATGCCTGGCTTATAATTTTCTTTCTTTCTTTCTTTCTTTCTTTCTTTCTTTCTTTCTTTCTTTCTTTCTTCCTTTCTTTCTATTTTTCTTTCTTCCTTCCTTCCTTCCTTCCTTCCTTCCTTCCTTCCTTCCTTCCTTCCTTCCTTCCTTCCTTTCTTCCTTCCTTCCTTCCTTCCTTCCTTCCTCTTTCTTAAAGATAGTAAGAAAAATAGAAAAGAAAGGAAGAAAGAAAGAAGAAAAGAAAGAAAGAAGAAGAAAGAAAGACAGAAATAAAGACAGAAATAAGAAAAAATT
>VZQC01015735.1:1973280-1992386 GCA_009823505.1 Rhizomys pruinosus
TTCCTTCCTTCCTTCCTTCCTTCCTTCCTTCCTTCCTTCCTTCCTTCCTTCCTTCCTTTCTTTCTTTCTTTCTTTCTTTCTTTCTTTCTTTCTTTCTTTCGTTAGAGACAGGTTCTCCCTTTAGTCCCAGCTGGCCTGGAGCTTGCTCTGTAGAGCAGGCTGGCCTTGAACTCACAGAGATCTGTCTGCTTCTGCCTCCCGAGTGCTGGGATCAAAGTCGAGCGCCACTACACTCGTTCTGAAAAGTTCCCTTTTCAATTGAATTTTGTGTACTTCATGTGTAACGTCGTAATCAGTCTTATTCATCTTTATCCCCTTCTCCACTGGTGCCTTCTCATGGCCGCTGCCCTTCCCCACGCCCGGAGTTCATACATTCTGTCATTTGTGTTAAGGCCTGTTGTGCCAAATTAGTCTCCCTGGCCGCTCCTCAGTGCAAGTTCATCCACTGAGCTCTAGTTGGCCTATTTGGAGTCCCTCACTTCAAGAAAGCCAGTTCTTCCTTTCCTAACTGTAACCAGCTGCCAACATTTCCCCAGCTAAGATTGGGTTCTGCTACCTCTTTCTGCAGTTCTATGCTGGGTTTTTGTCTGGCTGAGCTTGCATGGATCTTGTGCATGCTGACATCAATGCTGTAGGTTCATATGAACAGGGTCCCAGGAACTTGCAGGATTCTGTTTCCCTACAGTCTTGTCCTAATCTCCATGATTTGGCTAGTCATGCCCTTTTGAGTTCCTGGCCCCCTGTTGCATAAGGGAGCTTCCTTCATGAGAGTTAAGAGGTTAGTGTCCTTTTGACCCCTTTGTTCTGTGTTGCATGAGCCTTGGGTGTAGAGGTTGCATTGTAGAGGTATTGCTTAGGCTTGGGCAATTCACAATGTCTTTGTGTGGGACTGTGTAATATTCTTCATCTTGTGCAAGAGAATCTTCTTTATTGAGTGGTGTCTGGGATATTTGTTTGTAAACATAAGCATACCTATTTTAAAGTTAGTAAGATATTTCTTTAGACTAGGAATGTGACCAACTTTGACTTTTTTTTTTTTTTTTGAGACAGGGTCTCCCTGTAGCTCCAGCTGGCCTGGAACTCATTCTGTAGACCAGGCTGGCCTTGAACTCACAAAGATCCGCCTGCCTCTGCCTCCCTAGTGCTAGGATTAAAGGCGTGCGCCATCACGCCCGGCTGAATTCTCTAAGATCTATGACCTCTCTAGCTGTGTGCATCTGGCTATATTTACAGTAGTACCACACATTAGTTTCCTCCCACTTGAGTGGGCTTTAAATCCAATTAGATAGCCATTTGTCGGTGTGCCTGAGCTTGGGCATGTTTTAGGGTCACTAGCCAGATCACAATACTTCCTTGTTTATTTTTATTTATTTATTTTTGTCTTTTCGAGACAGGGTCTCCCTGTAGCCCCAGCTGTCCTGGAACTCACTCTGTAGACCAGGCTGGCCTTGAACTCACAAAGATCTACCTGCCTCTGCCTCCCAAGTGCTAGGATTAAAGGTGTGCGCCACCAAATACTTCCTTGTTTATAAGCTGCAAACTGGGATGCTAGGAAGTGATTGTCAGGCTGTCTGTCCCACACCTATATAAGCCGGTTGCCCTGCAAGAGTAAGGAGAATTTTCTACCTGTTTTGCCACCTGAGGAGATGTCCAGGTTGTTACTGTGCACATATTTTCCTTAGCCAGATCTGTCATGGAACTATCAGTCTTGCAGTTAGCTTTTCAGCTTGTCCGGTCGTGGCTCACAACAAGTTGGGTGGTCAAGAAGGCCAAAGGCTCTGGCCACGGGTTCGGTCATGTGTGGAGACCAAGGAAGCCAACAGCTTCCCGGCTGGGTTTGACCACGATGCCATCCATCAGCTTCATGAGCGAGTATTGGTACAAGATTGATAATCTCCTGAGCCTGTCCTCCGTGGGCCCCCACTTTCCCTGCTTCTCCCTTGATAATACCAGGCTCCTATGGTCCCACCTCTCTTGAGATCCTTCTTTCCATTTATCCCAAAATTTCCTTCTAGAACCCTTCCTCTCCCCTCCCATTTAGACACCCTGATTTTATCCATTCCTCCCTTAGTAATACCTGTCGCCTACTAGTCTTCTATCTCGGGTTCCCTCTTTCCCTTTATCTTCCTGGTTCCTTTTCATTTACCTGGTTCCTGGAGTTACATCAGGATATACACTTACTAATAATTTTTAATTTAATTTTATTTATTTTTGTATGTGTATGAGTGTGCTGTCTGCATGTAGGTTTGTGCACCCGTGTCGTGCAATGGCGCGGAGGTCAGAAGAGGGTGTCGGATTCCCCTGGAACTGGAGTTCTCCTGGAGTTGGAGTTTCAGACGGTTCTCAGCCGCCATGTGGGTGCTGGGGATCGAACCCGGGTCCTCTGTAAGAGCAGTCAGCGCTCTCAACCGCTAGGCCATCTCTCCAGCCCAGGATATACACTTACATATAAGGATTGGGACTAGGATCCACAAATGAGGGACAACATATGTCATTTGTTTTTCCAAGTCTGTTTTACTTCACTTAGCATAACAGCTTTTTTTTTTTGTATGTGTATGAATGTAATGTCTGCATGCAGGTCTGTGCACCCGTGTCGTGCAATGCCGCGGAGGTCAGAAGAGGGTCTCGGATTCCCCTGGAATTGGAGTTCTCCTGGAATTGGAGTTACAGATGGTTCTTAGCCACCATGTGGGCGCTGGGGATCCAACCTGGGTCCTCTGCAAGAGCGTCGGTGCTCTTAACTACTAGGCTATCTCTCCAGCCCAGCATAACAGCTTTTAGTCCCATCCATTTACCTGCAAATTTTATGATGTGATTTTTCTTTATTGCCGAGTAGAACTCCATTGTATAAATGTACCACATTTTCCTTATCCACTCATCAGTTGAGGGATAGTTAGTGCTTCCAACTCTTCACTATTGTGAAAAGAGCCCCAATAAACATGGATGTACAAATATCTCTGGGTATATGCCACGGAGTGGTATGACTGGGTCAAATGATAGCCAAGAAGTTCTTTTTTTTTTTTTGCAAGAAGTTCTTTTTTTTTTTTTTATGTGTATGAATGTACTGTCTGCATGTAGGTTTGTGCACCCGTGTCGTGCAATGCCGCGGAGGTCAGAAGAAGGCATCGGATTCCCCTGGAACTGGAGTTCTCCTGGAATTGGAGTTACAGACAGTTCTCAGCTGCCATGTGGGTGCTGGGTATTGAACCCAGATCCTCTGCAAGAGCAGTTGGTGCTCTTAACCGCTAGGCCATCTCTCCAGCCCCGCAAGAAGTTTTTTTTTTTTTTTGGTCTTTTCGAGACAGGGTCTCCCTGTAGCCCCAGCTGTCCTGGAACTCACTCTGTAGACCAGGCTGGCCTTGAACTCACAAAGATCCGCCTGCCTCTGCCTCCCAAGTGCTAGGATTAAAGGCGTGCACCACCATGCCCGGCTAAGAAGTTCTTAATAATAGTGTTTAGCCCCTCTGTTCAGTAAGGAGGCTGGTTTCCCACTCTTTTCCCTGAAAAGGACCAACATCAGGCCCCCCCCCCTTCCTGCTTGGGAAGCACGGCCCACAGTTCTGCTGGGCCTGTGCTCTCCGCTTCCTCAGTGTGGTTCCTCAGACCCAGGTGCTCCAATGAGGGCCGCATGGAACTGGCTGTGGAGCTCAGGGGCTCGCCAGCACCTGTTCTTCATGCAAGGCGGCATGGGCAGCTCTCCTCTACTGCCGTTTTCCACAGGCTAGTGACATGTCTCACTCAGGGCCAGTCCTTGGGTGGCTGGGACTAAGACTTGGGCAACAACCTCAGTACTGTCTTCTGCCCTCTGATCCAGCTTCTGCTCTGCATGGGCACAGCAGTCAGAGCTGTTGTCTGGCCAGCTTTTCCCACACCTTCTCATGCCCTCTGCCCACAGGGCCCCCCCCCCACTTGGCTGGCATCACCACGAACCTTGTGCTAGAGTCTGGAGAGTCCTTATGATGCAATAGGGTTTCTTTGCTTAGGTGCCTGACTCCCACATCTTGCTGAGAGTCCCTGGAGTCCTGGGCTCCGTCTTATGACTCTGATCCTTACTGTATAGCACATGGTTCTTTTTATTTTATTTTATTTTATTTTATTTATTTTTTGGTCTTTTTGAGATAGGGTCTCTCTGTAGCCCCAGTTGACCTGGAACTGGCTGTATAGACCAGGATGACCTTGAACCCACAGAGATCCACTTGCCTCTGCCTCCTGAGTGCTGGGACTAAATTCGTGCACCACCAAGCATGGCTGTGTATTTTGAAACTTTCAGTAGCTGCATAGTAAGAAAAAAAGACTGTTACTGCATTAGTAACTTTTCTGTTGCTGTGATAAAACACCATGACCAAGGCAACTAACAGAAGGAAGAGTTTGTTTACCTTACAGGTCCAGAGCCAAGTGTTGTCATTGTGGAGAGGAACGGCAGGAAGCAGCCAGGGCAGAGAGCTGAGCGCACATCTTCAAGCAGGCGCAGGAAACCAAGAGAAAAACTGGAAGTGAGGCCGAGCTGTGAACTTTCAAGGCCGGCCCCACGTGACATGCATGTAAGTACACCTGTGCACGCAATGGCTACAGAGGCCAGAAAAGGATCTTGTATCCACTGAACTGGAGTTATGGGCGGTTGTTAGCTGCCATGTAGGTGCTGGGGATCAAACACCAGCCCTCTGCAGGAGCAGCCAGTGCTCTTGCTGCTGAGCCAGCTTTCCAGACCTCCTCCCAGAGGATCTGGGAGGAGACAGGATCTCCCAAACTTGCCTGGAATTTGCTATGTAGACCAGGCTGGGCTCAGTCTCACAGAGATCCACTTGGCTTTCTGAGTTCTGGAATTAAGGGTATGTGCCACCGCACCCAGCCTCGTTGGTCTTAGTAAAAGACTGTAGAATGAATGATGTAGTGAACAAATGAATGATTAAACCAACTCATCTCCTTCTCAGCTCTTTCCTTCACTGTTCTTCCACACTTGGACATACTGATGCGCTGGCTTTCTTCGCTAATGTTTCTGGGGCAAGGGAGGGGGGGATATGCATGTATGTGCACATACGTGTGGAGGCCAGAGACTGATGTCCAGTGTCCTCCTCTGTTGCTCCTTACTTACTTTTTTTTTTGGTCTTTTTTTGAGACAGGGTCTCCCTGTAGCCCCAGCTGACCTGGAACTCACTCTGTAGACCAGGCTGGCCTTGAACTCACAGAGATCCGCCTGCCTCTGCCTCCTGAGTGCTAGGATTAAAGGCGTGCGCCACCACGCCCGACTAGAGTCTGTGTGTGTGTGTGTGTGTGTGTGTGTGTGTGTGTGTGTGTGGAGATAGAGTCTTTTAAAGACCCCAGAGCATACTGTTTGGGCCCCACTGGCTGGCCAATGCACTCTGGAGATTCTCCTGATGCTCCACGCCAGCTCTAGGGTTACAAATGCATGCTGGTAAGCCGGGCTTTTACATGAGTATTGATTATCCAAACTCCAGGCCTCGGGTCATCATGTTTGTGCAGTATGCACTTTGCCAGTGGAGCCAAATCTCCAACCCCTAATGCTTCTTTCCCTCTCATTAAAAAAATTATATTTAAATTTGTGTGTGTGTGTGTGTGTGTGTGGTTTGTTTTTCTTTCACAGAGCTCTAAATAAAGTGCTCCTTGCACTTGTTCTTTGGCAGGGATTTCTCACATGGTGATTTCTTTCCTGACCTTGTTCTTCCTCCCTGGTGGCGGCTTCCACCTCTCATCAGTGGACGCAGTTCAACATGAGGGCTTTAGATTCAACTCGAAGGACCTTTGGCTGGGGCAGTTCAGAAAGAAATCTACTCAAACATCCGAGGAAGGGGGTGACTGTTTAGCCGTCCTGACTGCACGTTGGACAGGCCTCCACCACCCGAGACCACCCCTGCGCTCTCCCACTTACTGGAACAGAGCGCATGGGACTGAAGTGAATGCTGGGAGCTCACCGGTGTCCAGTCAGTGAGGCCACAGGGGCTCGGTGACTCCTGGGAGGTACACGTCCTGCCTTTGCTCTGTCTCTGAGGCTTCAGGCTGCATTTCCTTCCCGCTACAAGGCAGAGAGTGGCTGTTCCATGGCTAGCTCTACCATGACTGAGGGGAAAAAGGGGTAAGAAGAAGAGAGCCAGCCAGGGCGATCTCTGCTGGGGTTGCAGGGTCCCCATCATCTTACAGTCCTCGAGGTGCTGCTCCCTAAAGATGGTGGCCTCGTGTTGCTAGGCAACCCTGGATGCCTGGCGGGGCTCTCGGGTCCCTAGGCTCTCTGGGCAGCAGCAGCTCTGCCATCCTGGACCACATCACCTTCTTCAGGTGAGCCAGGACAGTCCTGGAGGGGAATAAATATGCAGAAGGACTTTCCCAGGAGAGTAGCTGAGCTGAAGGCCCCATGTTATGCCCAGTGCTTCACTAGGTCTTTCTGTCCCCTCGCCCCTCCCTCTCCCTACCCCCAATTAAAGAGCATAACTATGAAAACAATTTTAAGATATTTTTTTAAATTATGTATACTATCTGTGTGTGGGGGTGTACATGTGCGTGGATGACTGCAGAGGCCAGACCAGCATCTGAGCCCCTGGAGCTGGCGTTAGAGGCAGGTGTGAGCCACTCAGCATGAGTGCTGGGATCCAAACTGAGGTCCTCTGCAAGAGCAGCAAGCGCTCTTCACTGAACCATGCATCTCTAGCCCCTAAACCACGAAATTTACGTACTCTAAGTGAGTGTTATTTGTCCCCAAACGATCTCCTTTTCTCATGTCTGACTTGCTGAGGGTTGTCTAATCTCTCAAATTCTCATCCATTCAGTAAGATGTAAAATTGATGGAATAGTATTTGGACTTTAAAAAGGAAAAAATCCTATTTGCAACAGCACCTGCCAAGTGAAATAAGCCCAGCACAGGAGATTAATACGGCATGGCCTCACTTCCTGTGGAGTCTAAAACATGAAACGCATAGAAAGGTAGTAGCCAAGGGTTGGGGCAGGAGAATGCACAGGATCCAAAAGGAACACCACTCGTCCTTACAAGATGAGTCCGTTCTGTAAACACTACACACAGCATGTGACCATATTTATGTGGTTTATACTTGAAATTTGCTAAAAAAGTAGATCATAAATACGGTCAACACACACAGGAAGAGACGATTGTGCTAAGTGTCCTGGCTGTGATAAACATCTCAGGATGATACACCAAGCGCCTTCTCTGCTTCTTCTGCAATGTGACCCCTCCCACTCCTGCTGCCACAATGGACTGTGCCTCCTAAGACTGTGCCCCACCCGCGGGGTCTTCAACAAGGACCCGAGGGGAGAATGACCTGAATGAGACAAACCAGACACAAAGGAAGGATACCAAGACAAAGATCTGATCAAGGTCTCAAAGTTTATTTTTTGTAAGGCAGATTATATAGAAGCAGGCAGGAGGAAATAACCCCAGCTGGCGTAGTTTGAGGCCGTTAGGTCGCTAGGACACCCAACTGCCCATTGTCTTCTGGGGAAGGTTATGGCCGAGTGAACCCCCAAGAAGAAGCAGGGTGCTCCAGCCAAACGGGGCATGACGTTCTAATAAGTAAACTATAAGCTTGGACAGGTGCCTAGTGCTAGATGGATGAGGCTTGGGGAAACAGAAACCTAAGTTAACCCTAGAAGCTGTGGCAAGACCGTTGCCTGCTGGCCATGGCTCCCAACAAGACTGTAAGCCCAAACAAACCTCTGCTCCTTTAAAGCAAAAATGTTTAGTGTTTATAATTCTTACTTGTCAATTACACCTCAATAAAGCTAAAAAAATAAATCCCATTATGATGGCACATACCAGTAACCCCAGTAACCTCGATAACCCCAGTAACCCCAGCATCTTTGGAGGCTATGGCAGGAGGATCAGAAATTCAAGATCAGCCTCACCTACCCAGGGAGGTTGAGGCCACCCTAGCCTACATGAGAACTTACCTACCACAATACAAAACAAATAAGTACATAGTAAAATTTTTTAAAATCCCCCCTTTCACATTGAGTCAATGGATAATAAACACACAGCCAGTACAGAAATATTTCATTTTATTTAAGTCAATAAATCTTTATTTAAGGGATTTCATGTGATTCCTCCTTCACTGTCTATCAAGGTTGCAGAAGTCCGAGATAATCCTTTCTCAAAGAAACAGGCATTCCTTAATCCAGTTGTGCAATCACCCTTCTCCATGCCCCAAAGCATGCAGTGTGGACCATTTACATCATGGTTCTGAAATCCCCATCAGCAATAAAGTGTTCCCAGCAGGTTGACTTTTTTTTTTTTTTTTTTTTTTGGTCTTTTTGAGACAGGGTCTCCCTGTAGCCCCAGCTGGTCTGGAACTCGCTCTGTAGACCAGGCTGGCCTTGACCTCACAGAGATCTGCCTGCCTCTGCCTCCCAAGTGCTAGGATGAGGTTGAATGCTAGCAAGTAGCATGCAAAAAAACCTAGTGGGAGGGAGGGGTTTTTTATTGTTATATCCACAGCAAATGAGAAGCAGCATTCTTTTTTAATTTAATTGTTTTTATTTTTGTATGTGTATGAATGTACTGTCTGCCTGCAGGTTTGTGCACCATGTCGTGCAATGCTGCGGAGGTCAGAAGAGGGCCTCAGATTCCCCTGGAACTGGAGTTCTCCTGGAATTGGAGTTACAGATGGTTCTCAGCCACCATGTGGGGTGCTGTGGATCGAACCCAGGTCCTCTGCAAGAGCAGTCAGTGCTCTTAACCACTAGGCCATCTCTCCAGCCCCATAACACCAAATGATTTTTAATGATTAAGCTAATATATTTGTTTTTATTTTAAAAATTTCTGTGCTGGTCATTACCAAGACTTTAATGTACATGTAGACAGTACATTAATACACATACAAGAATAAATTTTTTAAAAAGTAGATTTTAAAAAATCATTTGCTGTTTTGTAGGCAAAATACATGACAAGAGAGTTCCTGTTGTATTTCTGATCATCTATTTAGCCTTGAGACTGCGGGTGAGTAACCTGAGGCTCTTTCTATTCTCAGATCTGCAAAGTAACTTGAAAACACTAAAAACTGGGGGTAAAAGGGGATTGTGTGCTGGGCGTGCTGGTGCACACCTCTAATCCCAGCACTGGGGAGGCAAAGCCAGGCAGATCTCTGTGAGTTCAAGGCCAGCCAGGTCTACAAAGTGAGTTCCTGGCCAGCCTGAGTGACACCGTCTCAATTTTTTTTTTTTTTTTGGTCTTTTTTCGAGACAGGGTCTCCTTGTAGCCCCAGCTGTCCTGGAACTTGCAAGGATCCACCTGCCTCTGCCTCCCAAGTGCTAGGATCAAAGGCATGTGCCACCATGCCCGGCTCAAATATTTTTTTTTTATTATTTATTTCTGTATGTGTATGAATGTACTGTTTGCATGCAAGTTTGTGCACCCGTGTCATGCAATGCCGTGGAGATCAGAAGAGGGTGTCGGATTCCCCTGGAATTGGAGTTCTCCTGGAACTGGAGTTTCAGGCTGTTCTCGGCCGCCATGTGGGTGCTGGGGATCGAACCCGGGACCTCTGCAAGAGCGGTCGGCGCTCTTAACCTCTAGGCCATCTCTCCAGCCCCTCAAATATTTTTTAAAGTTTGGGATGGGGCTGGGGAGAGCACTGAATGCTCTTGCAGAGGTTCGATTCCCAGTACCCACATGATTGGTAACAACTGTCTATAACTACAGTTCCAGGGGAGCCCATGCCTTCTTCTGACCTCCAAGGCATTTGTATGACACAGGTGCACCTATACACATACAGTCAATACAACTGTATATATAAAATAAAAATAATATTTTTTCTTTCTTTTTGAGACAAGGCCTTCCTGTAACTCCAGCTGTCCTAGAACTCACTATGTAGACCAGGTTGGCCTTAAACTCACAGAGATCCGCCTGCCTCTGCCTCCTGAGTGCTGGAATTAAAGGCATGTGCCACTATGTCCAGCTAATAACAATTTTTTTAATAAAAAAAATTTTTTTAAAGTTGATGATGCCAGGCGTGGTGGCGCACGCCTTTAATCCTAGCACTCGGAAGGCAGAGGCAGGCGGATCTTTGTGAGTACAAGGCCAGCCTGGTCTACAGAGTGAGTTCCAGGACAGCTGGGGTTACAGGGAGACCCAGTCTCGAAAAGACCAACAACAAAAAAAGTTGAGGATGTAGCACAGGGGCAAAGCACTTGCCCAGCAGGCACAGAACCCTATGTTCAACGCCAGTACCACAAATAAAGGAATTAGCAGATGGATTGAGGGATAGTGTAGCTCTGACCGTCCATCAGCATCTACCCTTTCTATCCCAGTGGATGGCCATATGGCTTCGCTTCCTCCCAGGAGTGTGTGCAGGAGTGCTGTGTGCTTCTTCCTGCCTTGTATCTTCAGACCTGGCTGTGTCTCCTTGCCAGCCTCCTTCCCACATACTGGGCTCCAGCCACGGTCACCACCACTCAGCCTTGGCTTCACAGACATGGAGGCATGGGCGCAGAGGAGCAAGAACATGGAAAGACTACAGATCCTTCAATAACCGAGTGTGACCAAGGCCTGGGAGGCTTTCCTTGAATGAGGACATGAGGAAGAGCAGGATGTCGATGCATGGATTATCAACAGGACTCTGCAGCACCACCCAACTTCCTCTCATGAATCTGGAAACTGAGAGAGAAGTGGTTTGCGGCATTGTCTGTGCAGCCGGGAGACAAGAAAATTGATATCGGTTACTAAAAAGCTGGTGTCCTTTGTGGTCTACAAAAAACATTTGGCAAAGTGGACACTTGCAAATATTTGAACGGCAGACAGCTTGCCAAGTAAGCCCTTTGCTCTAAAGGAAGCAGTTACATAAAACCCACATTGGATTTTTTGTTTGTTTATTTGTTTGTTTGTTTGGTCTTTTCCAGATAGGGTCTCCCTGTAGCCCCAGCTGTCCTGAAACTTGCTATGTAGACTAGGCTGGCCTTGAACTCACAGAGATCCACCAGCCTCTGCCTCCCGAGTGCTGGGATTAAAGGCATGCACTACCAGCTAAAACCCACATTGTTAATGTATGTCAGCTGTTCCTTCCGAATTTTCTCTTTTTTTTTTTTTGGTGTTTTCAAGACAGGGTCTCCCTGTAGCCCCAGCTGTCCTGTAACTCACTCTGTAAACCAGGCTGGCCTTGAACTCACAAAGATCCACCTGCCTCTGCCTCCCAAGTGCTAGGATTAAAGGCGTGGCCACAACGCCCGGTTTCTTTTTTTTTTATGTGAAGGTTGTCAGTATAGAGCACCAGGTTAAAGCTGACGCAGATCAAGCAGCGTCCCAATAAAGGTGAATTATAATACTTTACAGTACGAAAAGCCCTGTAGCTGGGAATGGTGGAGCACGCCTTTAAATCCTAGCACCTGAGAGGCAGAGCGCAGGCGGATCTTTGTAGTTTCAAGGCCAGCCTGGTCTACAGGTGAGTTCCTGCAGGACACCCTGGGGCTACAGGGAGACTGTTCTCAAAAAAGACAAAAAACAAAACAAAAAGAAAAAGTCCTTGTGCCTGAGTGTGGGTCGACACAGGCTTAGGAAGCAGAGCAGGCGTATTCTCTTGAGAAACGAGGCCTGTATCATGAGTACTAGGCCAGCTGGGGCTACAGGGAGATCCTGCACAAACAAACAAACAAACAAACAAAATTGCTTCTCTACCCAAACAAGCAATCAGAGTCCTCAAAGCATTTTCCAAAGACCCTTTCAAAGTTCTCAGCCAAACTAAGAGTGAAGCTTAAAGCAAAGATGAAACGAAAGGGCTAAGACTTCACATCAAAGCCTCAAGGTGACAACTTTAAAGCAAGAGGCTGGTGGGTTAAGCAGGAGGAGCAATAAAGCAGCTCCAAGAGTGAGGTCTGGGAGATGACTTGATGGGGGTTGGCTGGGTCACATAGCTGTCTGAAGACTTTTGAAGGCCTTACAATGTTGAAGAAATTATAGCCGGGCAGGCACGGTGGCACACGCTTTTAATCCCAGCACTAGGGAGGCAGAGGCAGGTGGATCTCTGTGAGATCAAGGCCAACTGGGTCTACATAGTGAGTTCCAGGCCAGCTAGGGCTACAGGGAGACCCTGTCTTACAAAGACAAAAAAAAAAAAAAAAAAAGAGCAGAGATAAGAAATTATAAGCCTCATCAATTTAAAAAAGTAGTGTGTGTGTGTGTGTGTGTGTGTGTGTGTGTGTGTGTGTGTGTGTATGGGAGGGTTACATCTGTATCACCTGGAACCATAGTGTGACATCTGCATAGCTTGGGAGGGGGGCCTTAGGCCAAAGCTCACTTCTAATGACAGTGGTAAAGAACTTCTGCTGGGAAGCCATTTCCTCCAAGATAAAGCATTCCATCTGCAGGGAAGTCCTCAACATGCAGGGAGTAAATGACTCAAAAGCTGGGGCCAGAGAGATGACTCAACAGTTAAGAGCACTGGCTGCTCTTGCAGAGGGCCCAGGTTTAGCTCCCAGCATCCACATGGCAGCTCACAACTGTCCATACTCCAGTTGCAGAGGATGCAACACCCTCCTCCGGCTTCTGTGAGCAATGCATACTTGCACTTGCATGCATACACTCGCAAAACACTCATACACATACCCGTAAATAAATCATTAAAAAAAAAAAACTCAAAAGCTTCAGGAAATCCATGAAACTGAGCAGATTCTCTAGGCTCCTCCCTCCCAAGCATACGTAAGCAGTAAGGATGCTGAAAGAGCCTCAGACCAGCCAGGCTTGCCATGTGTATTTGTTAGTGCGTGCATGCACAGATTTCTCTGGGGTCCCTTCAGAGTCCAATTGATGTTTCATTCAGAATTGCCAAACTCAAAGTGCATCTGTTAATGCTTCTTCACAATGTCTGTGCTCTGGGCACAGTCTCATCTGTCTTTGGAGGTTTTGGTTTTGCTAATCTCGTGGCTGTCCATTTGTATACAGACTGAATTGAATTCAGGTTTGTTTTGTTTTGTTTTGTTTTTTTGCTTGTTTGTTTTTGAGACAGGGTCTCTCTGTAGCCCTAGCTGTCCTGGAACTCACTATGTAGACCCAGTTGGCCTTGATCTCACAGAGATCTGCCCATATTCTGTCTCCTCAGTGTTGGAATGAAAGGTGTGCACTACCATACTTGGCCTTGGAATCGGGTTTACATCAAATTACTAAGGAAGTGGAATAGCTTTCATATTGTTTATTGGCTAATTAAATTGTCTCTTTGGTGCCATTCAAAGCTTTTGGAGATAGCTATTGATGGTTGTATGACTTCTTTGTATTAATTTCTTTACTTATGTGTCTGTATGTGAGTTTGTGTGTGTGAATTCAGGTGCTCATGGAGCCAGAGGTGGAGTCACAGGGGAGGCGAGCAACCAAACATGGGTGCTGGAAATCAAACTCGGGTCCTCTGGAAGAGCAGAGCAAGCTCTTAACTGCTGAGCCATCTCTTCAGCCCCCTCTTAAAATCTAACAACTGATTGTTTACATGATGCTGGAACACTTTCTTCTTGGTGGCTCGTCCTGTCCTTGCCATCTGGTCTTTGTGGAAAGTACTAGAATTAGTCTGGCTGAACAATCAATAGTTTTATCATGATCCTTGGTTTTAAATCCTTCTTGTCAGTAGTTCACATTTGGCCTATGAAAGTTGATCTGATTGGCTGGCCACACACAGAGCAGGGCAATGAAACTCAGTGACACTCTCATACCAGAGAGTTTCCTAGGTCAAGGCCACCTACAGATGTCTGGGGCTGGGTAAATGCCAGTATGTCCCTCTTGACTATGTCTGGGTAGGGAACATCATTTAAAGGAAGAAATGGAGCCGGGTGTGCTAGTACTCACCTTTAATTCCAGCACTCGGGAGGCAGAGGCAGGCAGATCTCTGAGTTCAAGGCCAGCCTTGTCTACATAGCGAGTTCCAGGCCAGCTGGGGCTACAGGGAGATCCTGTCTTAAAAAAAAGGGAAGCAGTGTGAGTGGGAAGAAGGAAAATTATATTCACTGACAATAAAGCTCTTAATCCACATCCAGAAAAGGAAATTATACCATCACATAAGATTACACAACTGAAATATTTGGTGACTGATGCTTAATGGCAATAATAGAGCCTAAATGTAAATTGTTCTTTATTGATTTGATTGGGGCGACTATAAGTTATCACCAGGAAATAAGAAACTTAGAAGCTCACAAATGTTGAGATCATTCTAATTGCATTCTAAAGGTGGCAGTCAAAGTCTAGAGAAAGAGTTCAGATGTCCTGGTGTCTGGCTGGGGCTCCTGGGAGCTGCCCTGGCAGGCACCAACAAACCTGTCACTCCAGGAAGGTGTTTCCATTTTGAAAACAAGAGCCTCTACTCTTAGCAGATGCTGGAGCTCAGAGGAAGGAACAGATGAGAACCTGGGTTGAGAGCTGTGAACAGAGAAACTCCACAGGGAAAAGCCAGCCAGCCAGGGAAAGAGCTGCACGGGGACCACAGGCCCCAAGCCAGGAAAGAGCTGTATGGGGACCACACCCAGGTTTGCCGGGTATAATTGGACACTGCAGCTTAGATGCGCTCCCTTTCTGAGCTTGCCTCCTCTGTGGCGCCGCCAAAGTGGTGAGCCTTTAAGAGTAGATGGTTAGCCGGGCATGGTGGCGCACGCCTTTAATCCTAGCACTTGGGAGGCAGAGGCAGGCAGATAATTGTGAGTTCAAGGCCAGCCTGGTCTACAGAGTGAGTTCCAGGACAGCTGGGGCTACNAAAAAAAGAGTAGATGGTTGTCACTGTGTCTCTGGTTGGTCACACTGGCCTTGAACTCACAAAGATCCACCTACCTCTACCTTCCAAGTGCTAGGATTAAAGGTGTGCGCCACCACGCCCTGACAGATGGAACTTTGAAAGACACAAACGTTAACACATTCTGGCTAAGGGAACAAATTGAACTTTCACTGGGACCCAGAGTACAGAGCCCCGTCCAGTGAGGACAGCCACGGTTTGGGAGAGGGAAGAATAGAACTAGATTTGTAGAACTAATGAACCATCCCAGTGCAAATATCTGGGGAAAGTTGGGAACACAAAGGACTCATTAAACGCCAGACTCATTGCAGCATGTTACATACTTATTGCTTTAAGCTCCTGAAATCTGCTACAGATACACTGTTCTGCTTTAAGACAGAGTCTCATGTTGTTTGGCCTCAAACTTCCCATGTACCTAAGGACGGCCTCGAACTCGTGATCCTCAAGCTTCTACCTTCTAAATGCTGGGATGGCAGGCGTGTACCAATGTGCCTGGCTATGGTACCAATATTCCCATTTCAGTTTTATTAAAAAGGAAATGGACTCTCAAATTGATGGGTCTTCCCTGTTACTGGCTCAAAGAAAGCTTCATGGAGTCAGTCACTGCCCTAAAACCTGCCAGGCCTCCAGCTGGGCCTTAGCTGGGCCTGGGCGCATCAACTGGCCTGAGAGGTCATGGATGCTGTGAAATAGCAGAGGAGAGAGGCTGCAGGTAGATGGGTGGGAGGAGGCGGAGAAGCAGAAGAGATCCAGCCTGACTTGTGCTGGAAAGCTGCTAATTCTATGTGCCCAGCTGGGAGTTCTCCAAGCCCTAGGAGAGCCGGGAGAGCCGAGTGCAGTGCCTTCTCCCTGGTCTCTTTCCTTTCTCTTCTACCATAGCTTTCTGACTTCCTTGTACATCTTCCTTCCAGTTTAGAACCAAGACATGTTTTTCTCTCCTGCTCAAGGAAGGAATCACCGGGCTGGACTTCCCAACAGTCTCAGAAATGACTCTGGGTGTGGCTGGGACCTAGATACTTAAGAGGTCAGAGGCCTTAAGAGCAGAGGGCCTGGAGGGTGTGGAAAGGAAGCAGTATTCCAGTTGCTGCTGACTCAGGCCCAGGCCTCCCAGCTTGCACCTGCATCCCAAGCATTGAAAAGAGCGTTCGCTGCCCGCCCAGACTCACCTCCACCTTTACGCTGTACTTCTGGTGACAGCGTTTGTACACTTTCCTCTGGGGAGTTTCCTTCCCCATCTGATTCCCGTGCATTTGCCAGTCATGAAAGCTTCTCCCTTAACAGTGGTAGGCGTGCAACCCAGCGCTGGCCAATCAGGTCCTTTTTTGGTCTTCCATATATGGATATTGGAAAAGAGAAACCTTTCCAGCATTGCTAAGCAGAAGTTAAACTGAAATGATTTGCAGCCACAATTTGCAGCCACTGCTGTCCCAGATAAGAAACAGGCAGCAGGGGGAAGAGGGTGTGCGTGTGTGTGTGTGTGTGTGTGTGTGTGTGTGTGTGTGTGTGTGTAGAGTGACATCTCTCCCCTCTCCCTGTGTGTCTGTCTGTCTGTCTGGACCTATGTGTGTGTGTGTCTGTCTGTCTGAACCTGGTACCTTACCTTATTTAGTCTCTGGATTATCAGAATGTTTGTGTCTGTTTAGCAATGCTTTTTTTTTTTTTATCTTTTATCTTTTCGAGACAGGGTCTCCCTGTAGCCCCAGCTGTCCTGGAACTCACTCTGTAGACCAGGCTGGCCTTGAACTCACAAAGATCAGCCTGGCTCTGCCCCCTGAGTGCTAGGATTAAAGGTGTGCACCACCACACCTGGCTATATAATGAGGACCATCTTTAACTCCAGTTCCAGGGGAATCCGAGACCCTCTTCTGACCTCTGTGGCACTGAACGACTCAGGTGCACAGACCTACATGCAGACAGTACATTCATAAACAGAAATAAATAAAATTAAAAAAATTAAAAAAAGAAATAAAAAATAAATAAAAAGAGTCGATCTGTCAGGGCTAGAGTGGTTAAGAGCACTGACTGCTCTTGCAGAGGACCTGGGTTCTATTCCCAGCACCCATATGGTGGCTAAGAACAGTTTTTAATGCCAGCACTTGGGAGGCAGAGGCAGGCAGATCTCTCTGAGTTCAAGGCCAGCCTTGAACTACATAGAGCGAGCTCAGGCCAGCTAGGACTAAAGGGAGGCCCTGTCTCAAAAAGACTAAAAAAAAAAAAAAAAAAAACGAGTCATCTGTGAGTGGAGTGTATGAATAATGCTTATTTACTCTGGGTTTTTCAATACTCAGAGCTCATGAGGACTGCTTCAGTCCTGCTAGCAGCCCCATGGAGCAGCTTAAAGTTCTTTGCTAGAAGTTCTTTGCTCAGAATCCCACGGGCAGCGCTGAGATGCTCACTCCGCAGCTCTGATCCTCCACCTCTGCAGCTGGCCCTTCTGCCAATCAGGTTAAACCTGGTCCTGGCCCAGAGAAGCACAGCTTTCAAGGGGGGTTAGAGCTATGCAGTATGAAAGAAGACCACCCAATGCTATGACAGGTACAGATGTAATCCAGCAGGGTCCCTGAGAATTGTGCCTAAGTCACCCAGTCCAATTCGGAGGATTCCTGTCTGCTTGGATGCCTGAGGAACCCCATAGTGGCTCATCTCTCAAAGGCATGAATTAGGGACACTTGCTGTTTGTTGATGTATAACCAGCAGCTTTCACAACCCCGAGCAAACATTGCTATTTGTTGTAGCCACTACCTGTAAAGCTTGGGGTTTGGGGATTGTTCACTCTTGTTTGCAGTTGCCCTGAAACCTTTGCTCCTGAGAGTAGCCGCCTCACCCCAGCCCAGTCCCAGCACTGCTGACTGGCGGTCACTGGGTCCCAGTGCTTCCCTGCCATGGTCACTGTGAGCCTTCGCTGAGTAAGAGTTGGAAAAAGTAAGTCTTTATTTTTATTTCCTAGACATGTGGGAGAAATCAATTCTCACACATCATTTGCAAGCTACACAGTCAGTACTTCAAGCCTGGATTCTAAGACAGTGCTTTTCAACTTTTCTTTTTTTTTTTTTTTTTTAATTTTATTTATTTCTGTATGTGTATCAATGTACTGTCTGCATGCAGGTCTGTGCACCTGTGTCGTGCAATGCCGCGGAGGTCAGAAGAGGGTCTCGGATTCCCCTGGAACTGGAGTTCTCCTGGAATTGGAGTTTCAGACGGTTCTTGGCCGCCATGTGGGTGCTGGGGATTCAACTTTTCTTTTGCCTGATCTCTACACTGCTTTTAAGCTGGGCACATTACCCAGTCTATCTGCCCCATCATTTCTCATGGAAAAGCAGAAAAATGACTGAAGTAATGAGGGATCTGTGTAAAGCATATTTGGGAATATCAGGTGTACCCATGCCTTAACAATCAAGGCCTATATGATTTGTAGGCAAATTGCAATGCGAAATTGTCTTTAGATATAATTACAAGAAAGTTAAATGTCACAAAACAGTTAAAGACAGCACGAGTCACGGATCCCAACTTCCTTGATAATGGCGGTAAGTCAGCAGTGAATTAGAAGCATGTGGAAATAGGGCAGTGCTAAAGACCTTGACCCACTCCTGACAGCACTGACGGGGCACTGATGAGAAAGCACCCAGCCAGCACCGGGAAGGGAAGGGAAGGGCCTTGCAGGGCTGTGTGTGAGACTTCCTGTCCCCTGGAAGCCAAACTTCATGGTGGAGTGCTAAATCAGAATGCTTAAAATTTGGTGCGCCATTGATTTTTGCTTATGAATATCAAATTGGACCTACATAACAAGTTACCAAGTTATCAGTATTTAAATTGCTCTTAGATGAACGTAACACTGAGGATGTTACAGTCTGGATTTCTACCAAGGGCTCATATTCTCAGAGCTTGGTTACCGGTAAAGCAAGGGTCAGAGGTCGGGCTTTGGGGACACTGGACCAGGAGGGCTCTGACTCACTCATGGATTACTCTTATCAATGGGACCTACCTGAGAGGAGTTGGGCTGTGGGGCCCTATCCTCCCCTCTTCTACCTCCATGAGGTGAGCAACTGTGTTCCACTCCACCCTCTATACCCCGATGTACCTCACCACAACCCCAGAAACAACAGGACCAAGCAACCAGGAACTTCAACGGGAGACTGCGAGCTAATTCAAAACAAACAAAGCAAGCACCTGAAAGCAATGTAGACTGGCCGCTTACAAAACACTTGTACTATTTTTAGTTGTAGCTTAAAAATTAGCTGAAAGAGCCAGGCATGGTGGCACACGCCTTTAATCCTAGCACTTGGGAGGCAGAGGCAGGCGGATCTTTTTGAGTTCAAGGCCAGCCTGGTGTACAGAGTGAGTTCCAGGACAGCTGGGACTACAGGGAGACCCTGTCTCGAAAGGACAAAAAAA
>VZQC01015735.1:2008750-2019095 GCA_009823505.1 Rhizomys pruinosus
ACACCAACTTGGGGAGGAAAGGGTTTATTCAGCTTACATCTCCTGGGTCACAGTTCATCACTTAGGGAGCCCAAGGCAGGAACTCAGGGCAGGAACCTGGAGGCAGGAGCTGAAGCACAGGCCATGGAGGAATGCTGTTCACTGGCTTGCTCCTCCAGCTCATGCCCAGCCCGCCTTCTTATACAGTACACAACAACCTGCCCAGAGTGGCACTACTCATTGTGGGCTAGGCCCTCCCACACTGCTCAACCATCAAGACAATACCCCACAGATGTGGCCACAGGCCAATCCAATGGAGCCAATTCCCCAGTTGAGGCTCCCTCAACCCAGGTGTGTCAAGTTGACACTAAAGCTATCCAGCACAGAGATGAATAGCATGTTTGGTAGAATGCATGAGCTCTGGAGGGGTGGGGGATGGGGGGACACGGGTGTAGATTTGATAAAAAATATATGTATAAATAAATTAAAAAAATTTTTTTAATCATATCCACCCACATTTCCCCCCTCCAACTCCTTCTGACCTCTCCCAAAACATTCCCCTCCCAATTTCGTGTCCTTTGAAACAATCCATCCTGTTAGTGCAGTCTACATGCACTTGGGTGTGAGATCATCCACTGGAGCATGGTCAACCTGCCAGTGGCTGCGTCCCAAGGAAAATGACCATACGTCCCCCACAGCCATCAACTGACAACAGCTCACCAGATAGGGGCAGGGCCTCCCCATGTAGGCTGGAGTTTTGACTAGCTTGATCCTGTCCAGATAACCACAGCTGCTGTGACTTAAGGAGTCACAGGCCTGGAAGAGAGCATTCCACAGCATTCCATTCCACTTCCAGCTCTTACACTCTTTCTGCCCTCTCTTCTTCAATGGTTCCTGAGCCTGGGGTGGGGGTCATATAAACATCTCAGTTAGGGCTGAGTTCTCACAGTCACGTATTCTCAGCACTGCAGAAAGATGGTTCTCTGACCAAGGTTGAAAGGAGCACAGATCCATGGATATAAACATATTTTTTTTTTTGGTGTTTTCGAGACAGGGTCTCCCTATAGCCCCAGCTGTCCTAGAACTCACTCTGTAGACCAGGCTGGCCTTGAACTCACAAAGATCCGCCTGCCTCTGCCTCCCAAGTGCTAGGATTAAAGGCGTGTGCCACCACGCCCGGCTGGATATAAACATATTTATTTCTGAGATAAGTTTTCCCGTAGTCCCAGCTGTCATGGAACTTGCTATTTAGACCAAGCTGGCGTTGAACTCAGAGATTCCCCTACCTCTGCCTCCTGAGTTCTGGGTTTTATTTATTTATTTTTTTTTTGTCTTTTCAAGACAGGGTCTCCCTGTAGCCCCAGCTGTCCTGGAATTCGCTCTGTAGACCAGGCTGGCCTTGAACTCACAAAGATCCGCCTGCCTCTGCCTCCCAAGTGCTAGGATTAAAGGCGTGCGCCACCACGCCCGGCTACTTTTTTAGAAGATAGTTTGACAACATGAATATTTAGCAAAATAAAGGTAGTTGACTCCCTCCTGAGCTGAGGACTTTTGAATAGGCTTAAGAGTACCAGGAAGGAGTTCTTTCCTGTGGAGCAGGCCTCAAATCCAATCAGAAAGTCATCAGTTATCCTACAAGTCATGCCACTGTTAGACCATTGGGCGCATCTTGCCTGGAAGGAAGTTTCCAGTTCAGTTTCAGATTGATTTCTCTAAGCCCTACAACCAAAGTGTGTGTGTTTTCAGAGTCAGGTTTTATCATCTCGTTATGGTGGGAAACCAAGAGCAATGACAGTAGCCTGAGTTGTTCTGGGGTCTTCTGGGGCTCCTTGGCCAATAACTCATATCTTCTGGGAAGAGCACTGTCCTCCAATTCAAGGTACACCTGTGCAAATTCACTTGAAAATAGATTTTCCAATTGCCTTACAAACAGGGGCTCTCCATAAGACTTTTTCATGCATCCTTAGATTTGGTTAACTTCCTCCACCCCCTCCTCATCCCCATCCCTACTGCCTCCCATTCCCAGTTAAACCTTTAACCCCAGGATTCCCCCTCTTCATTCATATCACATGTTCTACTGCTTCCTCCAATTATATAATTGTGTGGCAGGATAGTATGTTCCCACATGGCTTTTTCATGCATCTTCATTTTGGCTAACCCCCCCCCCACTCCCTCATGTCCCCTACCCCCTCCTGCATAAACCTTTCTGCTCCCAGCATTCCTCTATTTTTTAAACCTATATTCTATTATCCCCTTTCCCTTAATGCACCCCCCCACCAGGACCCCTTTCTAGTTAACTGGCTTCTACATGTACTCCAACTTAAACACAAGAAACAAAAGATTTGACACAAAGATCCACATATGAAAGAGAACAAGCAGCATTGGTTTTTCTGGGCCTGAGTTCTTTCACTCAGTATAACTCCTTTTCCAGTTTTATTCAGAGCTTAATAAAATTCCTTTGTGTATGTGTGCCACATTTTCATTATCTATTCTTTAGTTGATGGACATCTCAGTTGATTCCATTTCCTGGCTACTGGGACTAGAGCAGCAATGAACATGGATGTGCAGGTGTCTCTATAGTAGGATATAAAGTCCTTTGGATATATGGCCAACAATGGTGTAACTGGATCACATAGTAGTTCTATTTCTAGTTTTTGTTTTTTAGAGCCCTTCAGAGTAATTTCCAATGGTGTACATGAACTTCCCCATGTCTACCTGGCATTTGTCATTTATATTCCCTAAGATGGCCATTCTGATTAGGATGAGGTACAACCTCAAAGTAGTTTTAATATGCATCTCCCTGATATAGATGTTGAATATTTTTTCTAAATTCATATTACATTGTGTGTATGTTTCTGTGTGTCTGTGCACATGAATGCACATTCCATGGCACACATGTAGAAGTCAGAGGATAACTTGTGGGAGTTAGTTCTTTCCTTTAATCAAGTGGGTCCTTGAGATCTAATTTAGCATCAGGTGCCTTTGCCCACTGAACCATCTCACCAGTCCATGAACTTTTTTTTTTTTTTTTTGGTCTTTTCAAGACAGGGTCTTCCTGTAGCCCCAGCTGTCCTGGAATTCACTCTGTAGACAGGCTGGCCTTGAACTCACAAAGATCCACCTGCCTCTGCCTCCCNAAAAAAAAAAAAAAAAAAAATTCAGGTTTCTCAAAACAATTTGAAGATGTCTTTTCCTCCAGTGTTTAGGTATATTTGTCAAAAATCAAGTAACTACAGGTTAATGGACTTATACCTGGATCCTCTATTTTATTCCATTGATCTATATGTCTGCTTTTGTGCTGTCTTTATTACTATGCCTCTGGAGGATCATTTGAAATCAGGTATGTTGATGCCTCCCACAGTATTTTTGACAAGATTGCTTTGGCTATCCTTGGTCTTTTGCCCTCCATAAAAATTTTGAGATTTTTTTTTTCTATTTCTGTGAAGACTGGCTCTGGAATTTCTAATGGGATTACACTGAAGTTATAGACTATTTTTGCTAGAATGACCAACCACTAAAGGTTAATTCCTCTGATCCATGAGCAAGGGAGGTCTTTCCATCTTCCAGCATCCAGCATTCTTCAGACTCTGAATTTAGAAGGCCTTCATTTCCTTGGTTAGGTTTATTCCCAGGCATTTTTGAAATGTATTTATTTATTCATTTATTTATTTACAATTGTGAAGAGGATTGTTTCCCTGATTTCTTTTTCAATACATTTGTCATTACTATACAGGAAAGTTAACAATTTGTGTGTTAATTTTGTATGCTGACAAGTTATGAAAGTGTTTATCAGTAGTGGAGCTCTTAAGGTCTCTTTTTTAAATTTTTATTTATTTTTTTATGTGTATGAATTTACCGTCTGCATGTAGGTTTGTGTACCCGTGTCGTGCAATGCCGTGGAGGTCAGAAGAGGGTCTCGGATTCCCCTGGAACTGGAGTTCTCCTGGAATTGGAGTTACAGACGGTTCTTGGCTGCCCTGTGGGTACTGGGGATCGAACCCGGGTCCTCTGCAAGAGCGGTCGGCACTCTTAACCGCTAGGCCATCTCTCCAGCCCTAAGGTCTCTTACATGTAGAATCATGCCGTCTGCAAGTAAGAGGCTTTGACTTCTTTCCTATTTGAATGTTTTTTATTTTCCTCTGTTGTCCTGCTGCTTTAGCTAAGATTTCAAGTATATATTGCAGACAGAAGGGACACCCTCGTCTTGTCCTTGATCTTACAGGGACTGCTCTGAGTTTTTCTCCATTTATCATGACATTGACTCCAGGTTTGTCATATATTGATTTTTGTTTGTTTATTTTGTTTTTGTTTGTTTGTTTGGTCTTTTTGAAACAGGGTTTCCCTTTAGACCCAGCGGGCCTAGAACTTGCCAGTGCTGGGATTAAAGGCATGTGCCACCAGTCCTGGCTACTTAACTCAGCTTCTTAGCTGTGTTCTCATCAGCCCAGCCCAGTCTTTTGTCATAACCCTTACTAGGTTCTCTGTAACCCCAAGGAGATAGTTAGACAGCTGAGGTAGTAACCCTGCTTAGACAACCAGCACTTCATTATAGAGGACCTTGCCTCTATTGGTCAAAGTGGAAAATATTCTCTTGGAGAAAGAATGAATTTAGCAGGCAGCTTCTGGAAGACAGTACGAGGCGCTGACCAGTGGACTCAACATATGCCTTCCTAGGGGCTGGCTTGCCACAGAGGTTCAAGAATAGATGTCCAAGGGCTAGAGAGAAGGCTCAGTGGTAAAGCACTTGCTAGCATGCACCAAGTCTTAGGTTCAATCTCTAGGACCCTTCTCCCCACATACAACATACAGACTAACACATGCAGCACATACCCAGGGTAGCTCTGATACCACTCCCTCATGCTGAGATCAGCGGCTCCCTCCAGGGACCCCTTTTCCAACAGCCTCTGCTCCTGTCTTGCATTGGGACCATGAATCTAGAGACGCTTCCATCCCTTACCAGGTGCTGAGGAACATCTATTTATCTATTCAGTTGAACCACTTCCCATCCCAGAGTATACAGCAGGCTCAAACCAGTTCCTGGTGTGTTAGATTTGGAACTCGCTCTTCCAGAACCTCCTCTAAGAGCTCTTTACTCTCAGGCTATGTCCTCAGGCCTGGGTCCAGGGAGAATGTGTGGAGCTGGGCCTGTGGCTGATGAGCAGTTTTCATATTTGGCTTCAGTAGTTGATTCCAAACACTTGGTGATGAAGAAGCCCTGGCTGTGTTCTGCTAGTACTTAAAGAGCCTTCTGCGTCCTGGTCTTCCCCTGTTCCTACCACCTGACTTTCCATATTGTCCAGCCAGATTAAACAACAGGCGAGTCTTCAAACCTCCTCCAGCATGCTTCTACCTGTAATGTCTTCCTTGCTAACCCTACTTCCATTTCTTTCCTTTTCAAACATTTCACTTTTGCTTGAAGCCTTATCTCTCCTGAACATATATTAACAATTCTAATAAAAACTTTGGTAATTAAACTTCGTATATAAAAGGATAACATATCATGACCAACTAGGATTTAACTCAGAAATGTAAAACGATGTGTGTTGCTGGTGGTGATAGTGTCAAACTCACACATGGGCAAGTGCTGTATCACTTAGCTCCAACCCCAATTGGTTTAAAGCTGATTTAACATTCAAAAATCAGTGTCATGCATTGTGTTAGGTTTCTAGTCCCTTATTATTTTTTAAATCTTTTTTTTAAACTTAAAAAAATTTTTAATCTATTTTTTTATGTGTATGAATGTACTGTCTGCATGCAGGTTTGTGCACCCATGTTGTGCAATGCCGCAGAGGTCAGAAGAGGGCGTTGGATTCCCCTGGAACTGGAGTTAAAGACAGTTCTCAGCCGCCATGTGGGTGCCAGGGACTGAACCCGGGTCCTCCGCAAGAGCAGCCGGCACTCTTAACCTCTAAGCCATCTCTCTAGCCCCTCTAGTCCTTTATAAAACTGTCATACATATTACAGATGAAACACACCACAAAATTTCTTAACCAGTTGTCTCTCTAGACTCATAGTCTAAGCATTGTACAACTAGATTCTCTGTTCAGAGTCTCACCAGATGAAATCAAGGCATCAGCCTTGGCTGTGGCTCTCTTGTGGGATTCCAAGGTCTCATCCAGGAGTCTCCACAGACCTCTCCATGGCCACATCTCTCTTCTGCCTCCCTCTGCCTTGCCCTGAAGGAAGAAACTGTGTCCTGAACACTCTCAGGTTTGAGGAGTTGAACCAGGAAGTCCTGGTGACCGGCCCTTTCTTTGTGAGCATTTTCTGTGAATAAGGAGAGCTGTCACCTGTTATTTACTCTTTGGCTTCGCCACAGTACTTGTCTGTGTTCTTCCTCTTGGCAGAACTTCCCCTGGGCTGCCAGTCAGCATTTCTGACAGCTTCGTGGCCCAGCTTTCCATTAGAGACACCTGTCTATAAAAGGTGCATTGCCTCACAGTCCATTATTGCTCTGCAGCTGGTGATGATACCAATAATTACCATTAGTTATTTACAGTATAATGGATAAAAACTTTATTTAGAACTCCTGCTTGACCATGGGTCTACCATTTCTGGATAAAACTCATTTTAAAAACATTTTATGGCTTATGTGTATGAGTGTATTGTCTACATGTATGTAAGTGCACCCATATTGTATAATGCCCTCAGAGGTCAGAGGAGGGCATGAGGTCCCCTGGAATTGGAGTTATGGATGGTTTTAGCTGCCCTGTGGGTACTGGGAACTCAACCTGAGTCCTCTATAAGAACAGCCAGTGCTTTTAACCACTGAGCCATCTCTCCAGCCCCCATGATGGATAAAACTCTTTTTTTTTTTTGGTCTTTTTGAGACAGGGTCTTCCTGTAGCCCCAGCTGACCTAGAACTTACAGAGATCCCTCGTCTCTGTTTCCTGAGTACTGGGTTTAAAGGCATGCACCACCATGCCTGGCCAATAAAACTCATTTTTAAGAAACTGTATTCAAGAGGTTGGGCACAACAGCTCATACCTTTAATCCCCACTCAGGAAGGAGGCAGAGGGAGGGGGAGTGCCGGGAGCTGGAGGCCAGCCTAGTGCACATGGGGATCCCAGGCCAGCTGTGGCTACAGGAAGACCCTGCCTCAAAACTAATTGTATCCAGCAAACTGAACTAGACGAAGACATACCTAATAACCTGGAACAAATACCCAAGGAAGGGCTGCCCTCTGGCCCAAGGGTCCGGCTGTCCTGGATGTCTCCCGAACCCCAGCTGGACCTATTTTAGGACCGTTTCTCCTTTTCATGTCTAAGTATTAGGTGCAGGCAGAGCACTGTGTGTACTATGGGAACAGCCAGTGACCCTCTGTGAAATCTTCCTTCTTCCGCAGAGATGGCCAGCTGGATGAAATAAGACAGATCTGAAGGTTCAGGTACACAAAGCCGCACAGCCCAGGCTCTGATGTACAACTGTGTGTTTGCATCTCTGGGATTGACAGATAAGACACATTTGTCAACATTTTGTACCTCAATATCTTAAATGAAAACAGTAACAGTTCATATAAGCTTATTCCAAAAACTAAAAGTTTATTCATTTTTTAATTTAAAAAATTTAATAGTACAAACCATACAACTCACCAGCATCAAGGAGTGAGCCTGTCCACATTCTCCATATTAAAGTTTTGTATTTCCCCTGTGCCTTTTATATTTTATATGTAGCTTGGTGTACAAATATAACAAATAACATGCTTTAGTTTATTTATTTATTTATTTATTTATTTATTTTTTGTCTTTTTGAGACAGAGTCTCCCTGTAGCCCCAGCTGTCCTGGAACTCACTCTGTAGACCAGGCTGGCTTTGAACTCACAAAGATCTGCCTGCCTCTGCCTCCCAAGTGCTAGGATTAAAGGCGTGCGCCACCACGCCCGGCATGCTTTAGTTTAAAAATATTTATTATAGAAATTTACTCTCAAGGAATGTACTAGACAATAGTGTTAATATCACCTCAAATTTGTAAACTTTACATCTTTAAGATAGCTACAGATACTTTATTTACAAATTTTACAAGAAACTCTCCCTTCCCTCACACCTGACAGTTAAGGTAGAATACTGATGCTTTTCTCTTCATTTCACTCTGTACTTGTAGAAGGAGCACAAAGCGTGGGTAAAGTTCCATCCCAGTGCTAGTGACAGCCCGTACAGCAGAATGAGAGGTGCAAACGGATAGAGAAGAATGACTGTGTTCTTCAAAAATGGCAATGCACTGTATCCCACGAAGGTTACATAGATATAATAGCCAACTGCAATCAACCATAAGGTATTTCCAGCCAAGTATCCAATAAATGTGTCTGTGAGGATAACATGGTTGATGAAAAAAAGCTGGATAAAATGCAAAATGACTAGGAGTGGATAGAATGCATTCAGGTGCACGTCGAAGTCATAGCCCCACTCCACGTCATAGGCTCTACTCTGGCATTTCACTAAATACTTGTTTGAGATGAACCACATTAGAGTTGATATCAGAAGGCCAACGCCAACACACTCTATGAATACGACCCATAGGAGCAGCTCTATTGTCTCAAAAAATCCCATGTCCAGCACAAAGCCAAATCCTATGGTGGACACACAGAGCCAGATACTTAACAGGACCAAGAAAGCTGGGTCATCTCTGGCCCACTGATCCTTTGTCTGCTTCCGGTAATGAAAGTTTCTATAAACCCTCTGTGGGGAGGTGAACAGGTAGAGCATCTGCCATGCAGCAAACTCAACGTCCATCTGCCGAAAACGAAAAAGCCTTCAGAGGTATTTGTAGCGTTTTGCTCCAGCTGTGCGTCTTGCTGCATCCCGGGAATTCAACACTCCATTCCCCTGCACTGAAGAACTCACTGAAGTACTTGGTAACATTTTCTGGGGTGGGATCACTGGCAGATACTAGGCCAGTCCACCACAGACTTGGACAGGGGGAGGTTGCTGAGGTCTCTTCCTGCTCGGTCTGTCACATCATCTGTGATGGAAATTTTTGGCTCCTTGGCTTCTGAAATACTGAAGTTAATGTGATGTTTTGGCAGATAGGGTGCCAGTCTTTAACCCATCTTAAACTTACAGCATTGCACTCCTGGGTTTCCTGTGACTCTCCCAGCAGCTTCCAGACCTGCTGATGCCTTCAGAACACCTGAAGGCAGGGGCAGGGCAACTTACAAGTAGATTCTCCTGTCCCTACCCCCTAATAAGTTTAATGTCTCCCAGATTGGTTGGTTCTTGAGGACAGCTGGGTTTAGAAATACTGATACTAACCTCAGAATGCAAAAAAGTTTGGGAATGTGTTAGGGTTAGGTTCAAATACATGTTACAGAGACCTTGAATAATGGACTTAACAAGGAGGCAAAGAATTATTGCTCTAGCTCCTGGACTTATAAGACTTTGGTGGCTTCCCTCAGTCTTCCAGGGGTCCCACGTGATCTTGTGGCCGGATGGGAGACCTTGTTACCCTGACCCTCAGGCCTAGATTGCCTTGAGAGTGTATTCATTTAAGACAGTGGCTGGCCCATAGTTAGTACACAGGTAAAGCTTAGCACCATCGTCTGTAGAACTACTGTTTTCAACCTGAGTGGTACATGAGGGTATAAGAAAGATTCTGAGGGCTGGAGAGATGGCCTAGCAGTTAAGAGCGCCGACCGCTCTTACAGAGGACCCGGGTTCGATCCCCAGCACCCACATGGCGGCCGAGAACCATCTGAAACTCCAATTCCAGGAGAACTCCAGTTCCAGGGGAATCTGACACCCTCTTCTGACCTCCGCGGCATTGCACAACACGGGTGCACAAACCTGCATGCAGACAGTACATTCATACACATACAGAAAAAAATAAAAATAAAAAAAGATTCTGATACTGGAAGATGCTGCTGGTCCTGGTCCTATCCTGGATAAGCACCCTTTAGTTATGCCAATATTGATACTCTGAGCCAGAGAATTCTCTGAAGTAAGTGCATGTGTGCATGCATGTAAGAGAGAGAGAGAGGGAGATAGAGAGAGACGGAGAGAGACAGAGGAGAATGAGAAAGAGAGAGAGAAGAGAGCAGAGAGCAGAGAGAGAGAGAGAGAGAGAGAATGTGTTCCTCTGTACTGTAAACATTCATGGCCTTTTCCCACTGAGCAATACCCTGACCCTCAAACTGAGGCAATCAAAAGTGTTTCCAGACATTGCTAAACATCTGATCTCTTGGGAGGAAAAATAAAAATGGCCTCATTTTGCTGGGCCTGGTGCCTCACGGCTTTAATCCTAGTACTTGGGGGGGGGACAGAGGCAGGTGGATCTCTGCATTCAAGGCCAGCCTGGTCTACAGAGTGAGTTCCGGGGCTACAAGGAGACCTTGTCTCAAAAAGACCAAAAAAAAAAAAAAAAGATTATCAA
>VZQC01015735.1:2019491-2281495 GCA_009823505.1 Rhizomys pruinosus
TTTTTGAGTCAGGGTCTCCCTATAGCCCCAGCTGTCCTGGAACTCACTATGTAGAGCAGGTTGACCTTGAACTCACAGAGATCTGCCTACTGAGTGCTGGGATTAAAGGCATGCGCCACCACACCTGGCTTCAGTGTATCTTTTTTTTTTTTTAATTTTATTTCTGTATGTGTGAATGTACTGTCTGCATGCAAGTTTGTGCACCCGTGTCGTGCAATGCCGCGGAGGTCAGAAGAGGGTCTCGGATTCCCCTGGAACTGGAGTTCTCCTGGAATTGGAGTTTCAGACGGTTCTTGGCCGCCATGTGGGTGCTGGGGATCGAACACGGGTCCTCTGTAAGAGCAGTCGGCGCTCTTAACCGCTAGGCCATCTCTCCAGTCCCGGCTTCAGTGTATCTTGAGTTAGCCTGTAGGCAAGTGAATCTTCCTCTGGGTCTTCCCTTGCTGTGATATGCTAGCTGTGGCTGGAGGTCTAGCCAGCTCCATCAGGATTTTTGAAAACCAGGCTTTGGGAAGCAAGTTAGCAGCAAGCAAGCTGGGAGCACAGTGGGAGGAGCAGGGTAGCAGCTAGGACTCTGAATGCACTGCAGGCCCAGCAGGTGTGTCGAGCTTTCGTTTTTAGCCACAGCTCCCAGATCCAGGGCAGGTCATGGCCACAATTCAGAGGTTCAGGACATCAAGAAGAGACCTGCTTCATAAAGTAACATGGTCATTCTCCAAGTCCCAGGTCAGCCTGGAAACCAAA
Source organism: Rhizomys pruinosus (assembly GCA_009823505.1). NCBI lineage: Eukaryota > Metazoa > Chordata > Mammalia > Rodentia > Spalacidae > Rhizomys > Rhizomys pruinosus. The sequence continues at coordinate 2,020,236 of VZQC01015735.1, forward strand.
GGAACAAGGCGATAGATGGGCAGGCCCAGGCACCTGCAGGTACAACTAGGGAGGCAGACTCCCGCTCTAAGCACCATGAGATGAAGTTCTGGAGATGGATGAAGACTGAAAAGTACTGGGCTGTAGAACTGGACATGAGGAGTGGCTGGGACTGCGCAGCGGCTCATCCAAGACCTCAGCTGTGGCCTGCAGAGGAAGAGAGCCACAGTCACTACACAGAGGTTTCCTTGATCCTGTGGGTGGAACATTGAGCAGCACCAGCTGAAGGGTCATTGAACCTTCTAAGATAAAGTATTAAAACTGGGATTTCCTAGGCCCATGAAATCCAAGATCTGGTTCTTGCTGTCACCCTAACCCAGTGTATGTTGATCACATTTCTTTTATCAGAATTGGAGGTAAAGGACAACTTAACTATGAACTTTGCTGCACAAGATTAGAGGGCAATCCAGGGGATGGCATGGGCAATTTCCAGGAATTTCCATTTTTAGAACATTTACTGGAAAGTGTCTATTTCAGCATTATCATTGCTGCTGTGTCAGCAACCAGAATCCCTTATAAGTGTCCATGGCTTCATCCTAACTAGACTCCTTCCTGTTCAGAATCCCCTGATGAAGTTTTGGGTGAGGTTCTTGGAGATGGGTCACTTTGGATGTGCTGGGATTGGATACAGAACAGAAAGGGACATTTTCCTGTCTGTTCCCCTTGGATGATTGCCTGTCGCCTCCTACCTGTGATCAAGTTATCCTTGAAAGTGGTTGTGTGTGTTCTCATCTTTCCATTATATCCTCAAGGAAGAGGCAAAGGTGTGTGCAGCTAATACCCTAGACAAACAAGCCATGCCAGCAAACAGTCTCCATCCTGGCCCCAAGTGCACTTGAGTCACTTTGATAACCTAGAAAATGAAATTCTACCAGTGATGCCATCTTTGCCATTCTATAACCAAATAGTTATCATTTTATAATCAAATGTGCTGTCAACATGTCCCAAAGCAAATGAGTCCATCTTCTCCCTTGCTTACTCATTAGTAATCCTAAAAATAGATAATGAGAAGAGGTCTGAAGAAGGCCAGGCCCAGAGGAAAAGAAATAAGTTTGGATAAATTTCCAAGTAGAATTTCAAATCACTCCTTTAGCAGCGAGGACAAGTTGCGTAAAATTATGAACATATAATGGGCATTATAATCCAAGCATTTAGGCAATTGAACCATGAGTTCCAGCCAGCCTGGATACAGAGCAGGAACTAAAGGACTAAAGAACCTTTAATCCCAGCACTAGGGAGGCAGAGGCAGGCAGATCTTTATGAATTCAAGGCCAGCCTAGTCTACATAGCAAGTTCCAGGTCAGCTGAGACTAAAGGAGACCTTGTCTCAAGACCAAAAATAAATAAATAAATAAATAAATAAATAAATAAATAAATAAATAAATAATAAAAGAAAGAAAGAAAAAAAGAAAGAAAGAAAGGAAGGAAGGAAGGAAGGAAGGAAGGAAGGAAGGAAGGAAGGAAGGAAAGAAGGAAGGAAGAAAGAAACTAAAGAGCTGGGCATGGTGGCGCACATCTTTAAGGGAGACCCTGTCAGGGCTGGAGAGATGGCTCAGTGGTTCAGAGCACTGGCTGCTCTTACAGGGGACCTGGGTTCGATTCCCAGAACCTACATGATGGCTAACAACCATCATAACTCCAGTTCCCGGGGAATCCAAATGCCTTCTTCTGACTCTGCAGTTATTTATTGCATGATATGGGTCTGCTTACACACATGTAATCAACACACTCATACACATAAAATAAAAATAATAAATAAAATGTTTTTTTTAAAAAGACAAAAAAAAAAAAAAACCCCAAACCTCAAAAAAAAATCTGTCTCTGCTTTCTTTAATCAAAGCCTCCACTTGTCACAGTTCATAAATCTAGGAACTCTTTTTTTCTTGGTTTCTTTGTTTTTGGTCTTTTTACCACAGGGTCTCCCTGTAGCCCCAGCTGTCCTGGAACTCACTCTGTAGTCCAGGCTGGCCTTGAACTCACAAAGATCCGCCTGGCTCTGCCTCCCGAGTGCTTACAGAAGCTGCTTTCTAATTGTTTGCAGGCTCCGGCTGCGTCCTCAGGCCTCTCACTGTTACTTCTTGGACACCACTTTCTACGTTTTCTGTAAACTTCTCCCATACATTGTAGAAGCCTGAAATTTCCCCCCCAGGCCTCACCAGTATGCTGCTCTATACATCTACAGCACACTAGAAGTGGGTATAGCATGGACTAAGCCCATCTAAGATCTCTCTTGTAGATGTTTTCCATTGTGTTGGAATCTAAGCCCAAACGTGAGCACGTCCGGCTTTGATTCTACTCTCGTGCATTCTCCACTGCCCATTTTTGAAGGAGGTGAAAGGAAGATGCTGATGATTTTGCTTTTGAGGGAATTCAATATCGGCTTTTTGTACTTCTGAATGTAACTCCATCGACATCTGTTTAATAATTAATGCAGCAATATCCTATAAATATTTATAATTGCTACCTGGCAGGGTTGCAGTGAAGTCTAAAGATAGTGGGTATCAAGTGCCTGACACATCAGCTATATTTATTAAATAGTAATTATTATGGATGTTAGGAATTTGCTCCAACTCTGGGGTCAGACAGTCCTGAGTTGAGTCCCCACCTTGGATGTGCAAGATTGAGCAAGCTGGGTAAACTGTAAGCCCTTAGTCATCTCAACTGCAACTGGTAGGGGACAGTTCCTACTTCCCACCATTGCTCTGCCAATTTCCCATGGTGATTCTGAGAGAAGACATTAGCCTTGTGCTATCATGATGAATGCACATTAGCCATCACAGTGCCATCCAGCTTGTCCTGGATGCACTCACCTCTCATCCCCCTGCTAAGGATCTATACTCTTTTCTTCTCCCTTCTGAGACACACTTTTGAAATTAGGAAATGCATTTGGAAGAATTCCACTGGATTCTTTCCTTCTGATCCTCATCAAAGCTATTTTGACTGCATTTAATTTCCCTGAAGTTCTCTAGGTCCTGGTCTTTATTCTAATGTATGACATTCTTGAAGCAGCACATCCTGTGACTTGGAAGTTCTCTGTTCAGTAACAGCCTTGCCCTTGATTATGGTCAGGTGCCTGATTCAGGCCTGCAGCTGTTTTCCCCAGGAGTCCAGCAGCCTGTCCCCAGCCAGGATTAGTGCCATGAGAACCTGCCTGTCCCAGGCACCATGAGCCACCCTGCTTTGTTTCTGTCTGAAACTCTTTAAAAACCACCTTTTCCTTCTCTTCCCTCTTCTACTTTGTAGTTTTCCCTTAATAATGTGATTTAAATTCTGTGCTATTTATTATATTATAGATCCTAAAATAAAAACTATGTTGAGTGACTTGGCTAGCCAAAAGATTTAAGTATACAATTTATATACAATGACTGCTTTCATAAATGAGAGACTGAGGGTTTTTGATTTTCCTTTGTCTTCACTGTTGCCTTTAAGACAGTGACCTACTTTGTAGATCAGGCTGGCCTTGAACTTGTGGTCCTCTTGCCTCAGCCTCCTGAATGCCAGCTCTTGGGAGGCAGAGGCAGGTGGATCTCTATGAGTTTGAGGCCAGTCTGATCTACACAGTGAGTTCCAGGCCAGCTAGGGATACAGGGAGACCTTATCACAAAAATACACAAAACAAACAAAAAACCAAAAAACCATGCTGGGAGAGTTGACCATTTCCCATAGTGAATCCATTGTAAGCAGGTAATCGCTCTCTCCTCTATGCTGGCATGTAAAGACATGAGAATGTTGGCGTGTCGGGTTCACAGCTCCTTTGGAGCCTCTTTCTTTTTTTTTTTTTAATTTTCTTTTTTTTCTTTGATTTTGAATTTTCTACAATATCTTCAGTATAGTGGTTTCTTTCTCTTCTTTTTTTTTAATTATTTTTTTATTTTATTTATTTTTGTATGTGTATGAATGTACTGTCTGCATGTAGGTCTGTGCACCCGTGTCATGCAATGCCGCGGAGGTCAGAAAAGGGTCTCGGATTCCCCTGGAACTGGAGTTCTCCTGGAATTGGAGTTACAGACGGTTCTTAGCCGCCATGTGGGTGCTGGGGATCGAACCCGGGTCCTCTGGAAGAGCAGTCGGTGCTCTTAACAGCTAGGCTATCTCTCCAGCCCTGGAGCCTCTTTCTAGGAAGGGTCTATGACCCAAACTATCAGACCTCAAAACAGAAAGAAATGCAAGAACTTCCAGCTTTTCTGGTCCCCCTAATCAGAGGGGTTAATTCTTTTTTTTTTTTTTTTTTTTTGGTCTTTTTGAGATAGGCTCTCCCTTTAGTACCCTAGTCCCAGCTGGCCTTGAACTCACAGAGATTCACCTGTCTCTGCCTCCCAAGTGCTAGGATTACAGGCAAGCACTACCACGTCCAGTGATCTTTGGTTTTAAAAGACAGGGTCTCCTTGCTGTAGCCTCAGCTAGCCTGGAACTCACTATGTAGACTAAGCTGGCCTTATAAGATTTGCCTGCCTCTACCTCCCGAGTGCTGGGATTAAAGGTGTAATTACCACTATCAAAGAATAATCACAGTTATTTTTTTTTTCTTTTGGTCTTTTCGAGACAGGGTCTCCCTGTAGCCCCAGCTGGCCTGGAATTTACTCTGTAGACCAGGCTGGCCTTGAACTCACAAAGATTCACCTGCCTCTGCCTCCCAAGTGCTGGGATTAAAGGCATGTGCCACCTCGCCTGGTGTTTTTTTGTTTTGTTTTTGTTTTTTAAAGTAAGCACTATCGTCCGGGTATGGCGCACCCTTTAATCCCCGCACTTGGGAGGCAGAGCAGGTGATCTTTGTGAGTTCAAGGCCAGCCTGGTCTACAGAGTGAGTTCCAGGACATCTGGGGCTACAGGGAACCCTTGTCTCGAAAAGACAAAAAAAAAGTAGCAATATATAGGGCTAGAGAGATGGCCTAGTGGTTAAGAGCACCAACTGCTCTTGCAGAGGACCCAGGTTCGATCCCCAGCACCACACATGGGGCTGAGACCGTCTTAACTCCAGTTCCAGGGGAATCCAAGACCCTCTTCCGACCTCCGAGGCATTTGCACGACACGGGTGCACAAACCTACATGCAGACAATACATTCATACACATAAAAAAATAATAAAATAAAATAAATTTAAAGTAGCAATATAGAGGGTGGAGTAGAACTCAGTAGCTGAGTGCTTGCCTAGCAAGTACAAGGTTCTAAGTTTGATTCCCAGCACCACATACTACACACAACACACACACACACACACACACATACACACACGCACACCATACCACTATAAAACTTTTGGAAGATAACATAAGAGAAAATCTAGGTGACCTTGGGCTTGGTGATGGATTTTTAGATACAGTATCAAAGGTTTAACTCATGAAATAAATAATGATCAGATAAGCTATATTAAAATTAAAAGCTTCTGCTGTCGTACAGAAGACATTATAAAAAAAAAAAAACAAGTAGACATTGGGAGAAAAATTTTTTTTTTCCCCAGGCTCTTCCTCCAGGTTCTTGTTATTGTTCTGGGGATCAAACCTAGGGCCTCCTGCTTCATGGACAAGCATTCTATCACTGAGCTTAGAACTTCTAATTCAGTAGCAGGGGAATGCCCTATGAATCTGTGCTATTAGCAAATACTGTTCTCCAGTGTTCTGATGCATGTCATCCATGGGCACTAGAAAAATTAATTCTTAATATGATTTCACATTTCTAGAAAAATTGTAAGAATTACCACAAAATGGGGCTATTAATCATTACTTTTTAAAAATTCATTAGCCAAGTATGGTGGATAGACCTTTAATCCAGACTTGGGAGGCCGAGGCAGGGGGGATATCTGTGAATTCAAGGCCCAGCTGGTCTACTAATAGCAAGTTCCAGGCTAACTGGGGCTACAGGGAGACCCTGCCTCAAAAAGATTTAGTGTGTTCCACCTGTGCCCCTTTTCTAAGCCTAGGGAACAATCTGTGGAAGAGGGGGTATGGTAGACTATAAGGGCTGTGATTGGGGTGAATGGTGAAACTACAGCAATGTAGACTGGACACTTATTTGATCAACATGATTGTACATACAAGCCCCCCCCCCCAGCTGGATGGTGGGACCCTTGGGCTGTGTGGGTTTAGGCACAACTGCTTGCAAATTGGCTTTACATGAAGGATGCTTGTACTCATAAATTATTACTTATTGTTAAAAAATGAAAAAAAAGAAGTAATAGGAAAAAAAAGATTTAGTGTGTTTGTTTATGTGAATATATGCCATGTGTGTGGGTTCCTGTGGAGGCCAGAAGAGGGCACTAGATTCCCTGAAGCTGGAGTTACAAGCAGTTCTAAGTCCCTGGACAGGGGTGCTGGGAAACCAACTTAGTCGCTGTGGAAAGGCAGCAAGTACCCTTAACTGCCGAGCCATCACTGCAGCCTCAATTGTTCCTTTTACTAGCTTGCTGGATTTGCTTTATCAATCTAATTTTCTCTATCTCTTAAAATGTTTTCTCTATATAATTCGAGAATGTGTTGCATATCACATCTCTATCTACCTTTTAAACTTTAGTCTTTCATAAAAATAGAGATAGTAGCCAGGCATGGTGGCACACATCTTTAATCCAAGCATTTGGGAGGCAGAGGCAGGTGGATCTCTGTGAGTTCAAGGCCAGCCTGGTCTAGATAGTTCCAGGACAGCTGGGGCTACAGGGAGACTGTCTCAAAAAGACAAAAAAAAAAAAAACCCAAAACAAAAAAATAACCTTAGGGCTAGTCTCTCTAGTCACTTTTCCTTTTATCAAATGCCTTTTAAAGCATCCTTCTTCCCCCTTTGGGATACAGACCAGGATGACAAATTATCTTTAGAATGACATCCCTTTTTGTTTCCTTCATTCTGGAACATTGCCTCAACCTATGTTCTTTTTTATGACATTGGCTTTTTTTTGGGGGGGGGTCTTTTCGAGACAGGGTCTACCTGTGACCCCAGCTGTCCTGGAACTTGCTCTGTAGACCAGGCTGGTCTCGAACACACAAAGATCCGCCTGCCTCTGCCTCCCAAGTGCTAGGATTAAAGGCGTGCGCCATCACGCCCGGCTGGCGACATTGGCATTTTTTTAAAGGAAACAAGTCAGTTCTTTTATAGACCATTCCTTAGTACTGGTTTGGCTGATGTCTTGTGGTTAGATTTTGGTTAGGTGTTTTTGGCTGAGTCCTACATAAATAGTTTGTCCTTTTCAGAATATCATCTCTGGATATGTGACACCCTCCTATCTCTTCATGGGGAGATGGACCACACTTTAGGAAACAAGTACTTATAGAAGTATTTAACTAGACACTTTCAGATCTATGATCCCTCAGCCATAAGAAAATAAGATTTCAAGTGCTCAGAACATCTGGTTTCTTCTAGTTAGTGAGGGACCTTACCCAGCCTTTGCTTAGGTAGTTCAAAAGGTGATCACTGACCACCCAAAACTGCTATGGCAGTCAAACTCACACCACACCTTCATGTCTAGGTCATGCAATTCCATATCTTCACCCTCATGCCATTCATAGTAACTCTGGACCATGGCTTTTGCTTTGTAGTTCATATGGGTTGTCTGTGAAGTGTATACATGTGTATACTGTGAAATGTGACATAGCTGAATCCGCCTGTGCTATTGATAGTATTCTGAGTAGCAGGGACAACATGACCTTCTTCTTGTGTCATTTCACATTAGCGGCTTCCTCTTCCATGGTATGCTTGAAAGTATTCATCTATTTTTGTCTGAGCCTTCAAATACCCACAAAGTATCAGTGGTTTCTTAACTTGTTATTTACATTGCCATAGAAAAGACATAGTGTCTGTCTTTGTCTACAATATTGCATACTATATAATTCAATATTTAATTATTTATTCAGTCATCCAAAGAAGCTATTAATTACTGAGGACAAGCTTTCTTCCAGGCTCTGAACTACACATTACTTCACAACAACCAAGGAAGACCCTTTTTGTTTCTGCCATTTTACACAAGGAAATAGAATTAAATAATTTGCCTGACATCAAACAACTAATAATTGGTAAGGCTAGAACTTAACCCAGTATCTGACTAAGTATAAAATGTAAATTCCGGCCAGGTGTGGTTGCACACGCCTTTAATCCTAGCACTTGGGAGGCAGAGGCTGGCAGATCTCCGAGTTCAAGGCCAGTCTGGTCTACATAGGAAGTTCCAGGCCAGCTGGGGCTACAAGGAGACCCTGTCTCAAAAACCACCAAAAATAATAAATTCTGGATACCATCTCTAGAGCAGCAAGAGAACAAGGGTAGGATGAACAGAGTTCAGTGGGCAGGGCATAGGCACACCTCTCCGCATCAAAAGATGGCTTGGGGTGAGATGAAAGGGCAACCTTACAGAATAGCTGAGAAATTAAAAGAATTTTCGCTTTGGGCCCTGACTGAATCACTTTTCTGGGGCTGTAATAAAACATCACCGCCAAGACAGCCCATATAAGGATGTCTATTTGGCATGGTAAGGAGCCATGGCGGCAAACAGCGGGCATGGTGGCAGAAGCCTCACATCTCCAATCACAAACAAAGGAAACTGGAATTGGGGTGAGACTGTGAACTCGCAAAATCCACCCCCAGTGACATACTTCCTCCAGCACGGCAGAGCCTCCAAAATCCCATGATCTCCCAAACAGCACCAGGGACAAACCCAACACTTGATAACCACATGTCCTTTAGAGGAAAACCAGAAAAAAAAATTCAGAATAGATTTCTTTGAGAATACTGAAAATAAAGACCCAATTGCAGAGCTGGAGAGATGGCTCAGTGGTTAAGAGCACCAACTGCTCTTGGAGAGGACCCAGGTTCGATTCCCAGCACACACATGGTGGCAGAGAATCATCTTTAACTCCAGTTCCAGGGAAATCCGGTGCCCTCTTCTGGCCTCCAAGGCATTGCACAACACGGGTGCACAAACCTACATGCAGACAGTACATTCATACACTTAAAAAAAAAAAAAAAAAAAGGGCTGGAGAGATGGCCTAGCAGTTAAGAGCGCCAACTGCCTTGCAGAGGACCCGGGTTCAATCCCAGCACCCACATAGCAGCTGAGAACCATGTTTGACTCCAGTCCCAGGGGGAATCCAACGCCCTCTTCTCACCTCTGCGCCACTGCATGACATGGGTGCACAGACCTACACGCAGACAGTACATTCATGCACATAAAAAATAATTAAAAGTTAAAAAAAATACCCAATTGCAACACTCTCTCTTCTCCATGCTGCTATTTTAATGATTTTATAAGTCAGGCTGGTGACATGGTCGGAGGTTAAGAGTCTGGCTGCTCTTTTTTTTGAGACAGGGTCTCTCTATAGCCCCAGCTGGTCTGGAACTCACTCTGTAGTCCAGGCTGGCCTTAAACTCACAGAGATCCACCAGCCTCTGCTTCCTGAGTGCTAGGATTAAAGGCATGCACCACTACACCTGGCTTAAAGATGGTTCTTAGCCGTCATGTGGGTGGTGGGAATCAAACCCTGCTCTTCTGCAAGAGCGGTTGGTGCTCTTAACCGCTGAGCCATCTCTCTAGCTCTTCTGGCTGTTCTTGCAGAAGACTGTGGTTTGAATCCCAGCACCCACATGGGGGGCTAACAACTGTCCATAACTCCAGGTCCTGCACATAACTCTGCAGGCACTACACAACATGGGTGCACTTACACACATGTAGGCATAATACTCATACACATAATTTTTTTAATTTAATTTTAATAAAAACAATATAAATAAATCTAAAGTAGTATGCAAAATATAGCACTAAAGACCCTGGTATTAACATTGGACATTGTATTTTGAGATTGAGCACTTCTGTTTATATAACCTTAACAAGAGCTTGTTTCCCCTTTTTACCCAAGAAAATTGTATGCAATCCTAGGTAAATAGGTATACAAATCAAATATTTACTGTTTATAATAAAACACAGAGAAATGTATTTCAAATAATTCTTTGGCATACATATAATTTTACCTTTTTTTTTTGGTCTTTTTGAAACAGGGTCTCCCTATAGCCCCAGCCAGCCTAGAACTTGCTATGTAGACCAGGCTGACCAGGCTGGCCTTGAACTAACAGAGAGCTGCTTCCCTCTGCCTCCCAAGTGCTGGGATTAAAGTTGTACACTGTCATGCCAGGGCAATTTTACCACTTACTGAAATGGAAAGCAAATCCACATATTAATGAGACAAATGTGTTTATTTCATTTTTTTTTCGGTTTCTCTCTGTGTGTGTGTGTGTGTGTGTGTGTGTGTGTGTGTGTGTGTGTGGTGCTGGGGATCAAATTCAGGGCCATACGTATGCTAGGCAAGTGATCTACTACTGACCTTCATCCCCAGCCAAATTTTACTTTTTATTTTGAGACAGGTTCTTGATAAGCTAAGTTTCCCAGGTTGCCCTTGAATGTGTTCTGTAGTCCAGACAAGCCTTGAGCCTGTGATCCTGTGCAAGAATGACTTTTGTAAAATGGACAGAATCGAGTCTGGAGAGATGGCTCAGAGATTAAAAGCACTGGCTGCTCTTGCAGAGGACCCAGCACCCACATGGCAGCTAACAGTCATATATAACTCTGTATGGGATCTAACATCCTCTTCTGACCTCCTTGGGCATTGCAGGACATGGGTGCACTCAACATGCAGGCAAAATACTCATACACATGAAATAATAAATATTTAAAAAAATAAAATGGACAGAATCTGGGGCTCGGTAAGACATGGCTCAACAGTTGAGAGCACTGGCCGCTCTTGCAGAGGACTGGAGTTCAATTCCCAGTGTCCACATGGTGGCTAACAACTGTCCCTAACTTCAGTTCCAAGGGATCTGACGCCCTCTTCTGACCTCCACAGGCATTGCATGACACAGGTACAATACACTCAGACACAGAAAATAAAAATAATAAATAAAATTTTTTAAAAAATGGACAGAATCCGAACTACTGACTTTTAATTAATGTTGCCAAACTCACTGAACCCTGTGCTCTTGTGATCTGGGTTTTCCACAAACCTTTGTTACTCCACCCAAAAAGATAATGAATGAATATGAGTATGCTTGAGAATTAACATATCAGAGTGCTGAAAGGCAAGCAGTTCAATGACAGCTAAGAAGATGGAGGAGTGTGGCTTGACTTTGTGTATCTGAGATGTTTTAAGCTCAGGGATGGAAGGGCAAGATTGTCTGATAAGATAAGGGTGGTAATTCCCCAGTTGAAGCTAAGAAACTGTTTCTAATAAAATAATGGGTGAGGCCTGACTCTGGGGCACAGTTCCTAGAGACATCTGGAAGAACAGGTATCCTCTGAGTTGGGGCCCACTTTACAAACCAAAGTTAAGAGGCAGGCTGTTTTATTCAGGTAATTATTATATGGATAGCATTGCCATCCTCCTGCCTCAACCTCCCAGACAGCTAGGATTATAAGCCTGTGCTGTGAGGCCTGACTGGGGCTTGTCTATTTTTACATAAAGAACTAAATCTTGGCCAAATATTTGATACTATAGGAAGAAATTCAAATTTTTTGAGTTGAATTTTTTTTTTTTATCTTTTTGAGCCAGAGTCTCCCTTTAGTCCCAGCTGTCCTGGACCTCGCTCTGTAGACCAGGCTGGCCTTGAACTCAGAGAGCTGTCTGCCTCTGCCTCCTGAGTGCTGGGATTAAAGGCATGCACCACCACGCCCGGCTCCATTTTTATTTCATCCATGCTGATAACACTGCTACATAAATATACACAGTACAGAATGGCATTCCAGAAATTGCCAGAAATTCTGTTCTAATCCTGGGCAAAAAATTAATTATTTGTTTAATGAAATTCAGGTCAGCAACTCAAGTAACTTTTAAAATTCAATATTCTAAACACAATATAATATAAAGGTACTCAATTGATTCATGCTTATAAATGACAATAGGAAAATATTTATTGAAAGTTGTAGTTTTCCATAAGTAGGTCATTTGTTCTCTAAGAGCAGAGAACTGGACTCTGAGCTGAGGTGTGTGAGGCAATTTGCTGGTGTTGCATGATGTGATGGAACACATGCGTGCTCAGAGCTGCAGTGAAGTCCCATGATGCCACACAGGCAAGCACTGCAGAAGCACCTCAGATTCCTTGGTATTTGGTTCTCAATTTCTTATTGCACAGCCAGCAACTTTTACAGTTGTCAAATTCTTTGTGATCCCCACATTTAGTTACATGACCCCATATACCTAGGAAACTGAGTTCTAATGTAGAATGTCTAGTTTCATGTTTAAATACATCTGTTTTCATGTCCATATATAGGAATAGACCTGGTAATAAAAATTTCTGATATAGTTCCTGAATGGAAACCACTTGGGTTTATAATGTGCTCTTGGGAAAAGTCAGAATGACTGAAAAGCATATCTAATTTGAGATCAGCATTGTGAAAAAAATCCCTCAGACCTAACAGGAGCCTGGAGTTTGCATTAAGAAGACCTTTGACTTGAGCACCAGGTTCTCAAAATGGGCTCAAGAATTAGAACCCATTTGTATACTTTTAAACTTTTTCAATATCTTTTTAGGCCAGGGTCTCCCTGTACTTGCTATGTAGATGAGGCTGGTTTTGAACTTACAGAGATCTGCCTGCCTCCGCCTCCCAAGTGCTGAGCCTAAAGACATACGCCACCACCCATGGCTGAGTAATTTGAAACTTTCAGTAGCTGCATAGTAAGAAAAAGAGACTGTTACTCCACTAGTTACTTTTCTGTTGTTGTGATAAAACACCATGACCAAGACAACTAACAGAAGAAGAGTTTATTTAGCTTACAGTTCCAAAGGCTAAGAGTCATCATAGTTGAGAGGGATGGCAGGAAGCAGCCAGGGCAGAGAGCTGAGCGCATCTTCTTCAAGCAGGCTCAGAAAACCAAGAGAAAAACTGGAAATGAGGCAAGGCTGTGAACTCTCAAGGCCGGCCCCAAGTGACATACTTTCTCCAGCAAGGCCACACCTCCTAAACTTCTACAAACTGTGCCACCAGCTGGAGCCAATGTTTCAAATACCTGGAGCCTCTTAGGGACATTCTCCTTCAAACTGCCATGATTAATATTTCAAAGCAGGTGATATATTAAACTCTAATTAATGTATATATTGTTACATATACATTATCTTTAATAATTTTACTTTTTGTTGTTTATTTGATATTTTGATATTATGGATGAAACTTGGGGTCTCATTCATGCTAGGTGAGTTTTCTACCTTTGAGTTACATCTCCAGCCCTAAACTTAATGGTTTTCTTTTCTTTTTTTTTTTTTTTTTGGTCTTTTTGAGACAGGGTCTCCCTGTAGCCCCAGCTGTCTGGAACTTGCTCTGTAGACCAGGCTGGCCTTGAACTCACAAAGATCCGCCTGCCTCTGCCTCCCAAGTGCTAGGATTAAAGGCGTGTGCCACCACACCCAGCAACTTAATGGTTTTCTTGATGTGTTTGGGTAGGTTTTCATTGTTGTTGCTAGTTTTTTGATAATTTTTTTTTGTTGTTCTTCTTGAGACAGGGTCTCCCTTTAGTCCCAGCTGGCCTGGAGCTTGCTATGTAGACCAGGCTGGCCTTGAGCTCACAGAGCTCTGCCTCCCGAGTGCTGGGATTAAAGGTGTGTGCCAACATACCCAGTTTGATAATCTTGCTGTGTGGTTCGGTCTAGCCTTGAACTCACTCTAGCCTGGACCAGCCTCCAACTTGCAACCCTCCTGCTTCAGCCACTTGAGTTCTGGGATTACAGATATATGCTACCCAGCTCCTGAATATAATTATTTAGGAACAGGGTTTTTAACAAAATGTTTGGTGTGTGTGTGTGTGTGTGTGTGTGTGTGTATAAGTACACGTATACTGGTGCACATGAAACCCAGAAAAGGCATTAAAAAGTTAAAATTCTGGTCTGGTGTGGTTGGCGCATGCCTTTAATACCAGCACTTGGAAGGCAAAGGCAGGCAGATCTCTGTGAGTTCAAGGCCAGCCTGGTTTACATAGCAAGTTCCAGGATAGCTGGAGCTACAGACAGACCCTAAAGACAAAAAAGTTAAAAGTTCTTGGCAATTATTCTGCATAGTACAGTTTGAAAACCAATGGAGTAGACTTCAAACAATGCTTTCATTTTATTTCAGTAGCTAATTTTTTTTTAACCAAGTGAATGCTTTGAAGTCAACCAAAACTAGTTCAAATGCATCATGTAGTAAATGATATTTATTTATTCAATTTTCAAAATAATTTCCACAAATTGCTATAATTATATACTTCTTACAAACAAGGAAATGTGGGCATAGAGAGTATACAAACTGCCAATTCCGCATAGTTAATAAAAGATGGGACTAGAATTGGAATCCCAGGACTATCTGAGTTGAGGCCCACACTCTCGCCACAATGCTACTGAACCTCAACGATGGATCCAGGTCCTTTAGGGCTATGGGGAGGCCCTGTCTTAAATACAAGCAAGCAAACAAAACAACATGAAAAAGATTACTAGCTTTAGTTATCATAAACTGGCATGCTGTTTATCTCATAGAATCAGCCCTGAGCTGCATAGTAAAGAAAGAGGCAGTGGGGCAGCTAATGCAATGTGCTAATTATGAAATCCTCTGGCCTGGTGACAAAGCCTTGGCTCTGTGACTAAGATAAAACCACCACCTATTTCTCTCTCCTGAGTTCTACTGTAATTTTTCTTATCATGGACCTCGAGACCTTCTTTATTTTTCAGGGACCAAGATGAATGATATTTGGATAGACCTTCACCCAAGACAGACCTGAGCACAGAGGGTCTCCTCACTGAGGTGGAGTATGTCATACATTTTAAATGAGGAAAAGAACTATCCTTGATAAAACCAGGAAAACAGGTGCTGGAGAGAGGGGTCAGTAGTTAAGAGCACTGGCTGCTCTGGCAGATGACCCAGGTTCAATTCCCAACACCCACATGGCAACTAACAACCATCTGTAATTCCAAAGGATCCGATGCCCTCCTCTAACCTCTATGGGTATTGCATGACACAGGTACACCTACTTACATACAGGCAACATTTGGTTCATAACTTTAACTTATTATTTATTTTTTATTAAAAAAATTCTTTTGGTCTTTTTGGGACAGGGTCTCCCTTTAGTCCCAGCTGGCCTGGAACTCACTATGTAGACCAGAGGCTGGCCTTGAACTCACAGAGATCCACCTGTCCCTGCCTCCTGAGTGTTGGGATAAAGGCATGTACCACCACACCTGGCTTAAAATGTTTTAATTTTTATTTTATGTGTATGAGAGTTATGCCTGCCTAGTTGTAAGTTCCCTCCTGCTGTACAGTGCACTCAAGGACAGAACAGGGAATTAGGATGGTTCTTAGCTGCCATGTGGGTGCTGGGATTTGAACCTGGCTCTTCTGGTGAGAATGTGGCCCTCAACTCAGATAGTCCTGGGATTCCAATCCAAGTCCCATCCTTTATTAACTTTACGGAATTGGCAGTTTGTATACTCTCTCTATGCCCACACTTCCTTGTTTGTAAGAAGTATATAATTATAGCAATTTGTGGAAATTATTTTAAAAATTGAATAAATAAATATCATTTACTACATGATGCATTTGAACTAGTTGTGGTTGAGGTAAGCCATCTCTCAAGCCTCCTAACTTCTTGTTTCTAAAGCCACAAATTAGTTTTATGGTGCATAAAATATAGTGCAATGGAAAAGTTCCCTGTACGTACTCTACAATGAACCACCTAACTAAGCGGTAGGTCCCTCACTGTCTTCAGCTCATGAATTTGGAAGTAAAGCAGAAACAGGTGATTAGTTGGAAGAACTGCTGAGGCACAGTTCTCGAACCAAGCTTAGATAAGTAACTCCCAAGAGCATTGACACACTTTCTAGTGGGAGGAATGTGTTTCAGGGCCTTTCCAGGTGGAAGACTTCTTGGCTCCCACATAGTGAATCTGTTTGTGGCTGGGTGTAGCAGTCAAGCTATTAAGATTGTTTTCCTTGTGGAACACAATGATTGAAGATGGGTTAAATGGCCCCAGGGCAGCAGTTTAAGAGCCCGCCTTTTTTCCTTATGGCCTTAGACTTTTTTTTTTTCATTTTTGATCTTTTCGAGACAGGGTCTCCCAGTAGCCCCAGCTGTCCTGGAACTCGCTCTGTAGACCAGGCTGGCCCTGAATTCACAAAGATCCACCTTCCTCTGCCTCCCAAGTGCTAGGATTAAATGTGTGCGCCACCATGCCCAGCAGACACTGTATAGACTTTGTTTAAATTTTTATTTATTTATTTTTTATGTGTATGAATGCACTGTCTGCATATAGGTTTGTGTACCCGTGCCGTGCAATGCCGCGGAGGTCAGAAGAGGGTGTCAGATTCCCCCGGAACTGGAGTTCTCCTGGAATTGGAGTTACAGACGGTTCTCAGCCGCCATGTGGGTGCTGGGGATCGAACCTGGGTCCTCTGCAAGAGCAGTCGGTGCTCTTAACCGCTAGGCTATCTCTCCAGTCTCGACACTATATTCTTAATGGTTCTTGGTCCTCACTCCTTGAGGAACGTCCTTACTTTACATGTGAGGGTCACAAGATTTGCAGAGTCATGATGAAACCTGTGCTAGTTTTTCTTCCTGAAAAAATACCTCAGATAAATAAACTGCTAAAGAGAAAAGGTCAATTTTTCTTTGCAGTGGGGAGGGTCTCTGTCTCTGGTCCTGTTGCTTTGGGGTAGTGGTGAAGTCATGGCAGAAGGTCTTGGAGCCTGGGATTCCATGATCACTAAGGACAAGATTTTTCCTATTTTCTTCCTCAGCTTGTGCCTTCCACTTTCAGGTCCTGCTTGCGTACCTGCACTCCAGGGATCCTCATCCCGGTCAGCCACGGACATGCCATTTTGTAAGGTCCCCCATTTTGGCTAAACCATGACAACTAAAATAAGTTGGTGCCTAGAACAAAAGTAACTTGTTTTTCTAGATTCTTACTCTCTCTGCCTTACTGACCCCCAGTAACAGCTGAGAGATGTTTATCAGTCACATGACGTAGTTTAATCCACCCTCACCTCATTTCCCTGGCTATACCTAGCAATGGGTGGCCACAGGCCCCAAAGGGAAAATATTCAGTCATCTTCCTACTTCCCTTTTCCTGCCCTATAACTACCTCAGTCTGTCACTGGACAAAGGTTCTGATTCTTGGGTTACAGACCTCCGCAGGCCTTCTCCTGAATAAGGCCTGTCGTCACTGAGTAGCTAGGCCCTTTGTCTCTCCTCAATAACCTATAGTCCTGCTTAGTTAATAGGAGGAAAGGTGTAAACAAAGGGATGCTCCATCCTTTAGCCTCTTTAGAGAGGGCACAGCTGTTATCTCTGCTTATAGCTCAGTGGCAGGAACACTGTCATATTATCCCACCTCACTGACAAGGACGCTAGGAAATGTAGTTTATATTTTCCTCAGCTATGAGCCCAGGGTTTGTTGGTTTGTTTTTGAGACAAGGTCTCATGGCCCAGGTTTGTTTCCTTTCACAAGACAAAAAGGAGGAATAGACGTTATCAAAAGGATCAGCATCTGCTAAATGCATAGCTAGCCTCCAGTTCTGTACAAAATGATCTAAAATTCGGCCACATCCTACAAAACCTTCTAGCTGTCTTTAAACTGGCCTGTGTTAAATCTTTACTACAATGGAGTCTTCTGCCTCCCTGCCTCCCTGCCTCTTAGACAAACCAAGTCCATTTTCAGTTTCCTCTTCCTGGGAACCCTTCCGTTAGCCTAAAGAAACCCAACCACAAGCTCTGGACCAGCTCACCCCCTCCTCCTAGGAACACAGAAGTTCCTTAGCTGTTCTAGTCAGCCTCTTCCCCTTCTTTGAAACCCAGCTGTAGGCCTGGCATGGTAGTGCACATCTTTAATCCCAGTACTCAGGAAGCAGAAGCAGGTGGATCTTTGTGAGTTTGAGGTAAGCCTGGTCTGCACAGAGTTCTAAGCCAACCAGGTCTATATAGTGAGACCCTATCTAAAAAAAGAAAGGAAAAAATGGAGGGAGGGAGGGAGGGAAGGGAGGAGGAAAGGAGGGAGGAAGTTAGGAAAGAAGGAAGGAAGGAGAAAGGAGGAAGGAAGGAGGAAGGATGTTGGAAGAAAGGAAGGAAGGAAGGAATTTGGTACAAACACTAAATACCACACAGCACCAGAGCATTTTATTGTCCAGGAAAGTCCTCTATGTTAGCTTTCTTTCTGCCAACTACAATGGGAGAATCTAGGTACATGGCAAACATTTACTAAGTACTTACTGATTAATATGTAAGGCAGATCTATCTATTCTAACAGTTGTCTAGACCTCTGGTTTATTCAGGAGATTTTGTCAATACAAGTTAGTTTGCACAGTGGGGCTTCTGAACCCCTCTCCTATGAAAACAAATTCATCTAACAAATATTTATTGAGTGCATGTTAAAGGCCCCCAAGAAAGAAAGAAGCTGGCTGTGGGGTTATCTACATACAGCTCTCGCCGGGCCGGCTCGTCTGTGAACTGACGACTTTCAGCACATCCAGGTCATTTAGGGACCTTATTAAACTACAGATCCTGGCTCAAGAGATCCAGGGTAGAGCCTGATATTCCAAATATCTATAGCACCCCAAATGACCCTGTGATGGCAGGTATAAACAACAAGGCTTTGGAGATGTCACATCATCTGCCTGACATCACAGGAAGATGCTTCTAAAACCCAAAGATCCCCCTCTA
This sequence comes from Rhizomys pruinosus, assembly GCA_009823505.1. Classification (NCBI taxonomy): domain Eukaryota; kingdom Metazoa; phylum Chordata; class Mammalia; order Rodentia; family Spalacidae; genus Rhizomys; species Rhizomys pruinosus. Next base: position 2,038,905 of record VZQC01015735.1, read on the forward strand.
CACACACACAACCAGGCCTGCTGAATCAGGACCTTTGGAACCAGGTCCCAGAATCAGGACTTACCAAGTTTTTTTCAGATAGCGTCATAAACACAATGTCTAAATTTCTAAAGAATCCCAGATGATTCCTATGTTATGGCTTATCTAAGAACACTGAGGTTGAAGAACTTTATTAAAAGAACTTTATTGGGTTCAGCATAACACGAAGAAACAAACTATCATCAACTGATACAAGAACTTAAACTGTAATAATTTAACTGGAATGGTTCCAAACTTTAAAAATCCCACACTTGAGGCTAGAGAGATGTCTCAGCAGCTAAGAGCACACACTGCTCTTTCAGAAGACCTGGGTTTGGTCCCCAGTCCCATGTGACAAGTTTACATCTACTGTAACTACAGCTCTGGGGAGCCTCTGTCCTGTAGACATTCATATACACAGAACCTAAAAAACTGTTTAAAAATACCATACTTGGAAGCCGGGCGTGGTGGCACACGCCTTTAGTCCTAGCACTCGGGAGGCAGAGGCAGGCGAATCTTTGTGAGTTCAAGGCCAGCCTGGTCTACAGAGTGAGTTCCAGGACAGCTGGGGATACAGGGAGACCCTGTCTCAAAAAGACAAAAAAAAAAAAATACCATACTTGGGGCTGGAGAGATGGCTCAGCAGTTAAGAGCACTGGCTGCTCTTGCAGAGGACCCAGGTTCAATTCCCCATACCCACATGGCAGCTAAGAACCGTCTTTAGGGTCGGATGTAGTGCTATGCGCCTTTAATCCTAGCACTTGGGAGGCAGAGGCAGGCAGATCTCTCTGAGTTCAAGGCCAGCCTGGTCTACAGAGTGAGCTCCAGGCCAGCTGGGACTAAAGAGTGACACCTGTCTCAAAAAAAAAAAATTAGCAAAAAAAAAAAAAAAAAAAAAAAAAATCCCATACTTGAAGTCACAGTATCTTAACGTCACTCTTTTATCCAGAATTTTAATTCATAGTAATTAAAATAGGTGACCCAGGATCCCCCAGTTCCAGTTGGGGCTTTTCAAGGCTATTGGGTTGCCAGTGTCTGATTTTAAATAATTTAGACCTCCACTTTAGTGTATGTGTTGAATACAACGTTTGAGAGAAACAAAAGATTTGAAAATATATTTTTTAAAATTTGAAAATATTTTACAAAATATTTCTAAGAAGGCATTCCTAGAGAAAATCACTTGTGAAAAATCCCCTCTCCTTATCTTCTTTCAACCAGTAAGTACCTATCTGGATTAACATCCAACAAAATTATATGTGTACGCTGGACGTGATGGTGCATGCCTTTAATCCCAGCACTTGGGAGGCAGAGGCAGGGGGATTTCTGTGAGTTCAAGGCCAGCCTGGTCTACATAGTGAGTTCCAGGCCAGCTGGGGCTACAGAGAGACCCTGTCTCAAAAAGACAAAAAAAAATGTATGTGTACAAAGAAGCTTTTCTGTCTGCAAAGCTCTGGAGAAATGATATGTGACAACATATCATGATATTCATATCAATGATATTCATGACAACAGCAGCTCTACACGATTAGTTCCCAACATAATTAACTGTAACCACATAGTGCGAGCAGGACCAGAGTGAAGGGTTCTGCACAAGCCCCTGATGATTGAAACTGAACCACAGAACCACAGAAAAAGCCACACAGCACTACGGAAGGGTTGGATAGGAGAAGGAAATCTACAAAGGAAACATTAAACACGCTATCAGCCCCAAGGAGCTTGTTAGCTTCAGATGTATCAGATTGTCCAACAGCAGATTCAGTGAGATGGTGTGGTATACAGAGAAGATGGAGTTCTGTAACCTAGCTAAGAAACTAGGGACCAGGTAGCTATATAGAGTCACCAACCTTTGGGCAGGAGTGAGAAATTTCTTGGAATATGGGACTTTGAATGCTAGACTGTGAAAGTCCTGCGTAAAGTAGGATTTGTTGGTCGCCTTAAGATGGCATGGCTCGGGGATGGAGAGATGGTCTGGCGGTTAGGAGCGCCGACGCTCTTGCAGATGCTCTTGCAGAGGATCCAGGTTCGATCCCCAGCACCCACATGGCGGCCGAGAGCCGTCTGAAACTCCAATTCCAGGAGAACTCCAGTTCCAGGGGAATCCGAGACCCTCTTCTGATCTCCACGGCATTGCACAACACGGGTGCACAAACTTGTATGCAGATAGTACATTCATACACATACAGAAATAAATAAAATTAATAAAAAAAATTTTTTTAAAAAGATGGCATGGCTCAATTCTGGTATGTTCTGTGAAGAGCAAGTCAGATGACTTGACCACACTTGAACTCCCCATTCATAAGCGGAATTAGTATGTAAACCATGCATGGTGCTATAGGCCTGAAACCCTAGAGAGTGCTAGAGAGGCTGAGGCAAGATCAAGAGTTTCAGGCCAGCCTGGGCTACATAGCGAGATCCTGTCTCAATGCCCCTTCACCCACACTGCAATTATCTCATGTTCCTTCCATACAGAACTCATTTCTCCTGTCATGTTACCAAATTCAATACTTGAATACCAGAATAAAAATGTCCCAGGGAGTTAGGTTTTGCTGCTGCTGCTGTTGTTATTGTTTTTATTTTTTTGTTGTTGTTTTTAATTTGTGGCAAAACTCAGAAACTGAGTACTTGTCAGGTTAAAGTTTCCAGAAGAAGTGAGGAACTTGTCAGTGCTACAACTTGAAGTTGTGCAAGAAAAGTTGGGAAGAGCCAACTTTTTCCAGGATTAGAGTCTTGGCAAGATTTGGCTTTAAGCTGAAAGATGGTTCTATTCCATAAGAATGGAAGGGCAGAGTGGCCTGAAGGGTGAAGGTACTGAAGGAACAGCAGATAAAGAGATAAGATGGGGTAGGCTGGGAAAGAATGATCAGGACATGAACCTAGAAGGGGGTCTATGGAAAGGAAAGTCTATCGAGAAGGGGACAAGGGGAGGGGACAGTTTACAGAGGGGTATAAGTTAGAACAGAGTGTAATGATGTATCCATTTGAAAATATCACAATGAAATCCATTGCTTTGTTTTTTTTTGTTTGTTTTCTTTTTTTTATTTTTTTCACATAAATTTATTTATTTATTTATTTATTTTTAACAAATCTAGACCCGTGTTCCCGCTCATTCCCCCACCCCGCCAGAGCTCATGCATTCTGCCAAACATGCTTTCCATCTCTTAGTCTTTCTCAATATTTTCCATGGGGAAGTTGACTGTTTTGAGCAAAGTTCACTGTTTCAGTCAGTTCTTTGATGCAGTATTTTCTGTTGTTGTTGTTGTTTCCAAAATGCATTATGTCCAACTGCTTTGTACAGAAGCTCAGGGGGCCCTACACAAGAAATACTTACAACTGGGTAATTGGCACTAGCATCCACAGATGAGGGATACCATTCGTCGTTTGTTTTTCTGGGACTGTGTTACTTCACTCAGCATGATGTCCTCTAGCTCCAGCCATTTTCCTGCAAAGCTCGTGATGTCGTCTTTCTTTACTGCTGCATAGAACTCCATTGTGTAGATGTACCACATTTTCTCTATCCATTCGTCAGTTGAGGGGCATTTAGGTTGGTTCCAGCTCTTTGCTATTGTGAAGAGAGCTGAAATAAACATGGCCGTGCATGTATCTCTGTGGTGGCGTAAGTCTTGAGGGTACATGCCCAGGAGTGGTATGGCTGGGTCGGGTGGCAAGTTCATTCCAAGTCTTCCAAGGGTTCTCCACACTGCTTTCCATAGTGGCTGTACGAGTTTACATTCCCACCAGCAGTGGATGAGTGTTCCCCTTTCCCCACAACCTCTCCAGCACTTGGTATCATTTGTTTTCTTGATCCTAGCCAGTCTTACTGGAGTAAGATGATATCTTAAAGTGGTTTTGATTTGCATTTCCTTAATGATTAGTGATGTTGAGCAGTTCTTGAGGTGTTTCTCAGACATCTCTAATTCCTCGCTTGTGAAGTCTCTGTTCAGTTCTTTGCTCCATCTATTGAGCGGGTCGTTTGTTTTCTTTTTTCTTTGTTTTTTGAGTAGTTTATATATTCTGGAAATCAATGCTTTGTCAGATGTATCTGCAGTGAAGGTTTCCTCCCACTCTGTGGGATTTCTCTTCACTTCCTTGATTGTTTCTTTTGATGTACAGAAGCTTTTGAGTTTGATGAGGTCCCATTTGTCAATTGTCGACCTTAATTCTTGTGCAGCTGCTGTCTGATTTAGGAAGTCTTTTCCTACGCCTATGTCTTGTAGTCTGCTGCCAACTTTTTCTTCTATCATCTTCAGAGTTTGGGGTTTCACGTTGAGGTCTTTAATCCATCTGGAGTTGACTTTTGTACAGGGTGAGAGGTAGGGGTTTAATTTCATTCTTCTACAAGTGGTGATCCAGTTTTGCCAACACCACTTGCTGAAGATGCTGTCTTTTCTCCATTGCTTTGAATGAAACCCATTGCTTTGAATGCTACCTTAAAATATCTATTTATTTATTTGTTTATTTATTTTGGTATTTTTGAGACAGGGTCTCCCTTTAGTCCTAGCTGGCCTGGAGCTTGCTCTGTAGACCAGGCTGGCCTTGAACTCACAGAGATCCGCTTGCTTCTGCCTCCCAAGTGCTGGGATTAAAGGCACTACCACACCCAGCACTAAAGACAGTTCTTAGTTGCCATGTAGGTGCTGGGAATCAAACCTGGATCCTCTTGCAAGAGCAGTCAGTGCTCTTAACCGCTGAGCCATCTCTTCAGCCCCGAACTTAAAATTTCTTTTCAAAGTCAATTTTTATAGAAGCTTTGTGCATTTCACACAAAATTTCCAATCAAATCTAGACCCATTCCCCCTTCCTTGTCCCCCACCCCACCAGAGCTCATGAATTCTGCCAAACATGTTTTTCATCTTTTTCTCAGTCTCTTTCAAAATTTTCGAAGCAGAAGTTTACTGTTTCGAGAAGTTCACCATTTCAGTTAGTTCTTTGACCCAGTCTTTTTGTTGTTGTTGTTGTTATTCCTTCCAATATCCATCACTCCAAAATAAGCACATATGCATGCCACATATATCATAGGTTTTAGCGTCTTCAGCTTATGACCTTTTTCTTTATTAGGCTGAAAGATGTCATGTTTGAAGTCTCCTCCTTGGCAAGCCCAAACTACCATCAGTTCTGCCCTTGTGTTCCACACTGGGGTTTTCCCTTCCATGGTCACCAAATGAGGTTCAGAAGGTTGAAAAGCTGTGTCTCATGTCTTTGAAGGATGGCAAAGGCAGTGGCAGCCACAGGTAGCTGCACTTGCCAGTAAGACAGGCAAAACAACTGTGCTTTTTTTTTTTTTTTTTGTCTTTTTACTAAGATCTCAAGTTTTATACCTGAAGTACAATTTCTCAGGCCTTACTAATTATTTATTTCTGGTTATACGTTCTTTTTGGATGTTTAAGGACACACAGCCCAGATTAACCAAGGTTTTTGTTTTCTCAAGGTCAGTTGAGGATCTGGTCCTCAGGGGTCACTCAGGTTTGGGAGGCAGGGAGGGAGCCCCTGGCTCCTTTTGGCTTTTCATTTACCAGTTCCATCCACTCAAGGACAAAGTTAGGTCTTGCTAGACCAGACCTAACTTTTTTTTTTGTCTTTTTTTTTTTTTTTGTCTTTTCGAGACAGGGTCTCCCTGTTGCTCTGGCTGGCCTGGAACTCACTCTGTAGACCAGGCTGGCCTTGAACTCACAAAGATCCGCTTGCCTCTGCCTCTCGAGTGCTAGGATTAAAGGCGTGCGCCACCACGCCTGGCTGAGGCTTCCCTTTTTGAAGCATGAGTAGACTTCCCTCTTTGTAGACTGGACACCGGCTGAAGTCCCATTAGTGGATCTCCAAGACCTCCCTGCACAGGAAGACTGGTGGCTCACATTTGCAGGACATTTCTAGGTCAAGGGAGACCCTGTCTCAAAAGGACCAAAACAATTTTTTTTAATTTTTTTAAAAATTTTATTTTCTATGTGTATGAATGTACTGTCTGCATGTAGGTTTGTGCACCCGTGTCGTGCAATGCCACAGAGGTCAGAAGAGGGTCTCAGATTCCCCTGGAACTGGAGTTCTCCTGGAATTGGAGTTACAGATGGTTCTCAGCCACCACGTGGGTGCTGGGGATCAAACCTGGGTCCTCTGAAAGAGCAGTCGGTGCTCTTAACCGCTAGGCTATCTCTCCAGCCCCTGAAATTTTGTTTTCTAAAAAATATCTTACCCACATAGGACCCAAGAACCCACCAGTAGAAATGGGCTACAGCTTTGGGATTTTAGAAGGTCCTTTGGAAAATGTTAATACTTCACAGACACAAGCTATGGATTGATTGACTACAGAGGCAGGACAGGTAGGGCTGGGGCAAGGAAATGCAGTGCAGGCTGTGTGAGTGTGGAAGTTCTAGTGTGGGGTGTTGTCTGTTGGTGGGAGCTGTGTCTTACATAGAGTCTTCAGGGCCTTTTGGAAGGTAGGGGTAGTTGTAACCAGCCAGACAGGGAAGGGGTACAGAGAAGGCAGCCGTGTTTACACCATATAATACTTAAGAGACAATTCTGTTCAAAATAGTTGCTCAAATATTGCAGTCAAGATTTGACCCATCTTGTGTAAAAGACTTTATGGTGATAATTCTAGTAGGTTTTATGTAAAACGGCTCCTGAAGGTGAACCTGACAGTAGTGGCAATGTACAACTCTCTGGGGCTGTTGATTTATAGGCTGCCACTGCTTTCTGGAGATGCAGGGCCTGTGCCAAGTAATTGCACAGGTACAAAACTGCTGGTAGGGTTTTCCCCAGAGAGGAAATAGTTCACTGGAGCCTCACTGTGGAAACCAGCACAGGTAGGTAAAATGTTTTTGTAATTGCCACTAGGAAAAAGCCAGGTCCCGGGGGATCCTTCTGCCCAAGGGGCACCTCTGCGGTTCTAACGTAATTTGTTGGGTGCCTGTGGATAGCATGGGTGGTTAGCTTAGATTGTTTTCAAATGTGTGCAGACTCCAAGAAGTGTAAGAAGTTACATTTTTCTTTTCTTTTTCTCTTTTTGAGGCAGGGTCTCCCTGTAGCCAGCTGGCCTGAAACTAACTCTGTAGACCAGGCTGGCTTTGAACTCACAGAGATCCACCTGCCTCTGCCTCCCAAGTGCTAGGATTAAAGGCATGCCCCACCACTCCTGGCCTAAAGTTACATTTTTCTTTTTTTTTTNAAGAAAGAAAGAAAGAAAGTCCTTTACTATCCTTTATTAGCCCACATCTTGGAGGGTACTGCCTATGTATGCTAGCATTTTCAGAGTTTCAGGGGGTTTTGGTTTTTGTTTTTGTTTTGTCTTTTAGAGACAGGGTCTCCCTGTAGTTCCAGCTGTCCTGGAACTCACTCTGTAGACCAGGCTGGCCTTGAACTCACAAAGATCCGCCTGCCTCTGCCTCTCAAGTGCTAGGCAAGTTACATTTTTCTTTCAGAAGCCGGTGCCCTGTGGTTCAAATGTGAGGTTTTTTGTTTGTTTGTTTTTGGGGGGTCTTTTCCAGACAGGGTTCCCCTATAGCCCCAGCTGGCCTGGAACTTGCTTTGTAGACCAGTCTGTCCTTGATCTCACAGAGCTCTATCTCTATCTGCTGGGGTTAAAGGAGTGTACCACCACACCTGTTCTCAGGCCTGTAAGGATCTACTGTTAAAATGTTCTGCTATGAAGCCTAAGAAGCTGGGTGCTTGTTGTAGGGGAATGTTCCAAATTATGTGTTTTTTTTGTTTGTTTGTTTGTTTGCTTTTGTTTTTGAAACAGGGTCTCCATGTAGCCCCAGCTGGTCTGGAACTATGTAGACCAGGCTGGCCTTGAACTCACAGAGATCCACTTTATTCTGCCTCCTGAGTGCTGGGATTAAAGGCATGGGCCACCACACCCAGCCAAAATGATGTTTTTGTATACCAAAGCTGGAGCTCTACTGCTTGGCTGCTGGGTAGGAATTTATCTCAAGTGCAGATCTATCTGGTGTTCATCCAGGAAGCAGATATAAATCTCACTGTTGGTCATCTCTTCTGTATTTACACATCATATAGGAAAGCTGAATGGGATGGAATAAATAGACTCCTTAGGAGGGCTTACCTTCCATTTTGGAAAGAAATATCTTCCTCACCTATCTTCCTTAAGAATATAATGACACAATTTGAATAGTCACTTTCATGTACATATGTTATCTATCTCCTTAGGTTTATTTAAAAGTCCAACACTGCCTGGCATGGTGGCGTACACCTTTAATCCTAGCATTCAGGAGGCAGGCAGATCTCTGTGAGTTCAAGGCCAGCCTGGTCTACAAAGGGAGTTCCAAGCCAGCTGGGGTTACAGGGAGACTTTGTCTTCAAAAATACCACAAAAAAAAAAAAAAAAAAAGGCCAACACCTTGGCACCTAAATTAACAAAGGGGAAAACAGGAACTGAATGGGTACACCTAGCTTTTCTATTGCTAGTCATCAATTGGTTTTATATGGACAGTGCTTGATGTGGCCTGTTGTCTACCCATGGTCTTGAAAATGCAAAGTGAGCTACATGACTGTTAGGTCTGTGTCTGCTTGTGCCCTGTAGAGTAAAATATATTTGTGAAATAGACTATTAATAATATAGATATAAAGGGCTAAAAATACACAGAAAAGAGAAAAATTTCATAAATACTCCACACAGGCACACTGTTCTAGTTCTCATTGACAAGTAAAGCAAAGTAAAAGCCATTCTTTCTTATGGCATAAGACAGCTCTTTTTTTTCATCTGTGGACCAAAGAGGCAGGAGGAGAAGAGAGGAAGATAGTCAGAAGCAAGCTAGTGAACAGTTTTGGGTTGGATTTTAGGACAGGATATGGCTATGTAACCCAGACTGGCCTAGGACTCCTGAGTCTCCTGCCTTAGCAGCTCTAAGTGCTGGGGTAAGTGATATTGCTTCAAATATAGCAGTTCCCTAGAGACGTGAAAACTACCATGGGTACTGTGGCTCATGCCGACAGTGACAGTACTGGGGAGGCTGAAGTAGGATGAACTCTGCAGTGGAGGCCAGCCTGAGCTGGTTCCAGATCAGCCTGGAATACAAAGTAAGACCCTATGTTAAAAGAAGGAAAAATCAGCACTTGGGAGGCAGAGGCAGTACCAGACACCTGACTTAACTGTTCCTTCTTTGATTAACTGACTTGTTTCTGGGTGCTGAGCACTGAATTCCCACTGGATCCGAATCTCTATCTCTGTCTCTCCTCTCTGGCTCTCTGGCTCTGTGTCTCTATCTCTCCGTCCCTCTGGACTGAACCTGTCATTCAGGTGCTTCCCAGAAGCAAGGGTTCTCACTTAAAGAAGAGACTTCAGCCTAGACCTGGAGGGGTTCCGAGGAGGCTGGCCACTCCGCGGGGAAGGGCTGCACGCTGCCGGAGGCCCGGCCTGACAGGCTAGCCTGGGCCAGCCGTTCATCCGCCCCAGGGGGCGGCGGGGTGGCGGACTCAACGGGGGAGGTCGCGGCCTAGCGGTACCCGGCCCTGGTTAGAGGGCGCTAGCGCGCCGCCCCCGTCCTCCTCCCTCCGCCCCCACGCCCGGCCCTGGTGACCGAGTCTCCGCGCCGCCCGCCCGCGATCGAGCCGCGCCGCCTCCTTCCGCCGCCATGCACTCTTCCGGCTCGCGCCGCGCGGCCCGGGCCCCGGCCAGCCCCAGCTAACCCGAGCGCGCGCAGGCCGGGGCGGCGGCCGGGCCCCAGGCACTGGGCGGGGAGGGCGCCGCGGGCGCGTGGCGCGGAGCCGAGGGCGCGGTAGGCCGGGAGGAGGCGGGGGACCCGCCCCGTGACAGGCCGGCCTCAGCCGCCAGCCGCCTCCGCCGCCTCCGCCGCCGCCGCCGCGAGAGACGAGGACGAGGGGCCAGGCGCCGCTCGCACTCGGGCCGCCTGGGCCGCCGCGTCCATGACCGCGACCCCCGGGCCCGGTACTCCCGCCGTCCGGCCTCCGCCCCGCCGCGGCACCCGTCCTCCCGCCGAGGTGAGCTGCGGGACTCCGGGGATGGGCGGGGGTGGGGGTCGAGGGGTACCGGGCCTGGGAGACCGGGGACCGGGGAAACCGAGCCTACCTACCTGGAGGAAACTGGGCCGATGAAGACCAAGCCTTGGGGGACGCGGAGGGTTGGTGGTTGAAGGAAGCGGGCTGAGGGGATGGGGAGCGGGTCGGGAGGGGAGCCGGCTGCGGGGAGCGGGCCGAGGGGATGGGGAGGGGAGCCGGCTGCTGGAAGCCGGCCGAGGGGATGGGGAGGGGAGCGGGCCGTGGGGAGCCGGGTCGGCCGGATGAGGGGATGCGGGGATGCGGAGGGGAGCCAGCTGAAGGGATGCGGAGGGGAGACGCGGAGGAGGGGAGCGGGAGGAGAGGACGCGGGAGAGCTCGGCGAGACCTCCCCGACAGCCCCCCCCCCGCCCGCGGGAACCGCTGCGGCTCCTCTCCGCGCGCCCCTCCGGCTTCACCTGCCGCTCCGCCGTACCCGCCACCCCTCCCGGCCTTGGCTGCTGTGCTGGATGCCGGCTCGGAGGCCGGGTCAGGTTAGGGGCCGCCCCGCGTGTCCTCACCGCGTGTCCTCGCCGCGTCCTTTCCCCGGCGCTGACTGTGTCCAGCGAGGGAGTGGGTCGGACGGCCGCGGTGGGAGCACGCGGGGCCCACACGCCTAGACAGCGGAGTCCGCGTCCCCTCCAGGCCCCGCACCGCCCTCTCCACCGACCACCGACCGTCTCCACTGACCGTGTCCTCTCCCGCAGGGCGCCGGGCCGCACCCCCGGGGGAGCATGGCGGCGGCGGATGCGGCCCCGCGGCGGGGCTGGCTGGTGCTGCGGGCGCTGCTCAGGTTCGCCTTCATGGTGGCCAACAACCTGGTGGCCATCCCGTCCTATGTCTGCTACGTGATCCTGCTGCAGCCGCTGCGCCTGCTGGACGGCCCGAGGTTCTGGCGCCTGGAGGGCCGCATGTACAAGTGGCTGCTTGGCATGGTGGCCTCCTGGGGCTGGTTCGCGGGCTACACAGGTGAGCCGGAGTGGGGAGGGGGCAGGCCGTGTGCATGGCCTGCCCCGGGTCATGTGTGTGGACAGTGAAGAATGGCCTGTCCTGGGTCATGTGTGCATATTTGGGGCCTGCCTATGCTGGGGCCGTGGGTATGCATTAGCTTGGGCTGGACATGCTTTCCTACATCCACTGTTGAGAAGAGTAGCTGCAACCTTGGGGTCCTTTCAGAGTCTTCTGCAGAGTTGTGCCAGAGGCTACCATTTACAAGAAGGGACTGTCAGGGTCAGGGGCACAGCCGGTCTCCACTTCATATGCTGTCCCTCTTGCATGCTCAGACTGCAACTTCGAATTTTCTCCATGCACACCAGAAGTGACAGCACATGGGTTTTATGGAGTCTGGCAGACTTGCTATTCCAGAATGTCCTCTGTCACTCCGGGCAAAGGCTCTTCTTCCAGCACTGCTATGCATTGCTTCCTTGGAGTGCGTTGTTGAGAGCCCAGTGCTTTTGGGATATGGTAGGTGAGCTTCTATTCCTTTTAGTACCTGCTGGTAGCAGTTGCCCTGGTAGAAAGAAAGGTGAAGCTCCTGTCCATAGTACGGAATCGAATCCTCATATGCATTGCATGGCTGTCTTAGACAGGCTTTCTTGGTGTAGTTTGAGCTTTCCCAAATAGGTTATAACTAGTGTACTTAATTTTGCTTGTTTTAAGTGAGCTCATAGGCTTTTTAGAAACAGATTCTAGTTATGTCAGCCTGATAGGAAGGTAAAAGAAAAGGTCCTTGACCTTGAGCTTGTGAGGAGCCCAGTGCTGCTGCCTAAAGCTAGTCACCTGTGGCCAGAGCTTGGGTGTAGTGTACTTTCTGGTTGCTTGTTTGTTTTCCCTGAGATACAGCCTTATGTATCTTATGCTTATGTATCCAGCCCATCCCTGAACTCTCCATGTAGCCCAGGCTGGCATTGACCTCAGAGCATTTCTCCTTCCTCAGGCTCCCAAGCACTGGGGTTTCAGGCATGTGCTATCATGCCTGGCTGCAGTGGATTTTTGAAAAATATTTTATTTGCTATTTTTTATTTTATGTGTTTGAGTGTATTGCCTGCATGTGTGTAAGTGTACCTGTCTTATGCAACCTCGGAGGTCAGAAGAAGGCATCAGATCCCCTAGAACTGGAATTATAGACCATTGTTAGGTGCCCTGTGGGTAATGGGAATCAAACCTGGGTTAAGAGCAGTCAGTGTTCTTAAGCACTAAGCCACCTCTCCAGCCCCTTGCAGTGGACTTTTAAGGGTATCTTCTTGGGGTGTCTTTCTCTTTGTTGACTGTAGAACTGTGAGGTTTCTTTTGTCTACAGCTTAGAGAGTAGTCTTGACATGACCTGTGTTTTAGTCTCTTTGAAGCATGTCTTCTTCAGGCTACTTTGTGTTTACAATTTGCCCAGTTTCTCATTCAGATTTTAGTGTGTATATTTTCTTTCTTTCTTTCTTTCTTTTTTTTTTTTTTTGGTCTTTTCGAGGACGGGTCTTCCCTGTACCCCCAGCTGTCCTGGAATTTCGCTCTGTAGACCAGGCTGGCCTTGAACTCCACAAGAATCCGCCCCTGCCTCTGCCTCCCAAGTGCTAGGATTAAAGGCATGTGCCACCATGCCTGGCTCTTTTTTTTTTTTTTTTTTATGTGTATGAATGTTACTGTCAGCATGTAGGTTGGTGCCGTGTCGTGCTGTGCTGCGGAAGTCAGAAGAGGGTGTTGGATTCCCCTGAACTGGAGTTAAAGATGGTTCTTAGCCACCATGTGGGTGCTGGGAATTGAACCTGGGTCCTCTGCAAGAGCAGTTGGTGCTCTTAACCACCAAGCCCCTTAGTGTGTATATTTTCATTAATTTTCTCATGAGCAGGAAACTTGCCTTTGGAGAGTCTAGTTATGGCCTCATTGTAATAGAACAAGTTAAGAGGTCAAATAAAGTAGGAATGAATTTTGTTGAAAGCCAAATCAGGTTTAAAGATGTAAGCCTAGAGGAGCTCCTTCATGCTACGTGTTTCTTTCCTTTGGATCAACAAGATAGTGGGTATTCCCCTCTGTTTTTTCTTTTTGTTTTTCTAAGACAATTCTGCCTATAGCCCCAGTGACCAGGCTGGCCTTGAACTCACAAAGATCCACCTGCCTCTGCCTCCCATGTGCTAGGATTAAAGGCATGTACCACCATGCCCTCTTCTCTACTCTTAAGATTCACAATTGAGGGCTGGAGAGATGGCCTAGTGGTTAAGAGTGCCGACGGCTCTTACAGAGGACCCGGGTTCGATCCCCAGCACCCACATGGCGGCCGAGAACCGTCTGAAACTCCAATTCCGGGGGAACTCCAGTTCCAGGGAAATTCCGAGACCCTCTTCTGACCTCCGCGGCATTGCACGACACGGGCGCATAGACTTGCATGCAGACAGTACATTCAAACACATACAGGAAAAAAAAAAAAAAAGATTCACAATTGAGGGGCTAAGAGTGCTGACTGCTCCTGCAGAGGACCCAGGTTCGAATCCCAGCACCCACATGGTGGCTAAGAACCATCTTTAACTCCAGTTCCAGGGGAATCTGACACCCTCTTCTGACCTCCACAGCATTGCACGACACGGTGCACCAACCTACATGCAGACAGTACACTCATACACATAAAAATAATAATAAATAAAAAATTAAAAAAAAAGATTCACAATTGAACATTGTCAAATGTTCTGCTCAGTAGCTTGGTGGTAGGGCACTTGTGTAACATGCACAAATATCCGTGATCCCTGGCACCATGAATAAGCAAATAGGTTCCTTTTAGGTGTTCAGGAAGATTTAATAAAGTTCTGTGAAGAAGCAAACATAATAAAAATGAATCCTTCAAACACAAATATGATTCTTGGTACATAAGCCAAGAATCTTCCTTTTTTTGGTTTTTAGAGATCCTTTTATTAGTGCACCTGCTCTCCAATCCACTAGCAGATCTAGTGTGCTCATGTTTTAGAATAAACATTGCCAAAATTGTGTTGAAAACCCACTTATGAGGAAGTTTGAAGTCTCAATTGAAAACCCACTTAAGAGGAAGCTGAAAGTTGAGCACTGGTAGTGAATATTAGTTTTTCAAATTGTGATGTTTCAGTGTAAGTCAGGTTGGTTCCTCAGCTGAAGACTCCCTTAATTATGATGCTCTTCTCTCCCCTACCCCATATGATGGCCACTGGCTACATGTGATTATTTAAGTTTAAATGAATGAAAACCTTAGGAGTTTGAGTTTGGTCACACCCACCACATTTCAGCTCTCAGTACTGGGTAGTTAGAGGATCTGCATTGGCTAGTAGATGTAGAACACTTCTGTCATCACAGAAAGTTCCATACTGAGACATTGCATATTGAGGAAAAGCTTTATTCTGTTCTGATATTTTTAAGGTAACCTCAAACAGATATTAGCTTAACCAGTGATTCACTTCATGCCTCATTTGCGTTGGGAGTCTATCAGCTCATATCTCCCCCAATTTAAGCAAAGATTGGCAGATTTCAGAGAGAGAGAGAGAGGTTATGTATAAAATGTGCTCCAAAGTAGCTTATTTTGATTTTGATTCACTTTTTCTTTTTTTGTCTTTTTTGAGACAGGGTCTCCCTGTAGCCCCAGCTGGCCTTGAACTCACAGAGATCCACCTGTCTCTGTTGGAATTAAAGGCCTGCACCACCACGTCTGGTCCTTGATTCCTTGATTCGATTATTTTGATAAAGTCATTGTTATACAAACACATTTAATTAAAGTACATTTAATCTTTAAACAGTTTAAATCTTTTCACTATAAGTGGAAGCTCAAAAATTTCTATATGGGATTGAGAGTCTTTGAGCCAGAGTCAGGCTGGCAGGGGTTTAGGGTGTCAGGGGACCTGCTGCCAAGCTGGCTTTGCTTAGCAAATGCTGTTTTCCTTAGATTGAGTATTTGGACTGGCTTTAGGGAAAGCTGATGCAGATTAGGTTTAGCTTCCTCCCATTCTCGGGCTGAATGGCTGTGTTTATCTTTGTGGATTATTTGATTGCTTGGTAGTGTTCTACTTTTGTTTAGGTGATTAAAAATTTGTTGTATTAGAAAATGTGTAGGAATTCTGTCTGACTTTGAAATTCTTGAGAAACTTTTGAAATATATTTTCTAGAGAATATTTTTCAACCTTTGAATCATATAACCAATTTAGTATGTCAGGATGAACATTCTCAAAAAATGAAATAGAATAGAATTAAGTTGAAAAAGATCAGAAGCATGTGTATCCCTGGCCAGTGATGCTGCAGACTCTGTGTGTGTGTGTGTGTGTGTGTGTGTGTGTGTGTGTGTGTGTGTGTGTATGCGCGCAAGCTGGAGAGCGCTGTGAGTGCATGTAGCCTTTGAAAGGAAAGGCATTATGCTAATGGAAGAACATTATCACTGAGGGCTAGTGATAGTGATCCAGTTTTAAAATCTCTGCTCACTAGTGGGGTAAGATGCTTACCTACATCCTGCCTACAGGATCTTCTTTATAATCTAGAGCCTAATTTGTTGCCTGATATTCACAGGGTGCTTGGCGTATTTGTTTATTTATTTGAGATAGGGTCTCATGTATCCTGGGCTTGCTTAGAATGCACTGTGTAGCTGAGGCTGCCTTTCAGCTCCTGATCCTTCTGCCTCTACCTCCCAAGTGCTAGGATTACAGGTGTATGTACTCCATAGGGGCTGTTTTTTGCTGGGGATTGAACATGGGGCTACACACCTGCTAGGCCAAGCCCTCTACCCTTGAGTTACACCCCAGCCTAGGTGTAAACTAGAAAAACTACTCTTTCTTGAGTAATCTCCTTTCTTTCCTGAAAGAAAAGTAGATTCTTTCATGTCTTCCTGAAAGGTCTGCTCTCATTATGGTTGTAGGCTATAAAATATGAACCTCAACCAGATCATATTTGTTTATTTACCAGGCTTTTATTGAGTTTGTACTGTATTGGAACAGGTACACTGGAATTATTAAGATGCATAAGACCATGCCAGGTGTGGTGGCGCATGCCTGTAAATCACAGCACTTGGGAAGCTGAGTTCAAGGCCAACCTGGTCTACATAATAAGTTCCAAGACAGCTGGGGCTACAGGGAGACCCTGTCTCAAAAAAAAAAAAAAAAAAAAAAAAAAAAAAAAGAAAGAAGAAAAAAAGAAACACATACTGAATAATGCTTCCCTATTAGAAATGTATTGTGGTATGAATGGGGAGCGGGCCCTGCTCAGCAGTGGGAGGTGGGAGGAAGTGCATAAGGTTCTTAGGGGGGCAGAGAGAGGCTTCCTCTTCCTGGTTTTTGTGCGGTTCCTCCTCCCTACCCCATTAGAGAAATCTTTCTCTATGTTTTTTTCTGTCTACTTCTGTCATCAGTAGTTATAATACATTTAAAACATTTGAATAGTGTCCATTTGCAATTTGTATTTTTGTGGCAGTAATATTAGCTAATACTTGTTGAAATATTAGCCAAGTAGAGTTCTGAGCACTTCTGTTTAATGCTTGTCATTTTATTTCAGCACTTCCCTATTCAGCCATTTCATGTTTAAAACAGTTTTATCAGTTTGGTAGTAGTATTGTCCCCTTTTCTTTTGTTATTAATGTTGAAACTAAAACAGAGGCTTTGCAATTACTTCTTCTTAAGCATTAACTGAATGATCTTGCCAGTATTGATCTGTAGATCATGTTCCTAGAGTGTTTCTCAAATTTTACTACTTTCTGTACCCTTCTGTTTCAAAGGCATGAGATCTCATTCTAAAATAAAAACTCTAACATCTGAAATCAGTATCACAGCTGTGGATCTCTGCAAAAAGCTAAAACATTGTTGCTTCAATTTGTAGCGTATCAAATTTCATAATATCCCACTTTCCTTTTTGATATATATCATATATATAAATACCTGGCACATATAAATTTTAGGTCTTTGACTCTGTTGCCTATTTTTGTTTTTTGTTCAGATTCTTAGGAAGTTTTGAATTTTTGTCTTATATTCTTGGTTTTTTCTATTCCTAAAAACTGATGAACAAAGGCAAAGTTCTTTCAGTTATTCTTTCTTCCTCTTTCCCATCTCCATCACTCAATTTTAGTCATATTTATTCATAATTGTATACACATTTGTGCTTGTATGTTTTCTTTTCTTTTCTTATGTGTATGAGTGTACTGTCTGCATGTAGGTTGGTGCACTCCTGTCTTGCAGTGCTGTGGAGATCAGAAGAGGGTGTTGGATTCCCCTGAAACTGGAGTTAAAGACGGTTCTTAGCGCCACATGGGTGCTGGTGATCGAACCCGGGTCCTCTGCAAGGGCAGTCAGCACTCTTCAACTCTTAACCGCTAGGCCATCTCTCCAGCCCCGTGTGTTCGCTTTTTCCTACTACTTTGATCTTTGATGTATAAACTTTCAGGTTATCTTACTGACTTTCACCTGTTACATCAAGGTAATCAGTGTGTTTATTGTCCTTTCCCCTTGCTTGTTCTCCCCCGTGTTTGTTACTGTTTTAGCGTGTAGTTATATTCTTCAGTTAAATTTATGTAATGGTCACCCAGGTATTTCTTTGGAGGAGTTTTTTCTTAGTCATTCCTTGCTTGACTGAAGTTCATCCTCTAGTGCAGATTGAGCTTTCCAGACCTGAAAATCCAATATTGGAAATGCTCTAAAATCTAAAATTTGGACACCTTGCCACAGTGGAAGGATCTTACCTGACCTTAAGTCAGAATGTAGATACACTAAAAATACTTCATAAAATCACCTTCACCTTCAGGCTAAGTGTATAAGGTGTATATGAAATATAGACAACTTTTCTGTTTAGATTTGGATCCCATTTGCCCCCAAATCTCATTGTATATGTGCAAACATTCCAAAATCCAAAAAGTATCTGAAATTCAACCTCTCCTGGTCCAGGTTCTTCAAGTATGTTAAAGTTAACCTAGTTTCTCAATAAGGGATCATGGGAACAAAATAGAGTTATTTTCTTATAGCATTTTTTTAAAGAATTAAAGTGGTTTATTATGTGCTACGTATATTTTATGTCAATGAAAAACTTAAAATGGTATTATATGTACACACATGAGCACATACATAAGTGTTCACTGAAAATGACTGTGACAGGTGCACTCCAAGGGCTGCCAATGAGAATCTTTATGTGACGGCTTGGCCCGCACGTCAGCCTGATGCACCAAGTGCCTCCCCTTAGTGCCGGGTGCGTGGCAATCCTCTGAAACCTCGGCCCAGAGACGCTGACCTCTTACAGGATTTTTAAAGAATTTTTTTCATGTTGCCTTACACTTAAAGGGCAATTTAATAGGTTATAAAAGCCTTGGCTCATACTTTCCTGAAATATAATATTGTACAGGTGCCATCTAGCATTAATGTTCCTATGGAGAAGTTTGATCTTTTTGGTCTGTCTGATGGGTGTTCATTCATATTCTCTCTCTCTCTCTCTCTCTCTCTCTCTCTCTCTCTCTCTCTCTATCTAGCATTAATGTTCCTATGGAGAAGTTTGATCTTTTTGGTCTGTCTGATGGGTGTTCATTCATATTCTCTCTCTCTCTCTCTCTCTCTCTCTGGTCTTTTTGAGACAGGACTCCCTGTATAGCCCCAGCTGGCCTGGAACTTGATATGTGGACCAGGCTGTTCTTGAACTCACAGAGATCCAAGTGCTGGGATTAAAGTCCTGTGCCACCACGCCTAGCAAAAAAAATATTATTATTAATCTTTTTGAGACAGGGTCTCCCCATAGCTGTCCTGGAACTGGCTATGTAGACCAGGGTGGCTTTGAATTCACAGTGATCCACCTGCCTCTGCCTCCTGAGCTCTGGGATTAAAGGTGTGTGCCACCACGACCAGCAGAAATAGTATTTTTAATTTTATGTGTCTGAATGTTTTACCTGCATGTGTTTTAAGTGCATCAAGCATGTGTAGTGCCTACAGAGACCAGAAGAGGGCATGGAATCCCCTGGAACTGGATTTAAGAATGGTTATTAACTACCTTGTTGGTGCTAGCAACTGAACCTTGGTCCTCTGCAAGAGCAGCCAGTGCTCTTAGTGGCTGAGCCATCTGTCCAACCAGTTTATTTCTTCTTCTTTTTTTTTCTTTTTTGAGACAGGGTCTCTTTGTACCCCTGTCTGGACTAGAACTTGTAGACCAGACTGGCCTTGAACTCACAGAGATCCACCTGCCTTCCTGAGTGCTGGGATTAAAGGTGTGTGCCACCACAACACCCAGCTAATTTAACACTTTTTCTGTGTCTTCCTTGAATTTTGCCAGCTCATGTTTCCCTTATTCCTGTTATCTAGATGTTCTCTCTTCAGTTTTTGTGTTTTTTTCTTGGTGGGCTTGCTCATAGCAGTGGTGATTTCATTTATTTTATTTTTTTATAAATTCACTCAGTATTTAGTTACAACCTTTACTTTTCCATTTTAATTATTCTGATGAATGTTCTTTGATAGTTGTGGTACATTGTGGTAGTCATTTCTACCATTTTTCTATGGTATGTTTTCAGTGCTATGCCAGCTTCCTTTTTATTCCTTATGTAATGACTTGGATTTTCTGGAGTTGCTTTTAGTAGGAGTTTTGGATTAGGATAGGTAGATTTCTAGATGTCTTCCTTTTATGGCACATACAGCACCTGGGTGTGTAGTACCTGGGTGTGTTTCTCACATTGCTGGAAAGGCTTATTCCTTTCTAAGTCAGATTGAGTCTGGGAAGCCTTTTATGGCTAATTCCAGACTTCTTTTTTAATTTATTTTTTATTATTTTTATTATATGTGTATGAGTGCATTGCCTGCATGTATGTAAGTGCAGCTGTGTTGTGCAATGCCCTCAGAGATCAGAAGAGGCTGTCAGATCCCTGGAACTGGAGTTATGGATGGTTATTAACCACCATGTAGATGCTGGGAATGGAATCTGAGTCCTCTTAAGAGCATTCTATGCTGGGGCTGGAGAGATGGCCTAGCACTTAGGAGCGTCGACGCTCTTGCAGAGGACCCGGGTTCGATCCCCAGCGCCCACATGGTGGCCGAGAGCCGTCTGAAACTCCAGTTCCAGGGGAATCCGACACCCTCTTCTGACCTCCGCGGCATTGCACGACACGAGTGTACGGACTTGCATGCAGACAGTACATTCATACACATACAGAAATAAAATTAATAATAATAAAAAAAAGAGCATTCTATGCTCTTACTGCTGAGCCATCTGTCCAGCCCCAATTCTGGATGTCTTACTCCTTCCCTTGTATCTGGTCTATACAACTTAACATGCAGGGTCTACCCCTTTCCTCTGCAAGTACATTGCTACTGTTGCTTTCTGAGACCTGCTTTTCTGGATGTGCCGTGGTATGCCATCATGGCTGCACTCTATATGACATGGATTCTGTCTGCCTTGTTTCATCAGCCCTATTCTCAGATACTTTGTAGTTTTTATATTTTTGTGGGTTTTCTTTTTTTTTTTTCCACAAACATGTTTATTTTCTAACCAAAGGGATGATTGTAGTTAAATCAATACTTTGAAATGGGTTGAATGTAAAATGTTTGTGATACAGATAATTAAACACAGTAATGAAAAATAAAACCAAAGAAAAGAAACTCTAGGATAATTGCAGCTTGCTCATTGAACTGAGCTTATTCATTCTCAAAGCTAATTCCTATCCAGGGTGATCATGAAATTTTTATTCTACTTTCTCATAGACCCGAGTACAAGTGACATTGTTCATGACACAATCCACCACTAGTTTCCCATCTTTGAGTTTTCGTGTTATTGTGCTTTCCTTCCTGATCCCACTCCTGATGCTGGACCAAGGCACCATCTGTGAAACTCCAGGCCGTCTGAGTTTTTCTGCCATCAGCTGTGGTTTCATCAAGTTTCTCTTCCAGCGTACAGCAAAACTGTGTTGTTTTCAGTGTGCTCTCAGTCTTGACAGTGATATTATTGCCATCACAAGTAATAATACAGTCTGGTTTGGCCATCGCACCCATTTTCCGCATCCATCTGGAACTCCAATTCCAGGAGAACTCCAGTTCCAGAGAAATCCGAGACCCTCTTCTGACCTCCCAGGCATTGCACGACACGGGTGCACAAACCTACATGCAGACAGTACATTCATACACATACAAAAATAAATAAAATTAAAAAAAAAAAAGGAAAAGGAGTTTTTTCCCTCTTCCTCCTTATTGCTTTGTGTGCTTACAAGGGAGAGTTATGTCTGTAAATGCTATCATGGTCATACAGAAAGTGCAACCCCAAAATTCTTGTTCAACTGTGATTATAATTCAGATAGCTCTACCATTGTTATATTGTACTCTAGTTTACTGTTGTAAAATGCAGACCAGTTTCATCATCTGTTTAACTTTCTTCAAAGTCTGCCTAAAAAAGCAAGATGTAACCTCCAAAGCTAGTGTATGTGCTGTTTCTTTTTCTGTGGTTCCCAAGCTGTTTCAGTTCCGGTACTCTACCAATTGCATATAATCAAGAATTTAAATAGTCTCCACCTGGCTTCAGTAAGAAAATGGTATCAAATCAAATGGAACAAATGTTAGCCTTGATGGCTTCAGTAGGAATATGGCGTGATGTGACACTAACACCATTCTGTAGGTTTTGGTTTTTAGCCTCCTTGAAAACTTTAAGAATTACCAATGCCCCCCCCCATTGGAAAAGTTATTAGAAAACTGGTAGTTTTCTGTTTCAGCCATTCCTGATCTAAAATTCATGTTTATTAAGTACTTTACCTTTAAAAAGTGTTCTTTGGTGCTGGGCATGGTGGTACACGCCTTTAATCCCAGCACTCAGGAGGCAGAGGCAGGCAGATCTCTGTGAGTTCAAGGCCTGCCTGGTCTACATAGCGAGCTCCAGGCCAGCTGGGACTAAAGGGAGACCTTGTCTCAAAAAGACCAAAAAATAAAAAGTGTTTTGTTGTTTGTAAACTAATGGCTGTATTTAGCAGCTGTGTGTTTATTTTGACTGTAGCACTATTTAAACTTAAAATAGTTGCCAAAATTTAAAATGTAGGGATATTTCACAAAACAAATTCTGAATTTCCAGCCACTCTTGGAAAATTAGAAATTGGGCAATGCTGAGCCCTCCTTCCTTCAGTTGGCTGGAGCTCTCGGATACTTCCTGTGGATGGGGCCTCTTCTCCACTTCACCTTGGATGTCACTTCCTGCGGATGGGGCCTCTTCTCCACTTCACCTTGGATGTCACTTCCTGTGGATGGGGCCTCTTCTCCACTTCACCTAGGGTGTCACTTGAGTCTCCTTTGCTCATATATATAACTTGCATGGACTCCTCAGACTTGGAGGATATTCATTTTAAAAAATTCAAGAGTGTACAGAGTTTAGACTGGGGATTTCCCAGGACCACCTGAAGTGCAGAGTACCAGGGCACAGGCTAAGTGAGGCATATCCCCCACATCATAGGAATAGAGGAAGGAGAAGAATCCCAGGAAAATGGTATTGATCAGATTTTCAACAGAATAATAGAAGAAAATTTCCCCAAACTAAAAAAAAGACAAACCCATACAAATACAAGAAGCACATAGAACTCCAAACAGACAAGATCAGAAAAGAAACTCCCCATGCCATATCATAGTTAAAATGCTAGATGCCCGAAACAAAGACAAAATTCTGAAAGCCACAAGAGAAAAACAAGTTACATATAAGGGGAAACCCAACAGAATTACAACTGACTTCTCAGTGCACACTATGAAAGCAAGAAGAATGTGGAGCAAAGCATTCCCAGTGTTAAAGGACTATAGATGCCAGGTTATTATACCCAGCAAAAATGTCGATTATAGTCAAAGAAGAAAGAAAAATCTTGCATGACATAAAAAAATGATAGAATACATGTCTGGAAAACCAACCCTTTAGAAAATACTTGAAGCAATTCAAAGGACAGAAGAGAGGAGCAACTATCCCCAGGCACCTAGAAAGAGAAATTAATAAAAGCATAACTGCAGAAGTAGAAACCTAGACTAAAAATAGAAATCGATAATAAGGTGAAAGGAAGCAACACACATCTTTCAATTATAACCTTAAATATTAATGGACTAAACTCCCCAATCAAAAGACACAGACTGGGAGATTGGATTAGGAAACAAAACCCATCTATATGCTGTCTACAAGAAACCCATCTCAGGGCTGGAGAGGTGGCCTAGCGGTTAAGAGCGCCAATTGCTCTTGAAGAGGACCCAGGTTTGATCCCCAGCACCCACATGGCGGCTGAGAACAGTCTTTAACTCCAGTTCCAGGGGAATCCAACACCCTCTTCTGACCTCCACGGCATTGCATGACACGGGTGCACCAACCTACATGTAGACAGTACACTCATACACATAAAAAAAAGCCATGTCATTCTCAAGGATAGGTGCCAACTTAAGGTGAAGGGATGGAAAAAATATTCCAAGCAAATGGTACCAAGAAGAAATCAGGTGTTGCTATTTTAATATCAAACAAAATAGACTTCAGAAGAGACAAAGAGGGCCATTACATCTTTATCAAAGGAACAATTGACCATGAAGATTTCACAATCATGAATATATATGCACCAAACTATGGTGCACCAAACTTTATAAATATAGACAATTCTCCAGGACCTCGAGGCACAGATTAACCCCAGCACACTCATAGTAGGGGACTTCAATAAACCACTGAACTCTTTGGACAGGTCAACCAGACAAAGAATAAACAGAGAGACATATGAACTGAATGATATATGATACACCAAATGGACCTCACCGACATCTACCAAATATTCCACCCAAATACCAGAGAATACACTTTCTACTCAGCATCCCACAGAACATTCTCCAAAATGGATGACATATTAGGACACAGAAAAAAACCTCAACAAATACAAAAAGATTGAAATAATTTCATGCATTCTATCATACCACAGTGCAATAAAGCTCAATATCAACACAAGGATAAACCCTTATCTTTAAGAACACATGGAGACTAAACAACACTCTCCTGAATAATGAATGGGTCAAGGAAGAAATAAAGAAATAAAAGCATTCCTGGAACTCAATGACAATAATAATACAACACAACAAAACCTATGGGATACTTTAAAAGCAGTCCTAAGAGGGAAGTTTATAGCCCTGGGTGCCTACATTAGAAAAACAGAGCACAAGTGAATGATGTAACACTGCAGCTAAAAACAATTGAGAGACAACAACAAATGAACTCTAAACACAACAGACAGGAAGAAATAACAAAAATCAGAGCAGAAATCAATGAAATAGAAACAAAGAAAACACTATAGAAAAAAAAAATCAATGAATCCAAAAGTTGATTCTTTGAGAGAATAAACAAGATAGACAGAACTCTAGCACAGTTAACCAAAAGAAAGAAAGAGCAACTCCAAATCAACAGAATCCATGATGAAAGGGGAAATATCACAACAGACAATGAAAATATCCAGACAATCATAAGGGAATACTTCAAAAACCTATACTCAGTGGAGAAATGGATGAAGATCTAAAATCCTGGGAATCACCAAAGCTTAACCAAGAAGAGATTGACACCTTAAACAGACCCATAATACATGAAGAAATTGAAGATGTAATAAGAAACCTCCCAACTAAAAAAAGCCCAGGCTCAGATGGTTTCATGGCAGAATTTTATAAAACATCTCAAAAAGACTTACAACCATTATTACTCAAATTGTTCAGAAGGATTCAAGCAGAGGGAAACCTCCCAAATTCTTTCTATGAAGCCAGCATCACTTTAATACCAAAACCAGGCAAAGACACAACCAAAAAGGAGAACTATAGACCCATTTCATTAATGAACACAGAAAAATTCTCAACAAAATACTTGCAAACCACATACAGACCCACATCAAGAAGATCACCCATCATGACCAAGTTGGATTCATACCAGAGATGCAGGGATGGTTCAAACATATGAAAATCAATAAATATCATAAAACACAAATATGGACTGAAAGACAAAAACCACATGATCTTCTCAATTGATTCAGAAAAAGTCTTTGACAAAACCCAGCATCCCTTCATGCTTAAAGTCCTGGAGGGAATTGGATTGGAGGGATCATTCCTCCAATTAATTCAAAGCCCTATGTTTATGAAACACTTGCACACTTGTACGAAACACTTGTACACTAGTATGAAGCCGCAGCAACAACGCACCTCTCGCTCGTTCTTCTCAAAGCCTTTATTCAGGCAGGCAGGTCTTGTCAGAAGGGTTTATTCAGGCACCTCTTTTCTCCTTCTCCAAGCTTCTCCCTCTAAGCCCCAGGTCTTTCCCTCTAAGCCTTAAGCCTTCTCCCTTCTCCAGGCCTTCTCCTTCCTCAGGCAAGCAATCTTCTCTCCTAAGACTAGAAAGGAGAGAGAGAGTACCTCTATCTAGAAAGTCCCTCTATTTATTCACCTTCCCAGCCCATGTTGCGTGGCCTTAGTCTATTGATATCATCTGGCCTGATCTTGTACACAGGGTGCACCTGCACAGCTCAAACGGTGAGCGTGACTTTACCTTGAGGTAGGAGGGAATGAGGTGTAAATCATAAGACTCAGGTGTTAATCATAAAACTTTGCTACGTCTCGGGTGCCTTCTTAGGCCTGTCGCCACACCCGCTCCCCACAATACTCGGAAACCCACCGCCACACCTCATCCTAAATGGAAGAAATACGACAGACCAATCTCTAAAGGTAGGAACTTGGCAAAGGCTGCCCCCTGTCACCAACCCTCTTCAATACAGTGCTGAAACACTTGTAGGGCAATAAGGCTAGAAAAGAAAATTAAAGGAGTACTAATTGGAAAAGAGAAGTCAAGCTATCCCTTTGCTGATATGATTGTTTACCTAAGGGGATGCTAAACACTCCACCAGGCAAAACTCCTAAAGCTTAGAGCTTCAGTAACGTGGCAAATACAAAATTCTCGAAAAAGTAGTAGTCTTTCTTTACACAACAACAAGCAATTCGAAAGAGGACTACAAGGAGACTTCCCACTCACAATACGCCTCAAAACAAAAAAATACCTAGCGAACAAACCTACCAAAGACACCAAAGATCTTCTACAACAACTAAATTTAAAAACCTGAAAGAAGGAATTGAAGAAGACCTCCGAAGATGGAAAAACTCCCATGTCCTTATGGACTGGTAAAATCAATAAGTAAAAAATCCATTTCTACCAAACTCTTGTACAGATTAATTGCAATCCCAATTAAAAATACCCAGAGTTTCTTCACAGACTTGGGGGAAAAAAAGTCCTTAATTTCATATGGAAAAACAAAAGACCCCGAGCCACCTCATATTTTGACAAGGGGGGCCAAGAAGACACAATGGAGGAAAGGACAGCATCTTCAGAAGTGATGTTGGCAAAACTGGATCACCACTTGTAGAAGAATAACAAGTTACACCCTCTATCTCGCAGGTACAAAAGGTCAAACCCAGATGGGCTCCAGATGATCCTCAACGTGAAACCCAACTCTGAAGGCGATAGAAGAAAAAAATTGGCAGCAACTTACAAGCCCTCGGCATAGGAAAAGAGTTCCTAAAATCAGACAGCAGCTCACAAGAAATAAGCTGATCCAATTGACAAATGGGCCCTCATTAAACTCAAAAAAGCTTCTGTACATCAAAAGGACAACCACAGGAAGTGAAGAGAAAACCCACATGAGTGGGAGGAAACCCTTCACGAAGAAAACCCACAGAGGTGGGAGGAAACCTTCACTGCAGAAACCTTCATCTGAAAAAGCATTGATTTCCCGATTATAAAACCACTCAAAAATCAAAGAAGAAAGAAAACCAAATGACTCTCTCACAGATGGAGCAAAGAGCTGAACAGAGACTTCAAAGTGAGGAATTAGAGATGGCTGAGGAAACCACCTTAAGGTTCAACGTGGGGGGCTGGAGAGATGGCCTAGCGTGAGAGTGCCAACTTGCTCTTGCGGAGGACCCCGGTTGGATCCCTAGCACCCCATGGCGGCTGAGCACGTCTTACTTCCAATTCTAGGGAAGTTCCGTTCCAGGGAATCCGTACGCTTCTTCTGAGGCATCTGTGGCATTGCATGGACACGGGTGCACAAGCCTACATGCAGAACAGTACATTCATACACATAAATACATAAAATTTTAAAAAAATGTTTTTTTTTTTTATAAAAATATTTTTGTCAGGCGTGGTGGCGCACGTCGTTAATCCTAGCACTAGGGAGGGCAGAGGCGGCGGATCTTTGTGAGTTCAAGGCCAGCCTGGTCTACCGAGTGAGTTCAGGACAGCTGGGGCACCGGGAGACCCTGTCTCGACAAGACAAAATACTAATAATAATAACGGAACGCGGGGATGGAGCGATGGCCTAGCAGTTACGAGCGCAACCGCTTCTTACAGCGGCCCGGGTCGCTCCCCAGCACCTCACATGGTGGCTGAGAGCCGTCTGACACTCCACTTCCAGGAGAATCCAGTTCCAGGGCATCCGAGACCCTTCTTCTGACCTCAGAGGCATGCACGTACATGGGTGCACCCAAAACCTGATATGCAGACAGTACACTGATACCCATACAGAAATCAATAAAATTAAAAAAAATACTTAAGGAAATGCAAATGAAAACCACTTTAAGATTCATTTCACTCCGATTAAGATGGGCTAGGATCAAGAAAAACCAAAATGATACCAAGTGCTGGCGAGGTTGTGTGGTCACGGGAAAACTCATCCCCTGCTGGTGGAATGTAAACTCCTACAGCCACTATGGAAAGCAGTGTGGAGAAACCCTTGGAAGACTCAAACTGAGCTTTACCACCTGCACCCTGTCATTACCACTCCTGGGTATAAACACAAAGGATTAGTCCTGTTGCAGATAAACATGTATATTCCTATTTGTTGCTGCTCCTTTCACAACATCTAAGAAATGAAAACAACATAAATATCACTGAACTGATGAATGGATAAAATACGATACATTTACACAATGGAAATCTACTCAGTGGCAAAGAAAGATGACATCATGAACTTTGCGGTAAATGGATGGAACTAGACGATACCATGTTAAGTGAAGTAAAACTGTCCCAGAAAAACAATGATGAATGGTATCCTAATCTGTGGATGCAAACGCCAATTACCTACTTGTAAGCCAAAACTGAGCACACGTTAATGTGATCTGAAAAACCAACTGCTGCTCTTATATTGTGAATCCCTTAATAGGTTCTAGAACTAAGCTACCATTTATTTTCAGAGTCAGGAAATGTTGGGCTCGGGATGAGGATATATATTATTTTTTTTTTTACCTTCTTAATTTTATGTGTTTGAATGTACTGCTGCATGTAAGTTTGTGCACCCGTGTCATGCAATGCATTTGGAGGTCAGAAGAGGGTGTCAGATTCTCTGGAATGAAGCTATAGATGTGTCTTCAGCTGCCATGTGGGTGGGGATTGAACCCGATACTCTGCAAGAGCAGGTGGGCTCGGAACTGATAACCATCTCTCCAGCCCCAAATAATGTTTTTTTTGGTGTATTGTTTGAGGCAGGGTCTCCCTTTGGTTCCAGCGGGCCTGGACTTGCTATGGAGATCCGGCTGGCCTTGAACTCACGAGATCTGCCTGCCTATGCCAAGAGCATCACTCTTTTTTTTTTAAAAAAAAAAAAAAAACTAGTTTGTTATGACATTTGTTATGACATTGCCACAATATTTATTTTATGGAAGTGCTTTTACTATTTCTTATAAAAGGCTGCTTGAACTTTTGTCCTAGCCTTGTCTTTTTTTGTGTGTTTTTCTTGTCTTTTCTTTTTTTCTCAGCATAGTCCAGGCGTTCCCACTCTTCCTTGGAGAAGTTTGTGCTCACATCCTTAAATGTTATTGGGTCCTGAAAAGAGGCCATCTCTTCCTCCATCTATTAAATTCCTTTCACACAATCTTACCTACCCAAATATCAACTTTCATTTGAGATTCTTCCTTTAATCTCAAAGAAAATCCACTTCACCTGCCCAATTATAACAATGAGGAAACACTTCAAAACGAAAATCATTCCATATTCCTGTAGCTTCAAAAATATGGAATGCTTCCTAAATTTGTACAGCATCTTTCCACAGGGGCCATGCTAATCTCTGTATCCTTCCAATTTTAGTATATGTACTGCCAAAGCGAGCACCCAAGCCTTTTCTAAATTTATACAGTAGTTTAAAAGTATCAGGCTGGTTGTAACCTTAGCCTTTCTGGATGCTTAATTAACAACCATACTTAATGCCCATACACATTTGGTTAGGTCCAAGGGATAAACTTTGTTCTTGCCCTCAGAAGTCAACTAAGTCCCAGGGGGACTATGGCATGGGGGCATCTCTTGAAATGTCTCGCAAATGTGAGTCACCAGTTTCCCTGTGCAGGGAGGTCTGGAGATCCACTGATGGTACTTCAGCCGGTGTCCAGTCTTCAAAGAGGGAAGTCTGCTGCTCATGCTTCAACAAGGGAAACCTGGTCTAGCAAAACCTGGACTGTTCTCGTTTGTCCTCCATTGCTGTGGCAAACCACACTCTGACCGACACCAACCTTGGGAGGAAAGGGTTTATTCAGTCTTACATCATGCCTGGGTCACAGTTCATCAACTTAGGGGAGCCCAAGGCCGGACACTCAGGGCAGGAACTGGGATCAGGAAGCTGAAGCACGGGCCACGGCGGAATGCTGTTCCACTGGCTTGCTCCCCTGGCTCATGCCCAGCTGCTTCTTTTTGTTTTTATTTTATTTTTATTTTTTTTTTTTAATTAATTTTATTTATTTCTGTATGGGTAATGAACTGTACTGTCTGCATGCAAGTTTGCTCGCACCCATTTGTGCAACGCTGCAGAGGTCAGAAGTGGGTGTCGGATTCCCCTGGAAACGGAATTTCTCTGCGAATTGAGCTTCAGACGGTTCTCGGACCGCCATAGGTCGTTGCTTGGGGGATCGAACCAAAGTCCTCTGTAAGAGCCGTCGGCTCTCTTAACCGCTAGGCCATCTCTCCAGCCCCCCAGACTGCCTCTTTTGATAGCTGTATGACCAAGCAACCTGCCCAGGGTGGACCACATGGGTGGGCTGGCCTCCCACACTCTCGACCATCAAGAAAATACCCACAGATGTGGCCAACAGCCAATCCAATGGAGGCCAATTCTTCCACTTGAGGCTCCCTTCAGACCCAGGTGTGTCAAGTTGACACTAAAGCTCATCCAGCACAATCTGACCCTCTGTAATACTTGACAACAAAACACATCACTATAAACCACCACCTTTCCAGTTCTGTATCCCCCAAGGTCATGATGTTAATATTATCACAACCTTGAAGACAGTTACAACCTTAAAGCCCCACAGTCTTTAAAATGTCCAAACACTTAAAAGTTCAAGTCTTTAAAAGTCTTCTGTAAACTGTGGGCTGCTGTAAAATCCAAAACAAGTACTGTCGTTTTCAAGCGGAAGAAAATCAGGCACACTCAAACACAACTAAAGTCCAGCAGTGAGGCTCAAGGCTGGACACTGGGATTCCTCAGATTCTTCTGGGCTCCAGATGGGTTTGCCGGCATTCTCCCCTTCTCTGACTTGCCATCCATGGCACACAACACTCATCTTCGCAGGCCCAGGCCAGTTCCATTCCACACGCTGCTGCTCTTGGTGGTCGTCCCAGGGTCCTGGCATCTCCAAAGGCTGGGTAGCCCACTGAAACTGAGGCAGCAGCCTCCCTACCAATGGTCTCTTCTGATCCCTGGTGCAAAGCTCTCAGCTTCTCTCATGACCCTCTGAATCCTTGGGTCTTCACTGCAACTGACGTGCACTTCACACCAATGGTTTTCCTGACTCTCACAGTGCTCAATCCCTTGGGCTGCTCTCTGTGACCCCCTCAAATTTCAACCAGAACCATATAGGAGACTCTTACACTACCAAGTCTGCTTCTGAGCTTGAGACTGGAGGCTCAGGACCTTTCTGTAACATAGCTTCTGTGTGCTGACCCTGTAAGAAATTCTTCCCAGAAGATTTCACAATTGATGCTGGATCTCTTGTTATTTACAGCTGATTCTTCCAGCCCCAGCTGACCAGAACCCCATAGATTAAACGGTCCTGCTGCATCTCTGCTTCCCCTTTGAAATTTCACAAGCAGAGCCCATCGTCTACCAACTCTTTCAAGCAATAACTGTTCCAAGTTTCCACATCACGGATCTTTAAGCATTCACTGATTTGTTTTCGTAGCCCCAAAGTTCCAAAGCACTCCACAGTCCTCTCCCAAAAACCACCAAGGTCAGGTCTGTCACAGAAATAACCCACTCTCTGGTATCAGTTTCTGTTCTAGTTTGTCTTCCATTGCTGTGACAAAACACTCTGACTGACACCAACTTGGGGAGGAAAGGGTTTATTCAGCTTACATCTCCTGGGTCACAGTTCATCACTCAGGGAGCCCAAGGCAGGAACTCAGGGCAGGAACCTGGAGACAGGAGCTGAAGCACAGGCCACAGAGGAATGCTGTTCACTGGCTTGCTCCCCTGGCTCATGCCCAGCCTGCCTTCTTATACGGGACACAACAACCTGCACAGGGTGGCACCATTCATTGTGGGCTGGGCCCTCCCACACTGCTCGACCGTCAAGACAATCCTCCACAGATGTGGCCACAGGCCAATCCAATGGAGCCAATTCCCCAGTTGAGGCTCCCTCAACCCAGGTGTGTCAAGTTGACACTAAAGCTATCCAGCACACTGACTTTGTCCTCGAGTGGATGGAACTGGTGATTGAAAAGCCAAACGGAGCCAGGGACTCTCCCCCTCCCCCTGAAAAAACCTGAGTGACCCTTGAGGACCAGATCCTCAACTGACCTTGAGAAAACAAAAACCTTGGTTAATCTGGGCTAACTGTGTGGCCTTAAACATCCAAAAGGAAAGTATAACCAGAAATAAATAATTAGTAAGGCCTGAGAAATTATACTTCAGGTATAAAACTTGAGATCTTAGTAAAAAAGACAAAAGAGCAGTTTTGCCTGTCTTACTGGCAAGTGCAGCTACCCTGTGGCTGCTACTGCTTTTGCCATCCTTCAAAGACATGAGAAGACACAGCTTTTCAACCTTCCAATATGGACTGAAGACTCATGTCTCTCCAAGAATCCTCCAAAACCATCAGTGCCAGATGGGGACTGCTGAGACATCCAACTTGTGGACTGAGCTACTACTGGGGTTTTCACTTCTTCAGAGTATAGGCTGCCATTGTTGGACTACCCAGGCTGTATTCCAGTACAAGAATATCAAGACAGGACTCACTACTTACCTGACCTCATTTGGTGACCATGGGAAGGGAAAACCCCAGTGTGGAACACAAGGGCAGAACCGATGGTGATTTGGGCTTGCCAAGGAGGAAACTTCAAATATGACATCTTTCAGCCTAATTAAAAAAAATCATAATCTGAAGATGCTAAAACCTATGATATATGTGCATTCATATGTGCATATTTTGGAGTGATGCATATTGGAAGGAATAACAACAACAGAAAAGTCTGCATCAAAGAGCTGACTGAAATGGTGAACTTCTGCTCGAAACAGTAAACTTCTGCATCAAGAATTTTGAGAGAGACTGAGAAAAAGATGAAAAACATGTTTGGCAGGATGCATAAGCTCTGGTGGGATGAGGGGGCAGGGAGGGGAGCATGGGTCTAGATTTGATTTGTAATGTAATTTGATTTGTATGAAATGCACAGAGCTTCAATGAAATATTGTCAAAAAATAAATAAAATTAAAAATAAACTTAAAAAATAAAATAGTAAAGTGGTTCATTGCAGAAAGCAAAAAAAATTTAAAAATTCAAATAAAAAATTCAAATTATAGTCACCAGGCTTGGTGGCACATACCTTTAATCCCAGCATTCTGTGAGTTCAAGGCCAGCCTGATCTACATAGCAAGCTCTAGGTCCATGGGAACTAAAGTGAGACCCTGTCTCAAAAAGACCAAAAAAAATTTTTTTTTTCAAATTATAATGATCAGTCTCTTTCTGTTGGAGATATTGTAGTTTTTGTATTTCTGTGCCTTAGTAGTGCCTAAAACCAGTGAACTCTCATTTAAAAATGAATTAGTAGCTGGGCATGGTGGCATACACTTTTAATCCTAGCACTTAGGAGAGAGAGTCAGGTGGATCTCTTCAAGTTCAAGGCCAGTTTGGTCTATATAGCAAGCTCCAGGACAGCTGGCACTACAGGGAGTCCCTGTCTCAAAAAGACCAAAAACAAACAAACAAACAAACAAACAAAGTTAGTGGTCTTACTCATTTCAAGGGCTAGATTTTTGTGGTCAAAGTTTTGAAGTTTCATGTGTTGTATCACTAACCCATTGAATCTTTCCTGCTGTTTGTGCACTCATTAGTTAGGAAAATGTCTTATTTATTTTTTATAAATATAGTTGGGTAATGTCTAGATCATTAAAACTATTATTTTTCTTTGCTATATTTTTCTTTTAATTTAAGGATATTTTAACAATTTATTCTTTGATAATTTCATAGCGGTATATAATAAATTTTGATCATATTTTTCTCTGTTAGTCCCCTCCTGCTCTCTCTGAACCTCTTCTTTTTTCCTCCTTTCATGACTTTTTTTTTTTTTTTTTTTTTTAATGTTTTTTTGAAACAAAGTCTCCCTGTAGCCCCAGCTGGCCTGGAACTTTTTCTGTAGACCAGGTTGGCCTTGAATTCACAGAGATCCACCTGCCTCTGCTTCCTGAGTGCTGGGATTAATCATGTCTTTATTTTTTAAATGACCTATTGAGTTTAATTAGGGTTGCTTGCAAGGGCATGGGTGTGAGGTTATCTACTGAAGTGGCTACACCACTGAAGTAAAATGACCTACCTTCTCCAGTAGCCAGTAACTGCCAGTAGCTCCTCAGCTAAGGGGAGGGCCCCCTAGCTACTCCCCATCCACAAAAGAATGTTCACAGGCTTGGCCTTGTACAGTTCACCACAGCTTCTTTGAGTTCATGAGTGCAATGGCCATGTCCTGTCCAGAAGTCAGTATTTCACAGCAGTCCTCCCCATCTTTAGGCTCTTACATTCTTTCTACCTTTTCCCTGAGCCTAGAGGAGGGAATTGGTATAGATATCCTATTTAGAGCTGAGGACTTGCTCTCACTTCTCAGCACTTTGATGAGTTATAAGTTTTTGCTTTAACTGCAAAAAGAAGCTTCTCTGACTTTGAGAATAACAGGTCTATGGGAATAAATATAAATATTTAGAAGGCAATTTTACAGCATGAGGATTTAGCAAATAATAATAGAAGGTTCCATTGAAGGCCCTATGACCTCCCCAGCCAAGTTCACAGTACAAAGCATGAATTCCTTCCTATGAAACTGATCAGCCTTAAATCTGATCAGAAAGCATTTAGTTACCTCCATAACAGTAATGCCACTATTGTACTTGTGGGTACACCTGATTAGCAGATCAATACTGTAGCACACAGGTCTACTGCTGGGTAAGATTGCTGATGTCTGTTCACCCTGATGGTCTATATCACTTTCTAGCACTGTGAAAACTAGTCAGCAGAGAAGAAGCTTCTAGCTCACTTCCAGCTTGATTTCTCTATGTCCTACAACCAAGTGAGTGGTGTCTTTTATTTGGGGTAAGAGGGGTCTGGGGTCTCTCTGACCAACAACTCATTGAGAGGTAGTCTGTGTCTGGCGCTGGGATTTTTACTTAATAACCTATGGTTTCTGGGAGCAAATTTGTCCAGTGTAGCAGGGTACCTCCATTCAAACACCTTTAAAAAATAATTTAACAGCCGGGCGTGGTGGCGCATGCCTTTAATCCTAGCACTTGGGAGGCAGAGGCAAACGGATCTTTGTGAGTTCAAGGCCAGCCTGGTCCACAGAGAGAGTTCCAGGCTAGCTGGGGCTACAGGGAGACCCTGTCTCAAAAAGACCAAAAAAAAAAAAATTTTTAACAGAGTGAGTTCCAGGACAGCCAGAGCTACAGGGAGACCCTGTCTCAAAAAGACCAAAATAATAATAATTATTATTATTATTATTTAGTTTATAAAGGAGTGGCTTTTATATGACTTAAAAGTTTTTTATGTGTATGAGTGTTTTTCCTGCATATAAGTTCACTGTATGTGTGCAGTGCCTGCAGAGATCAGAAGGTGTCAGGTCCCCTGGAAATGGAGTTACATACAGATGGTTGCTAGCCATGGCCATGTGGGTGGTGCTAGGGATTGAACCAAGGTCGTTTGCAAGAGCACCCAGTGCTCTTAACAGCTGAGCCATCTCTAGCTCCTCATGTAGCTTTTCCCCATACATCCTTAGTGTTGTGTTTTTTTTTTTTTTTTGGCTTTTTTGAGACAGGGTCTCCTTGTAGCCCCAGCTGTCCTGGGACTCACCAGGCTGGCCTTGAACCCACAGAGATCTGCCTGCCTCTGCCTCTGCCTCTGCCTCCTGAGTGCTGGGATTAGAGGCATGTGCCACCACGCCTGGCTTGTTTAGCTTTTTTGAGACAGAGTCTTGCTATGTCTCCTGGTTGGCTTGATACTCACTATGTAGTCCAGATGGCCTCAAACATGTTGTAGTCTGCCTACTTGTGATTCCTGAGTGCTGGGATTACAGGTTACCGTGACTGATTATTTTATACTTAAAAATGTGAAAAACAAAGCAAGCTTGATGATTTCTGTTTCTCACTTTAAATTTTATAATTAAAAAATAAGTTGAGTGTGGTGGTAAACACCTTTGATCCCAGCACTCGGGAGGCAGTGGCAGGTTGATCTCTGTGAGATTGAGGCCAGCCCAGACTATATAGCAAGTCCCAGGGCAGCTGGAGCTACAGGGAGACCCTGTCAAAATGAAATGAAATGAAAAATATAAAAAATATAAAAAATAAAATATATGAAATATAAAATTATAAAATAAAAATGGATAAAATAGATAAAATATAAAAATAAAATAAAATATATAAAAAATAAAAAATATAAAAAATTAAAATATAAAAATAAAAAAAAGTTTAAAAATAATATATATCAGGCTAGAGAAGTGGCTCATTGGTTAAGAGCACTGGCTGCTCTTGCAGGGGACCCAGGTTCTATTCCCAGCACCCACATGGTGGCTAACAACCATCCATAACTTTTTTTTTTGGTCTTTTTTGAGACAGGGTCTCCCTGTAGCTGCAGCTGTCCTGGAACTCACTCTGTAGACGAGACTGGCCTTGAACTCACAAAGATCCCCCTGCTCTGCCTCCCAAGTGCTGGGATTAAAGGTGTGCACCACCATGCCCGGCATCCGTCCATAACTTTATTTCCAAGGGAATTCAATGCCTTCTTCTGATTCCATAGGTATTGCACAACATGGGTGCACTTATGTACATGCAATTGATATACTCATACATATAACAAATAATTAATATTATTTTAAAAAACTTTAGGGACT
Source organism: Rhizomys pruinosus (assembly GCA_009823505.1). Classification (NCBI taxonomy): domain Eukaryota; kingdom Metazoa; phylum Chordata; class Mammalia; order Rodentia; family Spalacidae; genus Rhizomys; species Rhizomys pruinosus. Next base: position 2,075,214 of record VZQC01015735.1, read on the forward strand.
GGCAAGATGGTTTAGTGGGTAAAAGAAGTTGCTATATAAACTTGATGGCTTGAGTTCAGTCCCTGGATCTTATGGTAGAAGGAGAGAGCCAATTTCCAAAAGTTTTCCTGTGGTCTCCATAGGAGTGCCATGGCACATGTGCACCCCATGCACACAGTGTTAGTAAAACAAACAAAAGGTTAGTTATGATGCTGCAGTTTTTCCTCAAGATTTAGTAGATTTCATAAAATTTTGCTAGCAAAACACTTTGCAAAGCTTTAAAAAATCCATTAACCATTATGAAACCTTAAAAGGGGTAAAACGCTTGCTACACAAGCAGGATATGGACACACGGAATCCCTGGAGCAAGCTGACTAGCCACATTAGCCAAAAGATGAGCTTGGGTTTCAGTGAGAGACCCTGCCCCAGTTTGTAAGGTGGAGAGTGATTAAGGAAGACACCCTACATCAACCTCGGGGCTCTACAAACAGTGCATACATGTTCATGTGTACCCATATATACATGCATGCACACACATGGGAACACATATATATCACACACATGCAGAAAAATAAACTTTATGAATCTTGTATATAATAACATTATTAATTAGAAGTTTTCCTATGCTATAATTAGAAGCTTGCGTTATTTGGTATTTAAGGAATAAAACATTTGTAATTTAAATATTAAGATGCAGGGTAGCATTCAGGAGGTGGAGGTAAGCCTGGGCCAGGAAGGGAGACCCTATCCCAAACAAGATGTTTCTGAGTCATTAAAAGATAAAACTATGCTCAGTATTAAACAGGTATAAATGTTGTACATTGGAATATAAATCACATAATATAAAATTTGTCATTTAAAAGTGTAGAATTGAGTGGTCTTAGTATGATCACATGCTTATCTATTCATCCCCATTGTCTAAGTCCAGAGCATTTCATCTACAGAGGACATTCCAAACCTGTTAACTCACACTCACTATTCCTTCCTCCTTGTAGCTACTGACAGCCACCAGTTTGTTGTGTCTCTGTGGACTTATTTTGAAGACTTCATATAAGTGGAACCATATGATGTGATCTTTTGGTGTGGCTTCTTTTTTTAAAATTTTTATATATTTTTGTATGTGTATGAATTTACTGTCTGCATGTAGGTTTGTGCACCCATGTCGTGCAGTGCCGCGGAGGTCAGAAGAGGGCGTCAGATTCCCCTGGAACTGGAGTTAAAAACAGTTCTCAGCTGCCATGTGGGTGCTGGGGATCGAACCCGGGTCCTCTGCAAGAGTACTCAGTGCTCTTAACAGCTAGGCCTTCTCTCCAGCCCCTTGGGTGACTTCTTATATTTAGCATGTTTCAGTGTTCACCTATTTTGTAACAAGTGTTAGTTCTTTGGCCTTTATATAGCTGAGTAATTCCACTGTATGGAAAGACCACATGCATTAATGTTTGGGTTGCTTTCATGGTTTGGTTATTCTGAATTATGTTGCTATGAACATTCATATACAGGATTTGTATTGACATGTGTTTTCAATTCTCTTGGACCTAGGAGCCAAACTTTTAAAATATATGATAATTCTGTGTTTAACTTTTATAAAGCTGTCAAACTGTTTTCCATAACAGTTGTACCATTGTACATTCACAACAGTGTAAAAGGGTTCCACTGTCTCTACATCCTTGTTTGTCATGCTTTTCTGGGGTTTTGGTTTTTTGTTTGGGGTTTTAATTCTAGCCATTCAGGTGCATGTGTAGTATCTCATTGTGGTTTAGAGTTGGTTCCCTAATGCCTAATGATCTTTCCGTGTACCTACTGCCCATTTGAATGTCTTTGGGAAAATTCTTTATCTCTGTGTGTGTGTGTGTGTGTGTGTGTGTGTGTGTGTGTGTGTGTGTGTGTGTGTGTTTTGAGACAGGGTCTCCCTGTAGCCCCAGCTGGCCTGGAGCTCACTCTGTAGACCAGGCTGGCCTTGAACTCACAGAGATCCACCTGCCTCTGCCTCCTAAGTGCTGGGACTAAAGGTGTGTGCCACCACACCTGGCTTGACTAAATCACATTTTAAACCATATAAAGTAACATTCACAGCTTGCAGGGATTCATAGATTCCAAGAATTTAACCTGGATAGGAGGAGGAGGAGGAGGAGGAGGAGGAGTAGCTTTTGATAGAATCTTTGAAACATACTGTTTTAGCTTCCAGGGGTCACAGCTCTGAGCCAGTGTATGCTTCCCATCCACACTAGGTTTGTTCTGTGGGAAGCACACATCTTTGGTGTGTTGTAGTTAGGTAATCTCTTCATTCTTCATCCTCTTGATATTAGTCTTGAAATGATGTTTTTTTTTTCTTGTGCCCTTAGATTCTTCAATTTATAGTTTGTTCTTTGAATTACTTTTTCATACTTTTAAGAACTGTTAGTCCTGATAAGATTTATTAAAAGAAAAGCCTTTTTAGGGGCTGGAGAGATGGCCTAGCGGTTAAGAGCGCCAACTGCTCTTGCAGAGGACCCGGCTTCGATCCCCAGCACCCACATGGCGGCTGAGAACTGTCTTTAACTCCAGTTCCAGGGGAATCTGACGCCCTCTTCTGACCTCCACGGCACTGCACGACACGGGTGCATAAACCCGCATGCAGACAGTACATTCATACACATAAAAAAAAAAATTAAAAAAAAATTTTTAGTTTTTTTTCTAAAGCCTTTTCTTCCATCCTGTAGTAACTTAAACAGTAGATAACTGGCAAACCCTCCAGTGACAGAAGAAAGTTTCTGTGACTCAGGTGTGCCCAGGCTTTTAGCAAATGCTTACATCTGGCTTCTTACTCAGTATTGACAATAATTCTGAGAAGAGGTCACATCAACAACTAAATACCAAGCAATGGGAGGTTAAGTAACTTGCTCAGTGGGGTGGTAGGGTTCATAAGAGCTGGTCTTTGAATGAAGTTCTTTACAATGAAGCCCATTGTACCAAACACACATAGCATATTTCACTTTTAGTTAAATGGTTTAGTAATCTCATTACATGAGGCAGTCTTTGCTTTTGTTTCTGGGTCAATGGAACTGAGTTTCAGTCAGATTTATGATGCCTATTTTTATTATTACCTTACATGAGTATCATGTCTGAACCTTTGCTTTAAATAAGACCAACATGTGGCTTGTATGTCTTTTAGGTTTGTTATAGACATTGAGGGAATATGAATGGAAGCCCTTCTAAATAGGGGACTTTGTGCTAATATATATCAGAGTACAGTTAGTTTCCCATTTGGTCATAGTCTTACTGTGTTCTTTTCCTTTCCTAGATTTCAGCTTTTGGGAATGTGGCCAAGCCTCAAACCAAAAACTACATTAACCCCAGCTGTGACTGTCTTTGCTTGCGTTCTCTTGGGCATATGGCTGGTATGAGTGCTCGAGTTGTATTTTCTGCTCTTGGGTTTTTGTGGGCTCCCCTGCTTTGTCTAACTCAGATGTTCTTCTTTCCTTTATGTTGTCCACCTTCAACACTTCTCTCTTTTGGTTTTCTGTTCTTCATAAGATAATGCTGAGAAACCTTCTGCTCTAGTGAGCCTGCTCTCCTAGCCCCACCTCTTGAAGCTTAACTTTTATTACTTTCCCCCTTCTTTTTCCTGCTGTAGTGTAGAACTCTATTAAGAGCTAATTCTTTTGTTTAGATTCCATCTTCTTCCTGCTTGCCTAGGAGTCTTCCTTTGTTGTTAATCTCTTTCTTTAATTTTCATAAAAGTTTTACGTTTCCAATTGTGATTATGGGTTGCTTTATGGTACAGATATTTTTGATAAATTTGTTATTTGGTAATTTTGTCCTAGTTTGAACACAGAGTGTACTTACTCAAACTCAAATCTCCTAAGCTATATTATAATATAATCCCATCACATATATGTGATCATTGGCTGAAACCTTATTCTATAAGACATAACTGTACTCTCTCTTTTCTTTTTGGTCTTTTTGAGACAGGGTCTCCCTTTAGTACCAACTGGCCTGGAGCTCACTATGTAGACCAGGCTGGTCTTGAACTCACAAAGATCCACCTGCCTCTGCCTTCCAAGTGCTGGGATTAAATGCATGTGCCACCAAGCCCCACAACTTACTGTCTTTTCAAAAAATTAATTTTGGCCAGGTGTGGTTGTTTATACCTTTAATCCCAGCACACAGGAGGCAGAGGCAGGTAGATCTCTGTAAGATCAAAGGGAGCCTGGTCTACATAATGAGTTCCAAACCAGCTGAGGCTACAGGGAGACCTGTCTCAAAACAAAACAAAAAAACAAAATGTATTTATGTGTATATGTATATGTCTTATTACCTGTATATGTACCGTGTGTGTGCAGGTCCCCATGGAGGCCAGAAAAGGGCGTTAAACTTCCTGGAACTGGAGTTATAGGCAGCTGTGAGCCACCTAATATGGGTACCAGGAACCAAACGTGGGTCCTCTACAAGAGCACCAGGTGCTCTTAACTGCAGAACCATCTCTCCAGTGTCATAATGTACTGTTAGCATATTGCAGGACATGATAGTTTGGGTCCACATTCTAAAGTCTCAAATATCAGCGAGACTGGAGCTTAAGAGTAGTGACCCTCTTAGATAGGACCTGTGCTCTCTATGCCAGTTCCCTCCTTAGGTAGGACCTGTGCTCTCTATACTAGCTCCCTTGTTTACTGCTGTCTGTCATATAGGAAGTCTACTTCCCTCAGTTGTTACCCGAATTGGGACATAAAAAGAATTTTATAGTTCTTGGCCTAAATTCTGTTATGTGGCTTTTACAAGTAATCCCATGAGCCGAACTTGTACTTACAAATACCACTTCATTTGCCCTTCCCAGTCCCAATAATCTGTTCAAGAAAGTCTTTACCCAGACATGTTGTTCATCTTTTCTTTTCTTTTTTTTTGTCTTTTCAAGACAGGGTCTCCCTGTAGCCCCAGCTGTCCTGGGACTCACATTGTAGACCAGGCTGGCCTTGAACTCACAAAAATCCACCTGCCTCTGCCTCCCAAGTGCTAGGATTAAAGGGGTGCGCCACCACGCCCGGCTCATCTTTTCTTTTTTTTAAATTTTATTTTTTTATGTGTATGAATGTACTGTCTGCATGTAGGTTTGTGCACCCGTGTCGTGGAATGCCACAGAGTTCAGAAGACTGTGTTGGATTCCCCTGGAACTGGAGTTAAAGACGGTTCTCAGCTGCCCCGTGGGTGCTGGGGATCAAACCCGGGTCCTCTGCAAGAGCAGTCAGCGCTCTTAACCACTAGGCCTTCTTTCCAGCCCTTGTTCATATTTTCATGCTTCAGCTAAAAGGGTTTCTTTTCCTGCCTGCTGTCTTACTTACTATTCTGTTATTCTCCAGTTTGTCTTTAATTACCAGTAAGCAGGCATTGAAGACAGGCATCTTATTACCTTATTAAAAAGTTGGCTTAAAGGGGCCGGAGGGATGGCTAAGCAGTTGAGACTGGCAGAAGTCCTGGGTTTGAATCCCAGCACCCACATGGTGGCTGACAACTGTCTATAACTCCAGTTCTGATACCGTCTTCTGTCCTCCTCAGGTATTGCACAACATGGGTGCACTTACATACATGCAGGCATAACACTCACACATCAAATAAAGATAAATAAATAGTTGGCTTATGGGCCAATGAGATGTCTCAGAGGGTAAAGGCACTTGCCATAAACCCCAACAACTTAAGTTCAATCCCAGGAGACCATATAGTAGGAGAGAACTGACTCTAAAAGTTGTCCTCTGACTGTCACACACAATAAATGTAAAAAAATTAGAATGCTGGCTTTTTTTTTTATAGAAATAAGTATATCTTGAAAAACTAAAACCATCCTTCTCAGTGAGGCATGATGGTGTCATGATGAGGCATGATGGTGTCATGATGAGGAGGAGCATATGAGCATTCAAGTAACAGAGCAGCAGATTTTTAGCTTGAGCCTCCTGTTTACTCCAGGGCATGCATCTGTTGACTGCATGTGTGGTGTAAATTGCTGATCTGTGCTTTTCTTCCACCCTCTCTTCCTTTGCCTACTTTTAGTATTTTTTTTCCTTCTGCCAAATTCATACAGTTGCATTTCATAAGGTAATTACTTTATGATAGAAGTCCACTATACTTTTATATCTCCCACAGTGATTGAACCCCACAGTTCTATGAAGAGAATAAGCCCTGTTGAATAAATGTGGCAGTAAGTGCTTTGGGGGATACTGAGCAAGAGTTGGTGCAAATTAATATTACTCACCATCTGTCAAGTTTTCTTTGCAACTATGCAGTCAGGCAAGGAGCAGCCATATGGTTCTGTTTCTTGCATTTGATTGAAATTACCTGTAAAGTGAGGAGTTTAGAAGAAAATATCTTTTTTTATGACTCTAAATTTCCTTGAGGTCAAAATCTCACTTTATGTCATAACCTGATTACAAAGCTCCTTAGAGCTCTGGTAGCAAAGCAGAGAGATGCCTACATGGTTTACTTATTTCCTGGAAATTTGGTGCAGATACTTGCCTTCAAGTTAAGTTAACATTTCCCCTTTTGCAGCTACTCCTTTTTAGAATGTAAGACCAATACTACTTACTTAATTCTATTAATGCTTTCCCAATGGAATCAAATACAAAATATGAAATTCTAATCTCTGAATTTGGTGTGGGTTTTGTTGGCTAGCTTACAGATAAATGAAAAGGAGTAATTTTGAAGACTGAGAAGATAAACTTTGAGCAAGTCGAGAATTTTGCTCTGCTGTGTGCTGTCATTGGACGAGCAACAGAAAGAACCTGAAGGTACCAAGTCAGGTACCTCAGGTCTCACTGGTGTAACAAAGCAGATTTGAGCCAGGCTGCATTTGGGGAGAGGTGGTTAGACAGTGGGTATAAAAATAAATATTTTAAAAATAGAAGAATATAGTGCATTTATTAATATTATCCATTAATTACTTTCATTAGAGGAAAAGAAAAGTCTTAGGAAAAGTTTCCTGGCTCCTGGTCTACAATAAATGCCCAGAGGTGAGCCAGCTGGGTTAGATGGGGTCTGCTTAATCTCACAAAAAAACTATAAAATGCTTCCATGGTCAGTGTACTATTTAGCATTCCACCAGCAATGTAGTTGTTCTGCATACCTGACAACCCATAGTCTTATCAAAATTTTACATTTTTTGTCATTGTAATAAGTATAAAAAGTAGCTTATTGTGGTTTTAATTTTCACTTCTCTGTGGCATATATTTTGTTTTATTTTTTGTTTTTTTTTTTTTGTTTTTTTTTTTTTTTTTTTTTGAGACAGGATCTCTTTCTGTAGTCAAGGGTGGTTTGGAACTAAAACATAACCCAACTGGCCTCAGACTTGGACCTGCCCTTCAGCTTCAACCTCCCAAATGTCGATCCAGAGTCTTATATAGCTTGGTTGGCTTTGAGCTCACTATATAAATCAGAATGATTTTGAACTCCTGATCTTCCTGCCTCAACCTCCCAAGTGCTGGGATTGCGGATATGCACCACCATGCCCAGACTTCCTGGAGGTTATATTTGTAGATCAACTTATGCTTGATTAGGTCTTTTAGTCATGAACATGGTATGTCTGGTTTGTTTGGGTTCTCTTGAGTTTCTCAGTTTTTTTTCCATCAGCATTTAGTTTTCAGTATATAGATCCTATATACGTGTTTTAGATTTGGCTCAGTGGTAAAGAGTACTGGCTGCTCTTGCAGAGGACCCAGATTGAGTTCCCAGCACCCACATGGCAGCTAACAACCATTTGTAACTCAGTTCCAGGAGATCCAACACCCTCTTTGGACCTCCAAAGGCCAAATGAAACACCTTATACACACTGGCCTGTTGGCTCCTTCTTTTCTTCCTGCCTTCCTTCCTTCCTTCCTTCCTTCCTTCCTTCCTTCCTTCCTTCCTTCCTTCCTTCCATCCATCCATGTTTCCATCATGTATCCATCCATCCATCCATCCATCCATCCATCCATCCATCCATCCATCCATCCATCCATCCAATCTATCTATCCATCCATCTATCTATCTATCTAATCTATCATCTTGGGTTTTTTGAGGTGTGGTCTTCTTGTAGCCCTAGGTAACCTGGAATTCACTAGATAGATCCAGCTAGCTGACCTTGAACTCACAGAGATCCACCTGACTCTGCCTCTGCTTCACAAGTCCTGGGATTAAAGGTGTGTGGCACCATGCCTGGCTTATTTCTTTTCTTTTAAATTTTAAAATTTCTTTACATTTTATGTGTATGAGTGTTTTGCCTAAATGTATGTAATCCTCCTACCTCATGCAGTGCTTACAGAAGCCAGAAGAAGGTGTTGGATACCTTGGAACTGGAGTTATAGATGATTGTTAGCCACCATTATGGGTCCCGGGAATCAAACCTGGGTTCTCTGTAAGAGCAGCCAGTGCTCTTAACCACAGAGCCATCTTTCCAGCCCCTCATTTATTCCTTTACATTCCATGTGTCTTTATTGCTTTTTATTGCATTAAACTGTCTAGGACTTCCTGTAGAGTGTTAAATGAGAGTGGTGAGAGTGAACAGCCCTACCTTGTTTTTTAATCTAAGTACGGTTAAACATCACGTGATCTTAAGCAGAAATGCTTCCTTCCTTCCTTCTGCTCCTGGTTTGCCTTTCTACTCCTTATCATGAATGAAATTTGTTAAGTGCTTTTGCAGAAACAATTCAATTGAACACTGTACTCTTCTTTAACTGTTAGTGTGGTGGGTTACACTGGTCAGTTGTTGGCTATTGAATCAAGCTTACATTCCTTGCCTAATCATAACTTTGCCAGGGAATGTATTGTTGAATCCCATTTGCTACTATTCTACTGAGGAATTTTGCCCCTATTTTTAAGACTGTTGGTATGTAGTTTTTTGTTTTTGCTTTCTTTTTCTGATTTTGGTCTCTAAGCTATGTTAGTTTCATCAAGTAAGGTTAAGAATATTCCTGGGGCTGGAGAGATGGCTCAGCGGTTAAGAGCACCAACTGCTATTGCAGAGCACCCGCGTTGTGCAATACCACGGAGGCCAGAAGACGGCATTGGATTCCCCTGGAACTGGAGTTAAAGACGGTTCTCAACCCCCATGTGGGTGCTGGGGATCAAACCTGGGTCCTCTGCAAGAGCAGTTGGCACTCTTAACCGCTAGACCATCTCTCCAGCCCTTTTTCTGTTTTTGTTTCTTAAATATTTATTTATTTATTTATTTATTTATTTATTTATTTATTTATTTATTTATAGAATGTACTGTCTGCATGTAGGTCTGTGCACCCATGTCGTGCAATGCCTCAGAGGTCAGAAGAGGGTCTCAGATTCCCCTGGAACTGGAGTTCTCCTGGAATTGGAGTTACAGAGGTTCTCAGCCGCCACGTGGTACTGGGGATCGAACCCAGGTCCTCTGCAAGAGCAGAGGGATTAAAGGCATGCACCACCATGCCTGGTCTTAAACCAGTCACACTTTTTAAAAAAATATTTCATTATTTTTGTAGTATGTGTATGAGTGTATTACCTCTGTGTATACAAGTGTACCCATATCATGCAATGCCCAAGGAGGTCAGAAGAGGGCATCCTATTCCCCTGGAACTGGAGTAACAGACAGTTGTTAGTTGCTATATGGGTGCTGGGAATCACACTTGGATCTTTTGAAAGAACAGCCAGTGCTCTTAATCCCTGAGCCATCTCTCCAGCCCCNAATAAATAAATAAATAAATAAATAAATAAATAAATAAATAAATAAAATAAAAATTTTAAGAAGGTGTGTACCACCATCCCAGGCCATCTTAACTATACTTATTTATTGTTTATTTTTTATTTTTCTTTTGAGATAGGGTCTCCCTTTAGTCCCAGCTGGCCTGGAGCTTGCTATGTAGACCAGGCTGGCCTTGAACTCACAGAGATCTGCCTGCTTTTGCGTCCCGAGTGCTGGGACTAAAGGCGTGCACCCCCCCCACCCCCCCAGCCTAAGACAGTTCTTAGCCGCCATGTGGGTGCTGGGAATCAAACCTGGATCCGCTGCAAGAGCAGTCAGTGCTCTTAACCACTGAGCTATCTCTCCAGCCCCCAATCTTAACTATTTTTAAGAATATATTTTTGGGCTGCAAGTTGGCTCAGTGGTAAGGTGCCTACGACCAAGCCATATGACCTGAGTTCAACTCCCAAGACCCATATGTTGGAAGGTGAGAACCACCACACCTAGCAAGGAGTATACTTTCAAAGAAAGAATACTGTGCTGGGGAGATGACTCAGCAGATGAAGCACTTGCTGGGCAAGAGTAAGGACTAGAGTTCAGTTCTTCAGAACCCGTGTAAAAAGCTAGACAGATGTGGCTGTCACCTGTGATCCCAGCACTAAGGACTCACAGACAGGATCCCTAAAACAAGCTGGGCAGTAGATAGCTGGAATCAGTGAATGGATCAGGGAGAGACCCTGCCTCAGTAAATAAAGTAAGGAATGACCAAGTAGGGAATGACCAAGTAGGGAATGACCAAGAAAGACATTTGATGCAGGCATGCACATGTGCATGTGCATTTTACCACACACACACACACACACACACACACACACACACACGTTAAAAAAAAAGCATACCCATGTCTGCTTTCCCCAGCAATGTGTCAGTTGTTGAAGTATGTCTCTGTTAAGTAAATGTGTCAATTGAGCTGAGTTTGGGAAATCAGTGCTTCTGTAGTTTACAAGAGGCTGTGCTCTCCGGGGTTCTATCTGTTCCTAAGGAGGGAGCAACAGCATCTCTTAATGGAGCTTCCGTAGTGCATTATTTAAAATGTTAAATAAAAACATTTAATCATAGATACTGTAAGCTATTTAGGAATAAATAACATCTGATAGAATAATTGCAATGCCTTACCTCAATGGGTACCACAAATTGGTATATTTGACCCTGTGGAAAATTTCCTTAGCACAGAATTTTAAGATCTTTAATATGAGGGAGAGAGGCCCTGTTTAGTTGATTTTAGTAGGAGGAAAACCAGGACCCTTTTCTCAAATGAGCTCTTCAGAAGAACTCTGCCATAGTCTAAGGAGTCCCAGTATACTAGGGTTACAGTGAGGGCTGAGTGAGAGGGGGAAGCCAGGTCTATGAAGAATGTGCCTCCTGATCCCTATTCCTGTGTCAGTCATAGGCTGCAACCCACACGTGAAGAGAGCGTGAACATGAGTAGTCAGCCTCTGGTGATTTACCGCAACGTTTGAGGAACATAGGGGCTTCTTTGTAAAATACTGCTATTTGAAAGATGATGCTCAATTTCATTTTTTTCTATGAACCTATTTTACCTTAAAATGAGGCATACTTACTCTTCCTCAGAATATACAAGTAGATGTTTTGGTTTTGGGCTTTTTGAGTGAGGGTCTCCCTTTAGTCCCAGCTGGCCTGGAGCTCTCTATGTAAACCAGGCTGGCCTTGAACTTCCAGAGATCTGCCTGCCTCTGCTTCCCAAGTACTGGGATTAAAGTCATGCGCTACCGGGGCTGGAGAGATGGCTCAGCTGTTGGGAGCACTGACAGCTGTTGCAGAGGACCTGGATTCAATTCCCAGCACCCACATGGCGCCTGGAAACTGTCTTTAACTCCAGTTCCAGGGGAATCCGACACCCTCTTCTGACCTCCAAGGCATTGCACAACATGGGTGCACAAACCTACATGCAGACATTATATTCGTACACATAAGAAATAATAAATAGGGGCTGGAGAGATGGCCTAGCGGTTAAGAGCGCCAACTGCTCTTGCAGAGGACCCGGGTTCGATCCCCAGCACCCACATGGCGGCTGAGAACCGCCTTTGACTCCAGTTCCAGGGGAATCCGACATCCTATTCTGACCTCCATGGCATTGCACTACACGGGTGCACAGACCTACATGCAGACAGTACATTCATACACATAAAAAATAAATAAGGGGCTGGAGAGATAGCCTAGCGGTTAGGAGCACCGACGCTCTTGCAGAGGACCCGGGTTCGATCCCCAGCACCCACATGGCGGCTAAGAACCGTCTGTAACTCCAATTCCAGGAGAACTCCAGTTCCAGGGGAATCTGAGACCCTCTTCTGACCTCCGCGGCATTGCACGACACGGGTGCACAGACCTGCATACAAACAATACATTCATACACATACAAAAATAAATAAAAAAAAAAAAAAAAANTATTCCTGTGCTGTTTGCTTCCTCACCCTAGAGGTCGGGAGAAGGCTAGGAAAACACTATTTGTCTTTTCAACTGTTTGAAGTGTTGCCTGCCAAATATCCAATTAAACAGTGCTTTGTTACATTGATTTTTAGGATGTTTTCCACGTTTAGAGCTGTTAATGTGAGAAAATATGCATCATAGTTTGTGAAATGTGATATATGATTTCTCATTTACTATGTCCTTGTCAGAACTTAATTCTGGTATTTAAGAAATGTCAGTATTACACCAGGTGTAGTGGCTATGCCTTTAATCCCAAGCATCAGGGAGCAAGCGGCTCTCTGTAAGAGGCCTGGTTTACATAGTGAGTGCCAGGCCAACCAGTTCTGCTACAGGGAGACTCTGTTCTCAAAAAGCCCCTCCCCCAATATTGAATCTTACTTGTATTAATTCTCAAATATAAGAAACAGTTCGGGGGAACGGAGAAATGGCTCAGCGGTTTTTAAGAGTGGCCAACTGCTCTTGCAGACGGACCAACCAGTTTTGATTCCCAGCACCCACATGGATGCTAAGGACTGTCTTTAGTCAGGGTGTGTTGGCACACACCTTAATCCTACCAACTCGGGATGCAGAGAGGCATGTGGATTTCTGTTAGTTCAAGGCTACTCTTGGTATACAGAGTTGAGTTCCAGGCCAGATGGTGGCTATAGAGGAAGAACATGTCTCAAAAAAATAAAAAATAAAAAAAAAAATAGAATTGACACCCCAACACGTACCATTGTGTGTATTGTACTGGGGGCAACTACAATTTTAAGTATGAGATAGAACTGAAGGAAGTGAAGGAATTCACTCAGATTTCTGGGAACTTGTGTAGCAGGAAACAACCAGTACTGAGGCCCTGAGATGGGGACATATTTGGCATATTCAGTAACAGCAAGAAGCCATATAGTCAAAGATGTGGGAGAAAGCAGCAGCAGATGACAAGTCAGAGGGAAGATGTAGGTCAAACAGGGCCTAGACACCATTATTGTACAATGCCTGTGGGTTTTTTTTGTTTTTTGTTTTGGTTTTTTTATTTTATTTTATTATTTTTGTTCTGTGTATATGATCTGACTGTCTGCATGTAGGTTTGATGCACCCGTGTCGGGCAATGCCGCGGAGGTCAGAAGAGGAGTCTCAGATTCCCCTGGAACTGGAGTTCTCCTGGACTTGGAGTTTACAGGACAGTCTTAGCCGCCATGGGGGGCTGGGGATCAACCCCAGTCTCTGCACGCGCAAGTCAGTGCTCTTAACCATACGACTATCTCTCCAGCCCCCAACGCCTGTGTTTTTAAGTTGGGATGTCATGATGATCTCAGCTTGAGATTACCATGGCCTGAGCTAGATTTCAAAAGGATCACCCTGGATATTACATTGGAAAAGCACTGAGCCACACCTGCAGACCCTCCACATTAATTAATTACACTACTAAGACTTGACATCGGTAGGAAGATTCCAGTTTTGTTCATCTTCAAAATTATTTTAGCTATTAATTTATCTTTGCTCTCTCAAATGAATTTAAGAATCCATTTTGTCAAATTTTCTGAGAAACTTTTGGATTCTGATGAGAATTAAATTTATAGATTTATTTGGAAGACCTATCATGCCTGTAATTTTGAGACTTCTCATCTAAAAGCACAGAAGAGGGTGTGAAATCTGGTGCTGGAGTTGTTAGCTTAGTTGTAAGTGCCTGATGTGGTGCTGGGGATGGAGAGGAGCAAGCACTTTTAATCATGAGCCATCTCTCCAGCCCCTCTCCATATTTAGATCTAATATCCAATTCTTTAGAATAAGATACAATGCAATATTCACAAATAAGATGACTTTGCTTCAAAATAATCCAACTGGGTTTGAAAAATAGCACAGAGAAAACAACATTGGTTGTTCATAATATTTGTTTTCATTTTCTTTTTATTTATGTGTGTATGGTTGTGCTACAGCACACGTGTGGAGGGCAGAGCATAGCTGTTGGGTCTTGGCTCTCTCTTAGCACCTTATGAGATCTGGGGCTGGCTTGCACTTACATTCTTGGCCTTCATGCCAGATCCTCTACCTGCCGAGCCATCTCAATGGCCAACACTGCTTCTAAGTTGCTGATTGGTGAGAGATGTGTGGTCCATGGGGTTTCATGCTTGAAATTTTTCTAAAAAATAGGTTTAGAGGAATAAATATTTCTGCAATTATAACCCCTAAAACTTTGTGACTTTCTTGTTATTTGGGGGGAATAAAGATAAAAGCAGAAGAGGGCTGGAGAGATGGCCTAGTGTTTAAGAGCGCAGACCGCTCTTACAGCGGACCGGGTTCAATCCCCAGCCACTCACATGGCGGCCTAGAACCTCTGAAACTCCAATTCCAGGAGAACTCCATTGTTTTTCCAGGGGAACTGGAGACCCTCTTCTGACCTCCGCGGCATTGCCCCGACACGGGTGCCAAACTTGCATGCGACAGTACACTTCATTACACATACAGAAATAATAAAAAAATTAATAAAAACAATTTTTTTTTTTTTCTGATTTATTAAAAACAAAATAATAAATAAATTCATATATATTATTTAGTAATAAAAATACTAAAGTAAAAATACTCTGGTTTTAAATAATGGTAATTTTTCTCAAATACATTTTGACAATCACAGATTATATAGAGGGAATGTTAATACTATTCTTCATACTAATATGAGGTATGTCTAGGGGCTGGAGAGATGGCCTCAGTGGTTAGAGTACCGACGCTCTTGTAGAGGACGGGGGTTTGATTCCTAGCAACCCACATGGCAGACAAGAACCATTTTTAAGCCAGGGGTGTGGTGTGGGCCTTTTAATCCTAGCCCTCAGGAGGCAGAGGCAGGCGGGATCCTCTGTGAATTCAGGCCAGCTGGTTATACAGATGAGTTCCCAGGGCCAACTGGGGCTATGGGGAGACACTGTTTCAAAAGACAAAACAAAACAACAACACCAAAAAAAAACTAATCGAGGTATGCATGTGCATGCAGCTGTAACTACTGAGCACTGTAGTCACTTATGGCAGTCAACACAGTTTTTCAAGCAGGCTACCGCATCACTGTCAGACACGGCTTGACAAGGTAAGAGTTCTGTTTTTACAAGATGATTAGCTGAATGTGGCCTATCTCTCTTTTGTAAAAAAAAAAAACTGAGGGCGGGGCTGGCCTTCTCAAACTACATATTCCATGGGCTCAATGGATTAAGAGCACGATTGCAGAGGACAGTTTCAATTCCAGTCTACGTCTTTAGATCCTTGTTCCAGGAGTTGAATCTACACCCTTCTTCTGACTCTGCCCGGCACTTTACACGGAAACGTGGCACCTACTTACAGGCATACCGTTACACTATACACATTGAAAAAAAAAAAACTGACACCAAATATTGTAAAAAATGTTAACATTTGAATGCTTTTGCTAATGAACACCTTTATCTTAAAGTATTAAATATTTCTTTCCTAAATTAGGTGCCCCCCACCCCCGCAACTAAAACACTGAAAATAAATCCTTGCTCAAACCCCTTTCTCCAAAGTACTCAAAGCCCTAGTCAAATTCGAAAATGAAAGCAAGTCTTTAGGCTGGGGACCCAAACAGCTCAGTGGTAGAGCTTTTCTGGCAAGCTAGACGTACTGGGTTCCACCACCAGCAATGCAAAAAAAAGAAAGCAACTCCTTAGCTTTCAGTAACCTATCAGTTGAGGTTGCAATCTTTTTCCCTCAAGATTTATAAGATTAAAAAAACTAAAATATAATTCTGAACCAAGGATCATTATCTCGCTTTTATCCTTGGGAACTCTGCCTTGCAATTAAAATGTAATCATGCTTAATTTTCTCATCATCCCACTTCACGCCGTGCACTTACTGACACTTACTTAGTAACAGGAATTAAGATGTCATTCCAGTCTGCTAAATTAAAGACCAGGGAGAAATAAAGGTTTTTTACTTCAAAGTTCCCCAAAGTTAGGGCTGACATTCTTTATAGAAAATTGTGTGCATGTGTATATATAAATATACAAAACTTAATCCTTTATCTATTCTATTTTTTCCTTTTCAACACAAAGGCCATACAAGCAAACTTAGAAGAGTAATATTTTTTTACATTAAACTTACATTCATTTTTCTTTAAAATCTTTTTTTTTTTTTGGAGGGACCAGGTCTCCCTTTAGCCCCAGGCTGGATGATAACCTCCCGATGTAGGACCAGGCTGGCCTGGAATTCAGAGATCTACCTGTCTCTGTCCTCCAAGTGCGGGGACGACACGCAAATCAAGCAGGGCCGGATTACGTGGTTTAAGTGGCCACTTAATTGTAGTTTATACTCACTCTTTTGTTAGTTAGTATCTCCATTTGGTGCTCAAATTTAATGCATCCATGGGACTAGGGCTACAGTGTCTAGCAAAGCCCCAGGTGTGCACTGGACTCAACTAACAGTCTTCTACAGAACAAGCTCTGAACTCCTTCTCTAAAAGTTCAAGTTCTAAAAGTTGAAAAAAGGCCATCGCGTGGTGCATGACTTTATCCCAGCACTCAGAGGCATGAGGCAGCGTGTATCTTTGGGAGTTCAAGGCAAGCCTGGTTAAAAGAGTGAGTCCGGCACAGCGGGAGGGCCACAGGGAGACTCTGACTCGATAAGAACACAAAAAAAAAAAAAAAAAAAAAAAAAAAAAAAAAAAAAAGCAAGCCTGAGCCCGTGCCAGGGGGCGCAAGCCAGTAAGAGTAGGCAGCGTTCCTCCATGGCCTGTGCCTTTAGTCCTGTCTCCAGGTTTCTGCCCCAGGTTCCTGCCCTAAGTTACTACCTAGGACTTCCTAAGCTATGAACTGTGACCCAGGAGAATTGAGCCAAATAAACCCTTTCCTCCCAAGATTTGGTATTGGTCAGCATGTTTGTTACAGCAACTGAAGAAGAAACTAGACACATTCATCTGTGTGGTTATTTTAAAAAAGCGCAAGCAAATCAAAGTCTGCCTTTTCCCTAAAATACTAAAAATCAACATAAGCCCAAGAAGAATTAATGTAGAAAACTCCTTTTGGAAGAAAAAATAATTTGTTTCAAAATAAAGTAAGCTATTGCATCCTTGTGCTTCTTTTGAAAGCATCAGTACAGAAATATAGAATCTAAAAAACATTCTGCTACACACACACACATACACACACACACTTACACAACACAATAATTTTTAGAAAATTTTAAAGCAAAAACTTAAAAGATCTGATTGGAAGGTCCACCATGGTAGAGCATGCCTTTAATCCCAGCATGCAGGAGGCAGAGGCAGAACTCACAGAACTCTGTGAGTTCAAGGCCAGTCTGGTCTACATAGTAAGTTCCAAGCCAGCTGGAGCTACAGTGAGAACCTGTCTCAAAAAAAAAAAATCTGATTGGCATATTCTTAAGGATGTCAGTCTATAAGGAAAATGCCACTTTTGCTCAGAGAGCTTTATGTATTTGTCATAAGTTGCACTGTGTTTACTCTAATGAGGTAATAATTTATAAAATAAATATGTTACAAGTATTTAAAATGCTTGTATTAGGGGATTCGGAGAGATGGGACTAGCAGTTAAGAGTTTGCCGACTGCTCTTACAGAAGGACAGGGTGTCGATTCCCCAGCACCCCCACATGGCCTGGCGAGAAGAGGAGGCTGAGACCCGTCTAAAACTCCAATTCCAGGAGAACTCTAGTTTCCAGGG
The DNA here is from genome assembly GCA_009823505.1 of Rhizomys pruinosus. NCBI lineage: Eukaryota > Metazoa > Chordata > Mammalia > Rodentia > Spalacidae > Rhizomys > Rhizomys pruinosus. Next base: position 2,093,005 of record VZQC01015735.1, read on the forward strand.
GAATCCACCAACCTCGTGCCGACAGCTCGCGGACTTGCATTGGAACGGGTTGCATATAACTTGCATGTCAACCCAAGTACATTTACATACATCATACAAAATATAAATAAAAACCAAATTTTTAAAAAATGAGCGCCGACTGCTCTTGCAGAGGACACGGGTTCGATCCCCAGCACCCACATGGGGCTGACAACGTCTTTAACTCCAGTTCCAGGGCAACCGACACCCTCTTCTGACCTCCTCTGGCATGCATGACAGGGTGCACAAACCTACATGCAGACATACATGCATACAATATTGAAAATAAATAAAATGCTTTTCTAGTGATTAATGCTATATCAATTATGCTAACAGAATTATTTCTCAAGTGACTCTGATGGTCAGGGATATTACCGTGGCATATTCTGTGGCTCTCAGCAGCCACCAAGATGGACAGTCATTGCTCTATGAAATTGACCTAAAATATGACACAAGAGCCTCAAACACAATAAACTTACAGCAGAGCCTTAAGGCAATTCTTACTGCTCTTACTTTGCTTTTCTTTAAACTTGGAGTTTCTCTTAGAGTTGTTTGATTTATTTCCACCACTTCCAAATTCAATTAGATTTGATCTAAAATGACTACTTTTTTGTTTTTTTTAAGATCTCATCTTTGATTATATTATTATCTTTTATGTGTATGAGTTGTACTGACTGCATGTAGTCTTGGTGCATCTGTCGTGCCAATGCAGGGGGGAGGTAAAGAAGAGGGCATGGATTTCCTGGACTGAAGGTTGTTAAGACAGTCTCCTTAAGTGCACCATGTGGGTGCTGGGGACGAACCACGGGTCCTGCAAGACAGCGGCCCTTCTTAACACCTGAGTCCCATCCCTCCGCCCCTAAAAAATGGGCCTACCTTTAAATGCTCGTTACCGTATCTGGAGTTTATGGATTTCAGCTTTCCGTAATTCTACAACATATTTATTCTCTTTCAATAAGCAGAAAGTCAAACACACTGAGATATCTGAATGGGATCTGACTCAGCGGCGAACAGAAACCAATACAACTTTCTGAGTCTCTTATGACAGAACCTCAAGATCTAGCCTTGAAAAAATAGTGGCAAGAGTACTACTTCACCATCTAAAGGTACCGGTGAATACATCTTAATTAACTCTCGTAAAGTCAGCTGGATTACTAATGGAACACCAGTAAAGGAACCTAGAGAAAAATGATTAATTATTTTTTAATACCTGCCTATTGGTAAACAGAATGAACTGACACCACATGATCCTTTCAGACAACTTCCAGACAACCTTTACCTCTCTTTTTGGACTATTCAGTTTTTCTTGAAATTTCTTCACATTCTTACAAAGAGAACAGGAAACCCAACCCCACCCCCACACCCAGTTGTTCAGGTTATTCACACACACTTGTTTCTTTGTTATTGTTTCCAGACAGGGTCTTCCTTAAGCCCCAGATGGCTTGAACTTACTAGTAGAACTAAGGTCCCCTCATTGTCAACAGGGTTCCCCTGCCTGGGATTTAAAGACGATGGACCGGGGCAGTCACCACACAACAATTCTAAGTTGCATTTTAAAATTTTTACTTAACTGGAATTTTTTCTTTTTTCGGTCTTCTTGAGACAGGGTCTCTCTATAGCCCCAGATGGCCTGGAATCACTCTTGTAGACCAGGCGGGCCTGAACTCACAGGATCCTCCTACCTCTGCTTTCCAAGTGCTGGGATACAAGGTCGTGCGCCACCACGCATGGCATGATTGGAAATATTTTATCCTTGTTTAAATTTCAAAAAATACCAAGGGGAAGAGAGTGCAGCTTGATTTGAGTGATATAAAACAACGGAAAGGGTTTAAATAGAGCGAAAGGGTTAAATGAGGTGGGGAATAGGAGGGCAAGGCAGAAGGTAAGTAACACTAAAGGCCTTAGAAAAAATTATGGAGCTGGATAGATGGCTCCGTGGTTAAGAGCATGGCTTGCTCTTGCCAGAGAACCCAGGTTCAATCCCAACACCCACATGTGTGACTAACAATCCACCTATACCTCAGAGTTCTAGGGGGGGAATCTGATGCTCTCTTTCTGACAAAAGGGTATTGCATACAGGTGCACCTACCTACACACAGTGATATACAAGTAAAATCAAAGGGCTAGAGGCTAGAGAGATGGCTCCGAGGTTTTTTAAGAGTGCTGACTGCCTCTTGCAGAGGACCTGGTTGGATTCCCAGCACCCACAGGAGTAAGAAACCGTCTCTTTAGCCCGGGGTGTGGCTGGGTGCATGCCTTCATCCCACGACACGTGGGGAGGGCAGAGGCAGGTGGATCTCTGTGAGTCCAAGCCAGCCTTCACAGAGTGAATTTTCCAGGCCAGCTGGGGCGACTATGGGGAGGACCTGTCTCAAAATATAAATATAATAAATAAAAAATAAATAAATTAAAATTAAATAAATATAAATAAATAACAGAAAAAGTCATATGGAAAACCTACTACCACTTACAGAAGTGCTTCTTAAAGTAACATATATTACTTTTTATTTATATCTATATATATACTATAATAAAAAGAGATTATATATAAAGGATTATACAAGTATATATATAAAAAGAGAGATTAAAAGAGTTTTATAATAGGGCACAATGTCCCTACTAGACACCCCCATAGGCTATACAAAGTGTAAAATCCAATGCCAGGATGACCTCTCTCTTGAAGCTGTCGGACAGGGTCCCACAGACCACTCCAACGCACTCCCACTGTCCTCCCGTCCTTGGTCGTCACCAGGCACTGCATGGTAGGACCTTAGTGCTGAAGACACTTCATACCTGAGCATTGTAGAATGACCAAGGAAGAATCAAGCTGGTACAGACTTCAGAGCCTATCTCTACTCAGTAATCTTTCATAGTACTGGAAGGTGCTACCTTGCTGGCCTGAACGGAGAAAATATCATCAGGCCTAATCTAGCTTAATCCTCGTGAGCTACAATACAACTGGCCTGGCAAGATATGCCTACTGGTACAACAGTGTAATGAAAGTTATGGGAGTAACCAACAACTTTTCTAATTGGATTTAAAGTCTGTTGCATAACTATGCCTTGGTGGCTATGCCTTTAATCCCAGCCCTAAGGAGGCAGAGGCAGGTGGATCATGAGTTCAAGGTCATTCTGGGCTACATGGTGAGTTTCTGTCTCAAAAAAAGCCCCCTGCTTTAACTTGATTAAGAATATTGTATGAAATACACAAAAGCTCGATATAAAACAATTAAGGGGGAAACAAAGGCTACTTTATAAGATGGAGCCCACGCCTGACATTGACATCAGCTAGGAACCCGTGGCTAGATGCCCATAGGGTAGAACTAATTTCTATTATGCTTAACTAGATATGTTTATTACTTAATCCTAAGACTTATTGTTATCTTCCATAGACTTATGTATCTCTAACTTCACTAATAGTGTTAACACAGAAGTATTTCCTACAGATTTGCAAAATTTCCAGAGCGTCAGCGGCTACAGGGTGTTTATTCCTGAATAGGACATCTATATTCAACTTCTGCCTCCCAAGGCTCAGAAGTCACAGAAGAGGGGAACAGAAAGATTGTAAGCGCCAGAAGTGGTGGATGACTTACAATGAGAAATAGTTTTCCAGACAGCTGCTCGGTTGTTCACATGAGCTCACAGCAGCCGGGGGATCAGCATGGTAAGTGCTCTTACGCTCAAGGCAAACAAATCCCGGGCCTCGACCTTGGGAAGCGGGTACGAAACCCCAATACCACTCGAGGAAGTATTGTCAACTGACAGCTGCTAGAAGTGGAAGAGTCAGTCTTGTTTAAAGTTGAGACTCTTGGTATTACGGTCAAGGCTGAAGTGATGAACCTACAGATTAAGGGCATGTTGGGAATACAATTTTGACTCTATAGGCCTTCGTATGTGTGAGTACGTGAAATTGGGCAGAGAGAGGGTAGTAAGGGAATTGCAGATGGGAGACAGGCTATGAATACAATAAAAATCTATTGTATTAAAATTGGCAAAAAATTCAAAAAAAATATAACCAAATGAATGGAAACCTAAACTAAAACCAGCCATCCTCTGTCTCTAATATCCTGTTGGCCTGCAACAGTGCAGGAGACGGGCTATGGTTGACAGAGCCCCTCTCCATGTATATAGTTAAGTGTTCAGTGCCTTAAGTAAAATACACAATACTTGTGAAACAGAGTCAAAATAATCACCAACATTTACACTCTCATCTTACACACAAACTTCCTAATTTGGCAATGTTACGTCAGACACTAGAATCAGATACAATTTTAGTTACCCTCACACTTAAAGCCCCAAACTATAAAACTTAAGTTTCAAATTCTTCCAAATATGTGCTTAAAGAATGATGATGGTGCCGGGCGTGGTGGCGCAAGCCTTTCATCATATTGCACTTTGGGAGGCAGAGGCAGGCGGCTCTTTTGCTGCGTTCCAGGCTGGCCTGGTCTACATAGCAAGCTCCAAGCCAGATGGGACTAACGGGAGACCCTTTGCGCCAAAAGACTAAAATAAAAATAAAATAAAATAATAATTTAAATGCTTAAGGCTGGCTAGATGGCTAGCAGTTTATAGAGCATGTCAGGTTCACAGCCACCTGTTACTCAGCTCCAGAAAAGCTGACACTAACACCTCTTGTCTCCACAGACCCTTATATTCACATGCAGATACTCACATAGACATATATATTTATATACAATTAAAAATATTTTGTCTTTTCTTGAGGACAGGTATCTCCCTTACTAGCCCAGCTGACATGGAACTCCCTATGGGGACCAGGCTAATACTCCTATCTCCCAACAGTCCACCGCCTGCTGCTCAAGTGCTGAGATTAAAGGTGTGCCACCATGCCCAGACAGAATTTTAAAAACTTAATTACAAAAAAAACTAATTATGGAGACTGGAGAAGCAATGGCTCTAGCCGTTAAGATAAACACTTCGTAACTCCTTTTTGCACGAGGACCTGGTTCGTTTCTCGCACCTAAAAATATTTCTGTTCTGGTTGGAAGTTAAATGTTAAAACACTCATAATATCTTGAGCTACACTGGATGCACACTGCCTTCTGTAGTAGAATTCTCACCTGTAATGAACATGTGTGACTGTTGGTTTCCTGTTCCCAAGGCTCCAGGTTTGGATATTCTATTGGTTCAGCTTTTGGGATAAGCTATGGTTGTATCTATTATCCACTGGAGGCCTTTTGACTTTCTTTCTGAGAATAAAGAAAAAAAATAACAAAAAATTGGAAAGATATTTTATTATATGCAAACGGGAACAGTCACTTAAAAAAAGAGTGCTTGTAAATCTTACTTCAGGTGCCATTTACTTGAAGGAAACAGGATAACTTTATTGCTACTGTTCTACAGTGCACATAGTGATAAAAATTAAGTACTTTTATTATAAGGATGGAACTCCAAACAAAAATATTACTGTTAATATTACATATGGCCCATTCAAGTCTTTAGTATAATTATGCACTAGTAAAGTCTTATTAAAAAATATTATCACTCTCATGAGAAAAACCGCCTTGAACAACGGGCAGAAGGTAAAGTTATACTTAAACATAAAGAAATTCAAAGAAAGGACTTCAAAGCCCAAACTAACAATCAGTAAATACAATACAGAAGTCAAGATTTATAATATTAGTACTTAGGGGATATTAAATACAACAAAAACATGACAAAAAATTAAGCATTTTTAGACATATTGCTTACTGTTCTTATTTGGAAAAAAGACCCCAAAGTTTTAAATGTTTAAATAAAAATAAAGCAATCAAGTCTTCATGCTTGCCCCTTTAGAAGAAGAGATCAGTAACTACCATTGTGAAAGGGAATGGGGAAGCTTTGCTCAATCTGGTCCTTTTTGTGCATGGAGAGCAAAGCTGAGCAAGAATGGAGAGGGGTTCTTAGGGAACACTGCATAAGCCTCGTATTTTTTTTATATTCATTTATTTTAGCGACAGAGTCTCCCTATAAGCCCCAGTGGTCTGGAAATCATTTTGAAGACCAGCTTTATTTTTTGGTTTGTTTGTTTGTTGTTTATTTATCAGACAGAGGTCTCCCTATAGCCCAGATGGCCTTGAAGCTCACAGAGATCTGCCTCCCTAGCTCCGAGAGTGCTAGGGTGAAACCGGCAGCACTGATGCCCCGCGGCTTAAAGGATAGTTCTTAGCCACATGGGGTGCTGGGAATCAAACCCAGGTCCTCTGCAAGAGCAGTCGCGCACTCCAACTGCTGTGCCACTTCTCCAGCCCCAAAATGCAGGTATTTTAAAAATGTTAAGGGGTCTGTTCTATATATGGAATATCTAGAAAATGAAAACAAACTCATTTTCCAGCATAAGTCTAAATTATATTAGGAGTCAATAATATATTTTCCCATATTAGACATTAAAAAACTGGGCGCATGGTGTTGCATGCCTTTAATCTAGCAGAGGCAGGCGGATCTCTGATGAGAAGAGTTCACGGCAGCCTGGTCTACAGACTGAGTTCCAGTACTCGCTAGGGCTATATAGGGAGACCCTTTGTCTTTTCTAAAAAAAATAAATTAAAAAATAGATACAATTTTCTGGATGTTGGGACACAATGCTATAATTCCAAAGCCTCGGAGGAGAATGAGGTAGGGAGGCCGCTCACCTAAGGGATGAACTGGTCATACGAGCCACACCCAACCGCTAGTTATTACATTAATGGATACCGCATCTAGACAAAAACAAAACAAAACAAAACCCAGCAAGAAAAACAACCCAATAGTAAAAAAAACAAAACAATTAATTTAAACAAACACTTGCTAAAGAGTACAGAGTTTTGTAAACATACTTTTTTATATTTTTTCTCCCAAAAGACCAGTATACTACATTGATTAAGTACTATGTTCTAAAATGCATTTAAAAAAGAGGAACTAAGCCGAGTGTGGTGGTTGCATTAACGCTTTTCCTAGCACGTGGAGGCAGAGGCAGGAGATCTCTGTGATTCAAGGCCAGCTGGTCTAGAGAGTCGAGTTCCAGGCCAGCTGAGCTATAGGAGGACCCGTCTCAAAAGCAAAAAACAAAAAAAAAAAAAAAAAAAAAAACGGATGGAAGGATGAAGAGAGATAGATGAAAAAGTTGAGTAGCAACTGGTCAGCTCATAGACAGCTACGATAAATTCCTTCAATTCTATTTTAGAAATTTTCATAATCGAAGGAAGGGTAAAGAGTCCGCCAAAGCTCAGTTCGCATGAGTCAAATCACATGGACATCAAAGATCCAAACACTTTTTAAAGGGAATCAGACAGAAGTTAATTTTGGACATGTGCCTGGATAAAATACTCATGAAGATGAACCATTAAGGATGTGAAAATCGCAAAACAGAAGAAAATAGTGAACTACTTTTCAGATATTCTGATGATTTAAAATGTACAAGTGTTAACTGAGAAGAATTAGTGAACAACTGAAAGAAAATTCTTTCTTCACTTCCAGGCAGTTGTTCTGACAGCTGACTTTCCTGTGAGATCTTGACCACCACTGGGCACTGGCTGGGTGGACTGTGCAAACAGCAGTCTTTCTTAGTGGACTAATCCTGTTTGGAAGACCTTTGCCTACAGCTTTGGCTTGGCTGACATTGCCACAGTGCCTCTCCAGCAGTGAAGTTATTCTAACTTTCCTTTTCTATTAAAAGACTCTTTCAATTTGTCTCTTTAATAGATGAAAGTTGAAGAAAGCTGACTGCCAAGGAGCTGTTTGTAAAAAAAAAGCAACTGAAGGAAAATCTCAGTGCAAGTTCATGGGCATTATTTCTATATCTGCTCTGCAAAGGCATTTGAAAATGTTTCTGAGAGTCAATTATTTCAACTTGTATTTAAATATTATTAAAAGAACCAGCAAAGTTCTATCAAAGAAACAGGCCCAGTGAATTTCTTTCAGCTGTTTATCAGAAAACTTTCATAGAAGTGGCTTAAATAATCTTGCTCAAAACAGTTGCCAAGCCAGCCGGCCATAATCCAGCACTTTGGGAGGCACTGGCAGGCGGATTTCTGTGAGAAATTTGGGTGGCCTGGTCTAAATACCAAAGGCCAGTCTGGTCTACATAGCAAATTCCACAAGCTGGGCTATCAAGAGATCAAAAAAAAACAAAAAACCACCACCAACAAAAAAGTTGCCATGTGTTGCGGTCAACACATCATCTCAACCAAAAAGTTTTTTTTTATTTCTGTATGTGTATGAATGTACTGTCTGCATGCAGGTTTGTAGCACCCATGCGTGCAAGCCACGGATGGTCAGAAGAGGGTGTCGGTTTCCCCTGGAACTGGAGTCCTCCTGGAATTGGAGTTTCAGACGGCTCTCGGCCGGCGCCATGTGGGTGCTGGGGATCGAACCTGGGTCCTCTGCAAGAGCTGGTGATCGGTGTCTCCTAACCGCTGGCCATCTCTCCAGCCCAACCATCCATAAAGTTTTATGGTTCTTAGGCTTTACAATATCTATTTGGCTACAAAAATAGTGTTGATTGCCAGGCATGGTGGCACAACTTTAATCCCACGCACTCAGAAGGCAGAGGCAGGTGGATCTCTGGGAGTTAAGGCCAGACTGCTAACATAGTGAGTTCCAGGACAGTGGGGCGACAGGGAGACCCGTCTCAAAAATAACAACAACAACAACAAAAAGTGGTTACATCTCGTTTTGCTGAGGGGGGTGGGGGACACGAAATTATTCACAACGTTACATCTCAGGAAAACAGCCTTTGCTAACATTCTGGTATTTTTCACTCATTTGTTACCACCTAACTGCTTAGTCTGGAGTGCACAGTATTTTCACAGGACTTGTATCCCCCATACACATAGCACTAACACTTTGCCAAGCCAACAAAAACTCTACACATCTCACTTGCAGTGGATAAGTTATATGACTATGTGAGGAACAATTCTCCCACTGGCTATTCCAATGTTTGGCTTATTATATTCTGTGACAGATTTGTTGCCTATATTCACGATAATATATTATTTAGAGAGAAGATCTCATTCTGTAATTCAGGTGACCTATATCTTCCTTTTAGCCTAGGTTGCCCTTGGTGGTCCTCCTGCCTCAGCCTCCCTACTCACTATGATTACAGGCAAGAGGTTACCAATGCTCAGTTCAGATCTTTGCTATGAAAGTATTAGTTAAAAGTAGAATAACTGACTCATTTATTAATACTATAAGTATTCTTTAGTAAAACTGCTAAATTACATTAATTTCTTTTCTATAAAAGTATCAAGGGGCTGGAGAGATGCCAGTGAATAAGAGCACTAACTGCTCTTGCAGAGGAACCTGGGTTTGATTCCCAGCACCCCACTGGCGGCTGATAATCAGTCTGTAACTACAGTCCCAAGGGATCGGACACCCTCGTCTGACTTCCCATGCGCATTGTGCAACACAGGGAACTCTGGAGTTCTAGGCAAGCCGTGGGCTAAAGGAGACCCTGTCTCACAAAGACCAAAAACAAAACCCTGTAAATTTGATAAATGAAAATAATGCAGCAGCAGCAACAGCAACAACAGGAATCATCCTGAGTGAGGACAAGCAGGTGGGGAAGACACCTACATCTACATAATTTTAGGACATTATTGTAAGCTTGGACTACTTTGAAAAAATTATAACTGCATCTTTTCCCTGAATAGTTCTAATTGGAAAAAGTTATAAAAAGAAATACAGGGCTGGAGAGATGGCCTCGCCGTTTATAGAGCGCCGACCGCTCTTACAGAGACCCGGGTTCGTTCCCCAGCACCCACATGGCGGCCAAGACCGTCTGAAACTCCAATTCCGGGAACTCCAGTTCCAGGGGAATCGAAGACCCTCTTCTGACCTCCGGCGTTGAACGATACGGGTGCACAAACTTGCATGCATACAGTACATTCATACACATACAGAAATAAATAAAAATAATAAAAAAATATTAAAAAAACAAAAAAAAAGAAAATACAACTCCAGAACCCTTAGCTCAAATGAGGTAAGAAATGCTGAAACCCATCCTACCTAGTTCTTTAGCGTCTCCTCCTGCTGGGCTTCCATTTTCCTGCCGTGCTACAAGTGCATTTAAAATAATTTTTGTTGCTCCAAACCTTGGCAAAGTGACATGTGTAAGAAATGGCAAGTTATTTTTCTTGGCAAATGCCTGGCTTGTTTCTCTCCTCTTCCTGAGGAAGCCCCCTTCAGGAAACAAAACAATCCACTTTCGATCTCTGCTCCTGTAATTGTGTTCGAGGTGCTTCTTGAGAACCAGCAGCTGTTGGTCACGATAGGATCTTCCCTAGAAGTTGCACACATATGGTAAGGACAGGTACATCTGAAATTAAAGTGCCCTAAGATGAAATAGAAACAACCGCTTCAAAACTAAAATCTAATCACGGGATAGAGTAGTGATTTCTCTCCACTTATTTCTCTTTTTAACCAGAGTGGTAAAGAGAGAAGCTATTAGAATTTGATAAAGATTTTTTTTTCTGAAGGAAAAACAACTCACCAACTGTCTATTATTTGCCAAACACAGGCCCAAACTCTAGAAGCAGAAGAATAAATAGGAGATCCTTCAGGAGTTGATACCCTCTCCTGGGAAAGTGGTGAGTGTAGAGTATAAACTCCACTCGTGATATGATTTAGGAAGATAAGAAGAGTTGACAGGGTCACAGCAAACTGCTGCACAGAGAGGACACATAAGCGAAGAGCTGTAAATATGAGGGAATAAGCCACACAAAGGTGCCAGGTAGTATAGTCCAAGTGACAAAAGCAAAAAAAGACACAGGTCTAAGGTGGCAACATGTTCAATAAACCACCCTAGCCAGTGTGGCTGAAATGATGCAGGAGGAAGTCGGTGGTAGGAGCTAAAATTGCAGGAGACCAAGCAGAAAGGGCCTGGTACCTGGTGGTAAGTTTTAAATGAAGTATTACTGAATAGTTTTGAACAAGGAATGCAATAATCTTATTTATATTACAATTAAGCCCAACTCTTATTTACACAGCAACCGAACTCTACAGTGACGAAAAGCCCACTGAAGCTTCTGCAGCAGCCACAGAGGAAACCTGACCACATTCAGCTAGTGCACTCACGACAGGCAGGAGAAACCCTGAAAGTGGTCAGCAGGACACTTGGATCTTATTTGATAAGAAGGAGAGTGGCTAGCTGGGCATGTCACATGCCTTTAGTCCCAGCACTAAGGAGGCAGAGCAGGAAGATCTTGGGAAAGCCAGTCTCTGGTTCTAGTGAGTTCTCCAGGCCAGCTGGGGCTACAGGGACACTGTCCTCAAAAAGACCAGGAAAAAAAAAAGAAATTAAGAAATTAGGAAGGAAGGAAGGAAGGAAGGAGAGGAAGGAAGGCAGGAAGGAAGGAAGGAAGGAAGGAAGGAAGGAAGGAAGAAGAAGGAAGGAAGGATTGATTTGAAGACTGAAGACAGACAGGCAAATTCAAAGGAAGGCCCCAAACCTATATTAAGTATCATTAGGGTTCTTCCTTTCAATTTGGTAATTTCCACCCAACAGTTAAAAAAGCACCCTTAAAAAAGAAAAAAGTATTGCTTTCAGTCTTCAGATAAATTCTCAATATTCAAAACAAACAAGACATTTCTTAACTAGCTTATTAAATAGAATTACAATTAAAATACCTTTTATATTTCCAAGACTATATGTAAATTACTTTTACTATTCTTAGATTTTTTTTCAAAAATGGTCTAGTAGCAAGGTCCTAAGGATAAAAAAATTTAAACCAACCAACCTACCTTCCTTCCTTCCTACTCCTTCCTTCCTCCTTCCTTCCTTCCTTCCTTCTCATCTCCTCCTGCCTCTATGTCCCAGCACTTCAACCTTAGCTGTGCAACACAATATTCAGCTACGTTAACAACTTTTCTATCCCATTTATCCCCATCATTGATTTACTACTAATATATTAAGGAAAATGTTTTTTTTAGAAATTATCAGATACTCTGAAATAAGGTCTTTATGTAGTTGAAACCTTCATTGTAATTAAATGGAAAAGATTTTGGAGTATATCATATTTAGTTTTTATCCCCTCAGAGTACACTGGTAACTTAGCCTCTTCTTGATCCTTGAAGGTTATCATTAGCAACGGCCTTATAAATTGATAAGCTCCTCAGACACTAAGATGTCTGGACTTGCTTTTCCACTGTACTTCCTTCTATTGCTTCTCCAAGAAGTATTCTGGTCACTGCTCATTGGTCTTGACCTAGTGGTGAACCCCACTTCTGCTCTCAGTGCACGTTTCTATCTGTCTCTGGACAGAAGAACCAGGAGTATTTCCAGAAGAAACTAGTCACTGCCCAGCATGTGGTAACAAATCATGTTCTGTACATAAAACTGTGGAGCAGAGGGGTTATGTTTTGTGACACCTATTTCCATAGGCTTATTATTTTTCTATTTGTGGTCTGTTAGAAGAGGCTTCGTTTGATCCATTCATTAAGGACTTATGTGCAGAAGACTTCACAATCCTAGTTAAAAGTTAAGTACATAAGCATCAAATAACCATGGCATTGCCCTCCATAGAAAGTCTTATAGATCGAATTTTCCTACATCAGAGAAAATAAGTGCATGATGCTAGTGTGTACAAGGGAAATGTTATTATTCTTTTACCTACACCAAACTATTCTTCCAGCTTGGAGCCCCCCCTCCCAAATCACCTCCATCCATTAAATCTACATGCCAATTGTCATCTTCTCTTGACCTTTTCTGAACTTACAGAAATCTGATATATTCACTTTTCCTACTGAATTCTCCCAACACTTCCATTATATCTATTTATTTTACTTAATAATCTGTTGATAATTTTAGATATCTTCTGTACCATATAACAGGGCCTTACAAATACAAAAATAACGGTGCAACATAGGTTATGATAGTGTTCATGAAGATGCTAATGAAGGATGTAGGCACTGTTCTGAGGGCCTTACCTGTTTAACTTCATTTAATTCCCACAACTGCCCCAGGGAGATTACTATCTATTGTTTTCATGAGAAAAAGGAGTAACAATGGACTGGAGGGATAGCTCAGCTGTTAAAGGCTCCGGGCTGACAAGCAAAAATGAGTTTGGTTCCCAGCACCCACAATTGAGGCTGTCTCCATTCAGCTTCAAGTCATGCCCACGCCTTTAATCCCAGCATCCCAGGAAGCAGAGGCGGTGAACTCTAGAGTTCAAGGCCGCCCTGGTCTAGATAGTCATACCAAGGCCAGCCTAGGCTACGGAGAGAGACCACTGTCTCAAAAAGACCAAAAGGAAAACGAAAAAGAAAACAAAGAGCCAGGCTGGTGTGGCGCACGCCTTTAATCCTAGCAATCGGGGGCGGAGCAGGCAGGTGGATCTTTGTGAGTTCAAGGCCAGCCTGGTCTACAGAGTGATGAGTTCCAGGCCAGCTGGGATATAGGAGACCCTGTCTCAAAAGACGAAAAAAAAAAAAAAAAAAAAAAAAAAAAAAGAAAAAAGAACAGAAAAGAAAAAGAGGAAACGAGCTTTTTAGGTAATTTGTATAATTCAAATAGCTAACAATCTGAAGAGCAGGGAATGAGGCTGGTGCCTGATAAATGCATTATCAGTATTGATCACTATCATATTCGAATCAGAGTTAAATAAACATTTAAAAGAAACAAAAATTCAAATGAAGAGTCCTGGAGACATGAGAACAGGCTCTAGGCTCTACTTAGCATAACTGGTCTGTGCTTCTTTTTGTAACTAAGAATTAGTTCAACCAGTCTGATCACTGAAAAACAACACCTGTCACTTACCTGTCTTATAAAGAAGTCTCCATGTATCAGAGAAACAATTCCGAAGTTTGTGTATTTGAAAATATGATCCATCAACCACATCATTCCTGAGCAACACAACTAAAATATTTAAATGCAAAGACATAAATATCCAGAGAGAAGAAACTGCAGTATGTTTACCCAGTCTCTAAGTTGTTTTTTTTTTGTTTTTTGGTCTTTTAGACAGAGTCTCCTTTAGTTCCAGTTGGCCTGTGAGAGCGCACTGGGTAGACCAGGCTGGCTTGAACTCAGAGATCCACCAGCCTCTGCTCCAGAGTCCTGGGATTAAAGGTGTGCTCCACTAGCCGCCCTCACCAAGTCTAAGTTTTAAATATAATCACCTAAGCTTTTTAAATCAGTGACTAAATATTCTATTTGTTTTTAATATTTGACTGAATCATTTTTGTTATTTTATGTGTATGAGTGTATTGCCTGCATGCATGTAAGCATACCATGTCATGCAATGGCCTGGAAGTCAGAACAGAAGAGACTTGGATTCCCTGGAACTGGAGAGTTAAGGAACGTTGTTTAGACTACCATGTGGTGCTGGGAACTGAGGCTCCAATCCTCTCAAGAGCAGGCAGTGCTCTTAACTCCTGAGCCATCTCTCAGCCCCAATGACAAAATATTGAAATCTAACACTATCTGTACAAATTCAGAATATAGTTACTCTATGCTGGGAGTGGTGGTGCATGCCTTTGAATCCCAGTACTTGGGAGGCAGAGGCAGGAGGATTCTGTGAGTTCAAGGCCAGCATGGTCTACATAGGTGAGGTTTCAGGGAGAACCCTGTCTCAGAAAGGCAAAAAAAAAAAATCATAGTTACTAATAGAGTTTACATGAAAATTTTAAGTTTTGATTCCTAGTGTTAGAATTCTAAGTCATGAATACTTTAAAAATGAAGCTGTTAACTTCTTAAATTTGCACTTAATGATATCTTAAATTTGGAAATTTGTATTTAATATTTGGTGTGTGTGTGTGGTGTGTGTGTGTGTGTGTGTGTTGTATAGTACATGAGGAGGGGGTCAGAGGGACAACCTCTCAGAGGAGATTCTCTCCTACTCTGGGTTCCATGGATCTAACTCAGGTTTGTTAGGACTGCATACAAACTACTTTTACCTACTTGAGTATTTGCGGTTTGAGGATTTATCGATATTTCCTTTTTTTTTAATTTTTTTTATTTTTTTGGTCTTTCGAGACACGGGTCCCCTGTAGCCCCAGCTGTCCGGAACTCCCTCTGTAGTACCAGGCTGGCCTTGAACCCACAAAGATCCGCCTGCCTCTGCCTCCCATGTAGGATTAACAGGCATCGCCACCCACGCCCGGCTCTGATTTGCTCTATCTAAACAAAGTCTCTGGCAATTTGCGTAACAGGTACAATTATACTGGATTAATACCATGAAACCATGAAATGAACAAATGAAGTCATACATTTAATAAACACTTTTTTTGTTTGTTTTTTTGAGACAGGGTTTCCCTTAGCCCCCAACTAGCCGGAACTTGCTATGGAGACCAGGGTGCTGGACAACTCACAGTATCCGCCTGCCTCTGACTCCAGAGTGCTGGGATTAAAGGCATGCGCAACCACTGCCCAGCTAAACACTTTTATAAAATGTGGGTGTACCTTACTGGCTAAAGTACAAAGCTACTGTCCAATACAATGACTTTACACATTTTATTATGTTATGAAGACTGTTTGTACATATTTGCCACAAAACGATAAAAATTTTCACTTTACAGGTTTTTCATTAAAAAGACACTAGAGGCTGGAGAGATTGCCAGCGGTTAGAGTGCCTATGCCTTGGACCCGGGTTTCAACCCCCAGCACCCACAGGGCAGCTGAGAACAACATCTCTCAACTCCAGTTCCAGGGGGAATCTGCACCCTCTTCTGACTCGGCAGCATTGCACGACACGGTGCACAAACCTATATGCAGACAGTACATCCATACACATACAAAAAAAAAAAAAAAAAGACACCAAAGCTGGGCATGCGGTTTGCATGCCTTTAATCCAGCACTCAGGAGGCAGAGGCAAGCGGATCTCTGTGAGGCCAGCCTGGTATACATAGTTAGTTCCCGGTCAGCTGGGGCTACAAGGAGACCTATCTCAAACAACACAACAACAAAAGAAAGATAGCAAGACAAACAAAAATTATTAGAAAATACAAACAGTTCCCTGTGTTTTCAATTCCTCAAAAGGAAAATAAAAAGTAGGCTCAGAACCACTGAACCAATGAATAGTGTATCACTTGAATCAACTCTGAAGATGTCTGGTGGGTCTATAACCAGGAATCAAAATCAATCTCTCTCTCTCATCTCCATCTAGCTCAGTTGCCCTGGAACTCACTATGGTAAACAGAGTGGCTTAGGATTCATTACCCTTCTGTCTCTGCATCCCAGGTACTGCTCATAACTCACCAATATAGACTAGGCGGCCTGGCCTCAAGTCACATGAGCCATCGCACTCGCTGCTTCCTTCCTTGAAGGCCTTAGTCAAACTCCCTCTGGCTGACCAGATTCTGACTCTGATTCCTGAAGCCCCACCACACTATTTCCAAGGCTTATTCTGGCTACCAATGCTCAGCTTTTACCAACAAAATTGGTCTACATCAACTGTTCTTTATCTGGAGCACAGAACTTCTATAATTAAAACATCATCTGCCAGGTGTGGTGGCACATGCCTTTATCCTAGCACTCGGGAGGCAGAGAAGGCAGGCAGTCTTTGTGAGTTCAAGCCAGCCTGGTCTACAGTGAGTTCCCAGGACAGCGGGCTACAGGGAGACCTCTGTTCTTGAAAAAGACAAAAAAAAAAAAAAAAAAAAAAAAAAATCATCTAAAGAGACTTAAATATCTGACTCTATGTCCTGAGTAGGAAGCATTCATATGGAAAGGTTTTTAATTTCAATAAATCAATTAATTTTTATGTGTATGGTATTAGGCCTGCATGTATGTAAGTGCACCTGTGCTGGGTAAGCTTTAGTGTACAACTTGACACACCTGGGTGAGGGAGCCTCATTCGGGGAATTGGCTCCATTGGATGACTGTGGCCACATCTGTGGAGTAGATGTATCTTGATTGTTATAGTAGGAGGGCCCAGCCAACTTGGGTGTGCCACCCCAGCAGGTTGTTTATGTACAGATAAGAAAGCAGGCTGGGGGCTAGGAGATGGACTCAGTGCTTAAGACTGCTCTTGCAGAGGATCCAGGTTGAATCCCCAGCCCCACATGGCGGCTAAGAACCGTCTTTGACTCCAGTTCTAGGAGGATCTGACACCCTCTTCTGGACCTCCGCAGCATTGCACGACATGGGTGCACCAACCTATATGCAGACAGTACACTCATACACATAAAATAGGAAAAAAAAAGAACCGTCTTTAAGCCAGAGTGTGGGCACACACCTTTATCTAGCACGCAGAGGCAGAGGAGGCAGAGGAGGCAGAGGAGGCAGGAGGAGGCCAGAGGAGGCAGAGAGGCAGAGCAGGCAGGAAGGCAGCAGAGGAGGCAAGGAGGCAAAGGCAGAGGCAGAGGCAGGAGGCAGAGGCAGAGCAGAGGCCAGAGTGGGCGCAGAGGCAGAGGCCCGAGGCAGGAGGCAGAGAGCCAAGTGGATCTCTGTGAGTCCAGGCCAGCTAGGGCTATAAGGGGACCATGTCTGGGGGGGGGGGGGCAGGCTTGGCATGGGCCAGGGAGCAAGCCAGTAAGCAGCATTCCTCCATGCCTCCAGGTTCTTGCTCCGAGTTCCTATGATGGGCTCCCTCAATGATGAACTGTGACCCAGGAATGTGAGCCAAATAAACTTTTCCTCTCCCAGTTGGAATTGGTCAGAGTGTTTTTTTCCACAGCAATTGAAGAGAAACTACACCCATACCATGCAGTGACAGAAAAAGGGCATCAGATCCCCTAGAACTGGAGTTATGGATACAGTTTTTGGCAACCATGTGAGTGGTAGTGAATAAAACCCAGGCTTCTTCATGCAAACAGCCATTGCTTGTGGAGTCTGAACACTCCAGCACTCGGAGGCAGTGATCGGTGGATCTCTGTGATGAAAGCAACGAGGTGCTAACATAGTTCCAGGACAGCTGGGGCTACAGGGAGACCCTGTCTCAAAAAGACAAAAAAAGGGATGAAATTATTTCAAATTCCAGGAAGATTATATTCACTATTTTTTAGGTAAGAGAATCAGATTGTATAATAATTAAACATATTTCCCTTTAATTTCACCTTACTTTCCAACTTACCTGATAAATCAAAATCTCTAGCCCTAATAAACATCCTAGGCTTATTTTTGCCTTTATGCTTTTGTCAAAACTATCTCACTAGCCCCAGAACCAAGACATGGGGCAGGGTGGGGAACAAAGACAGACCACACAAATCTGTTGTGACTAAGTCAGCTGGTCTACACAGCAAATTCTAGGCCAGAGCTGGGAACATAGTGAAATCTGTCTTAAAAAAAAAAATGGTGATAGAATGCATGAGCTCTGGTGGGTGGGGTGGGGAGCAGGGAGGAGGGCCGGTCTAACTTGACTTGAAATTTTTATGAAATGCGCAAATCTTCAATAAAAATTGTCTTCGGAAAAAAAAGTCCCAATATAAGGTAGTCACTGAACCAAATTCTACTCATCCTTCAACGCCAAGGGAACCTGCTCTTCCCAGCATGTGCTGAGTTTACCCTCAACATAAGCCATTCATACTACAATTACATATTGCTGTGATATTGCCTGCTACCTGCTACTAGACTGATGGCTCCTGGACAGAAGGAGGTCTTACGTCTTTAGTCATCCACCATGACAGTAAAAAGGCAAAAAAAGAAGGAACATGTCTATCATTTATCTTACTTATTACGGCCCAGAATATATACTGCAAAAGTAAATACAGTAGTTTCACTAGGAAGGTGATGGGAAACTTCCAAACAAGTAATTCTTAAATGATGAAAGCCAAACTTATACTTCAAATACTGACCCAATTTACACGATATGTTACATTTCAGTAAGCAACGCAAAGCCAACAGTTCAAATAACTGCCCAGAAACACTATAATTCACTACCCTAGTTATGTTGGCTTGTCAAAGTATTTAAAATCCCTTTCCTGGGGTGACTTGGAATTATGCTTTTTCAATATTTCCTAATGTCTCAGGAAAAGAAAAGTAGACATATTAAATCTACATCTGTATTTTAAACCACAGGGAGATACTTAAAACATGCTTAAAAGCCCACCCTGCCAGTGGTCTACCCACGGCCTTTGGGATGCTCACCAAGCCCTTGTCCTGCAGGCACATCATCAGTGTGCACACATCTCCAGTTGCCTGATGGTTTACCAGCATCACTGCTTCATCCTCAGAAATGGCTTTAATGATCATCACCCCACTCCATCACTGTAAAAATAAAATATTCTAGTGTCCACTTAAAAATGTCAGTGACTAGAAACTTTTATTATAAAAAATTAATAGATATTAATGCTAAGATGTCTCCTAGCTAAAACTTTTGAAAGTCTGGACAAGGTTTGTTTCCTATAAAAAAATCACAATGTTGACCATATTTTAAGAGATCAAAATATCCAACAAAATATAAATGATCATACCTTTGACACAAGAAGTTCTATTTCCTAGAATTTACCATATGTAATCTGAATAGACTGATCCAAATAGACAAAAATAGAAAGGATATTTATACAACTTACATGTTTACCAATAGGAAATAGATAAGAAAATTAGTGATATATGGAAAAGTTACATTCATGGAAAGAATTAAGTGTACCTTTATATACTAATCCCCCTAAACTAGATTACCAACTCTGATACATTATTCATACTGTCTAAGGCCCCCTGTTAGAAGAACCTGCATCCTTAGGCAGGTCACAGAACAGACACTTCTCATTTTTGTAGCTGGTGAAGGAAATTCTAATCTTCCCCATCTTTGCCTGCCTTCCTTGTCTGACAGATAAGACACTCACTTCGGAAAGCATCTTGGCACAAACCTGCCTTTCTAGAGGAACAAATACTACACAGACAAGCCTTGCTGGGTGTCTCAATCCGTCCATTAGCACTCTTTTACAATCCCGAAAGTACTTGTTTCTGAGACCTGGGCACAGGGAAGTTGGCAGGGCTCTCTGACCCTCCCCTTAGACCCTGCCCTGTACACCTCTTCATCTGTATCCTTTGTAATATCCTCTATAATAAATGTATAAATGTGTTTCCCTGAGTTCTGTGAGCCACTTGAGCAAATTAGCTGACCCCGAGTTGTGGGAATTCCAATTTAAAGCAGCTGGTCAGAAACTCAAATGAAACAACTTGGGGGTCTATGACTGGCATCTAAAGTTGTAGGGGCAGGCAATCTTAGGGATTGACTGATCCCTCAAGATGTTTGATCTGATGCTATCTCCACAGTAAAGAGTTTATAACTTGGACACTCAGCTGGCTTCCACTGCAGAATTGCTTCTTAGTGTATGAAAGAAAAAAAAAATATCCCACATTGTATAAGGTATGATTAGGTTGTTATGAGAGCACAATAGGAGAAACTGAGCTAGAAATGTTCTGTTTTATGTGGTTCTTTCTGGTAATGGACCCCAGGGCCTTCTGCATGTTGGGAACCCCCACCCACTTAGCTTGAATTCTGTTTTTCTATTATATCTTTGAACCACTTAAAGAAGGAATAAAATTTACAGAGTGAATTCCCAACTATTAATACTGATCATTAGAAGGTGTCTAGACCCTTTAATTTTTAGTGTACCAGAAAATATCTGAATATTACAAAACCACATACGTTCAGTTTAAAGAAAGAGAAATAAATTTATTTAAAATCAATGCAAAAATATCACTATGTAGCCAGTCGTGGTAATGCACGCCTATTTTTTTATTTTTTTTATTTTTTATTTTTTATTAAGTTGTTATTTCTGTATGTGTATGAATGTACTGCATGCATGCAAGTTGTGCACCCGTGTCGTGCAACGCGCGGAGTTCAGAGAGGGTCTCGGGATTTCCCCTGGAAACTGGAAGTTCTCCTGGAATTGGAGCGTCAGACGGTTCTCAGCCGCCATGGGGTGCTGGGATCGAACCCGGGTCCTCGTAAGAGCGTCATGGCCCTCTTAACGCTAGGTGCCTCTCTCCAGCACTAAAAAAAATTGTAAAATTTTTACAATTCATTATTTCCTCCAATTCCAGGAGAACTCCAGTTCCAGGGGAATCCAAGACCCTCTTCTGAACTCCGCGGCGTTGCACGACACGGGTGCACAGACTTGCATGCAGACAGTACATTCATACACATACAGAAATAAATAAAATTAATAAAAAATAAAAAATAAAAAAAATAAAAAATAAGGCGTGCATTACCACGACTGGCTACAAGTAGATTTTAATGCATTGATTTTAAATAAATTTATTTCTCTTTCTTTAAACTGAAAGTATGTGGTTTTGTAATATTCAGATATTTTCTGGTACACTAAAAATTAAAGGGTCTAGACACCTTCTAATGATCAGTATTAATAGTTGGGAATTCACTCTGTAAATTTTATTCCTTCTTTAAGTGGTTCAAAGATATAATAGAAAAACAGAATTCAAGCTAAG
Source organism: Rhizomys pruinosus (assembly GCA_009823505.1). Lineage (NCBI taxonomy): Eukaryota > Metazoa > Chordata > Mammalia > Rodentia > Spalacidae > Rhizomys > Rhizomys pruinosus. The sequence continues at coordinate 2,114,323 of VZQC01015735.1, forward strand.
TGGGTGGGGGTTTCCCAACATGCAGAAGGCCCTGGGGTCCATTACCAGAAAGAACCACATAAAACAGAACATTTCTAGCTCAGTTTCTCCTATTGTGCTCTCATAACACTAATCACCTTTCATAGCACATGTGGGATTTTTTTTTTCTTTCATACACTAAGCAAGCAATTCTGCAGTGGAAGCCAGCTGAGTGTCCAAGTTATAATACTCTTTACTGTGGAGATAGCATCAGATCAAACATCTTGAGGGATCAGTCAATCCCTAAGATTGCCTGCCCCTACAACTTTAGATGCCAGTCATAGACCCCCAAGTTGTTTCATTTGAGTTTCTGACCAGCTGCTTTAAATTGGAATTCCCACAACTCGGGGTCAGCTAATTTGCTCAAGTGGCTCACAGAACTCAGGGAAACACATTTATACATTTATTATAGAGGATATTACAAAGGATACAGATGAAGAGGTGTACAGGGCAGGGTCTAAGGGGAGGGTCAGAGAGCCCTGCCAACTTCCCTGTGCCCAGGTCTCAGAAACAAGTACTTTCGGGATTGTAAAAGAGATGCTAATGGACGGATTGAGACACCCAGCAAGGCTTGTCTGTGTAGTATTTGTTCCTCTAGAAAGGCAGGTTTGTGCCAAGATGCTTTCCGAAGTGAGTGTCTTATCTGTCAGACAAGGAAGGCAGGCAAAGATGGGGAAGATTAGAATTTCCTTCACCAGCTACAAAAATGAGAAGTTCTAGTTTCTGTGACCTGCCTAAGGATGCAGGTTCTTCTGAACAGGGGGCCTTAGACAGTATGAATAATGTATCAGAGTTGGTAATCTAGTTTAGGGGGATTAGTATATAAAGGTACACTTAATTCTTTCCATGAATGTATACTTTTCCATTATATCATAATTTTCTTATCTATTTTCCTATTGGTAAACATGTAAGTTGTATAAATATCCTTTATATTTTTGTCTATTTGGATCAGTCTATTCAGATTACATATGGTAAATTCTAGGAAATAGAACTTCTGTGTCAAAGGTATGATCATTTATATTTTGTTGGATATTTTGATCTCTTAAAATATGGTCAACATTGTGATTTTTTTATAGGAAACAAACCTTGTCCAGACTTTCAAAAGTTTTAGCTAGGAGACATCTTAGCATTAATATCTATTATTTTTTATAATAAAAGGTTTCTAGTCACATGAATTTTTAAGTGACACTAGAATATTTTATTTTTACAGTGATGGAGTGGGGTGATGACATTAAAGCCATTTCTGAGGATGAAGCAGTGATGCTGGTAAACCATCAGGCAACTGGAGATGTGTGCACACTGATGATGTGCCTGCAGGACAAGGGCTTGGTGAGCATCCCAAAGGCCATGGGTAGACCACTGGCAGGGTGGGCTTTTAAGCATGTTTTAAGTATCTCCCTGTGGTTTAAAATACAGATGTAGATTTAATATGTCTACTTTTCTTTTCCTGAGACATTAGGAAATATTGAAAAAGCATAATTCCAAGTCACCCCAGGAAAGGGATTTAAATACTTTAAAAGACAAATAACTAGGGTAGTGAATTTATAGTGTTTCTGAGGCAGTATTTGAACTGTTGGCTTTGCGTTGCTTATACTGATAATTAAAACATATCAGTAAATTGGGTAGATTTGAAGTATAAGTTTGGCTTTCATCATTTAAAGAATTATTGTTTGAGAAGTTAAATCACATTCCTAGAAAATGAAATAAATAGTATTTAAAATTATTGCAGTATATATTTGGCCTGATAATAAGTAAATAAAATGATAGATGTTCATTAAGGTTTTTTTTTCCTTAAGTTTTTACTAGTCATGGTGAATGACTATAAGAAGTAGAGACCATCCTTCTGTCCAGGAGCCATCAGTCTAGTAGCAGGTAGCAGGCAATATCACAGCAATATGTAATTGTAGTATGAATGGCTTATATTGAGGGTAAACTCAGCACATGCTGGGAAGAGCAGGTTCCCTTGGCGTTGAAGGATGAGTAGAATTTGGTTCAGTGACTACCTTTATTGGGACTTTTTTTTCCCGAAGACAATTTTTATTGAAGATTTGCGCATTTCATATAAAATTTCAAGTCAAGTCTAGACCCGTGCCCTCCTCCCTGCTCCCCACCCCACCAGAGCTCATGCATTCTACCATTTTTTTTTTTAAGACAGACTTTCACTATGTCACCCAGGCTGGCCTAGAATTTGCTGTGTAGACCAGGCTGACCTTGAGCTCACAAAGATTTGCTTGGTCTGTCTTTGTTCCCCACCCTGCCCCCATGCCTTGGTTCTGGGGCTAGTGAGATAGTTTTGACAAAAGCATAAAGGCAAAAATAAGCCTAGGATGTTTATTAGGGCTAGAGATTTTGATTTATCAGGTAAGTTGGAAAGTAAGGTGAAATTAAAGGGAAATATGTTTAATTATTATACAATCTGATTCTCTTACCTAAAAAATAGGAATATAATCTTCCTGGAATTTGAAATAATTTCAATCCTTTTTTTGGTCTTTTTTGAGACAGGGTCTCCCTGTAGCCCCAGCTGGCCTGGAACTATGTAGACCAGGCTGGCCTTGAACTCACAGAGATCCACCGATCACTGCCTCCCGAGTGCTGGAGAGATGGTTCAGATGCCACAAGCAATGGCTGTTCTGACAGAAGACCTGGGTTCATTTCCTAGCACTCACATGGTTGCCAAAAACTGTATCCATAACTCCAGTTCTAGGGGATCTGATGCCCTTTTCATGGGCACTGCATGGTATGGGTGCTAGTTTCTCTTCAATTGCTGTGACAAAACACTCTGACCAATTCCAACCTGGGGAGGAAAAGGTTTATTTGGCTCACATCTCCTGGGTCACAGTTCATCATTGAGGGAGCCCATCATAGGAACTCGGAGCAAGAACCTGGAGGCATGGAGGAATGCTGCTTACTGGCTTGCTCCCCTGGCCCATGCCAAGCCTGCCCCCCCCCCCCCCGACATGGTCCCCTTATAGCCCTAGCTGGCCTGGAACTCACAGAGATCCACTTGCTTCTGCCTCTGCCTCTGCCTCTGCCTCTGCCTCTGCCTCCTCTGCCTCTGCCTCTGCCTCTGCCGCCTCTGCCTCTGCCTCTGCCGCCTCTGCCTCTGCCTCCTCTGCCTCCTCTGCCTCCTCTGCCTCCTCTGCCTCCTCTGCCTCCTCTGCCTCCTCTGCCTCTGCGTGCTAGGATTAAAGGTGTGTGCCTCCTCTGCCTCCTCTGCCTCCTCTGCCTCCTCTGCCTCCTCTGCCTCTGCGTGCTAGGATTAAAGGTGTGTGCCACCACTCCTGGCTTAAAGACGGTTCTTTTTTTTTTCCTATTTTATGTGTATGAGTGTACTGTCTGCATATAGGTTGGTGCACCCATGTCGTGCAATGCTGCGGAGGTCAGAAGAGGGTGTCAGATCCTCCTGGAATTGGAGTCAAAGACGGTTCTTAGCCGCCATGTGGGGCTGGGGATCAAACCTGGATCCTCTGCAAGGGCAGTCTTAAGCACTGAGCCATATCTCTAGCCCCCAGCCTGCTTTCTTATACTGTACATAACAACCTGCTGGGGTGGCACCACCCAAGTGGGCTGGGCCCTCCTATATAACAATCAAGATAATACTCCACAGATGTGGCCACAGCCTAGTCCAATGGAGCCAATTCCCCGAATGAGTCTCCCTCAACCCAGGTGTGTCAAGTTGACACTAAAGCTATCCAGCACAGGTGCACTTACATACATGCAGGCCTAATACTCATACACATAAAAAATTAATTGATTTATTGATGAATTAAAAACCTGTCCATTGAATCTTCCATACTCAGGACATAGAGTCAGATATTTAAGTCTCTTTAGATGATTTTTTTTTTTTTTTTTTTTTTTTGTTTTTTTTCAGACAGGGTCTCCCTGTAGCCCCAGCTGTCCTGGAACTCACTGTAGACCAGGCTGGCTTTGAACTCACAAAGATCTGCCTGCCTCTGCCTCCCGAGTGCTAGGATTAAAGGCATGTGCCACCACACCTGGCAGATGATGTTTTAATATATAGAAGTTCTGTGCTCCAGATAAAGAACAGTTGATGTAGACCAATTTTGTTGGTAAAAGCTGAGCATTGGTAGCCAGAATAAGCCTTGGAAATAGTGTGGTGGGGCTTCAGGAATCAGAGTCAGAATCTGGTCAGCCAGAGGGAGTTTGACTAAGGCCTTCAAGGAAGGAAAGGGCTTGCTCAGAAAATCTGAGTGTCCACCAGGCATGGTGGCTCAAATGCCTTGAATCCCAGTATTAGCATTGGGGAGATAGAAGCAGGTGGATCTCTGTGAGGCCAGCCTAGTCTATATGGTGAGTTCTGAGCCAGTACCTGGGATGCAGAGACAGAAGGGTAATGAATCCTAAGCCAACTCTGTTTACATAGTGAGTTCCAGGGCAACTGAGCTAGATGGAGATGAGAGAGAGAGATTGATTTTGATTCCTGGTTATAGACCCACCAGACATCTTCAGAGTTGATTCAAGTGATACACATATTCATTGGTTCAGTGGTTACTGAGCCTACTTTTTATTATTTTCCTTTTGAGGAATTGAAAACACAGGGAACTGTTTGTATTTTCTAATTGTTTTGTCTTGCTATCTTTCTTTGTTGTTGTTGTTGTTTGAGATAGGGTCTCCTTGTAGCCCCAGCTGACCGGGAACTAACTATGTATACCAGGCTGGCCTCACAGAGATCCGCTTGCCTCTGCCTCCTGAGTGCTGGGATTAAAGGCATGCAAACCCATGCCCAGCTTTGGTGTCTTTTTTTTTTTTTTTTTGTATGTGTATGGATGTACTGTCTGCATATAGGTTTGTGCACCCGTGTCGTGCAATGCTGCCGAGGTCAGAAGAGGGTGTCAGATTCCCCTGGAACTGGAGTTAGAGATGGTTCTCAGCTGCCATGTGGGTGCTGGGGGTTGAACCCGGGTCCAAGAGCAGTAGGCACTCTTAACCGCTAGGCAATCTCTCCAGCCTCTAGTGTCTTTTTAATAAAAACCTGTAAAGTGAAAATTTTTATCGTTTTGTGGCAAATATGTACAAACAGTCTTCATAACATAATAAAATGTGTAAAGTCATTGTATTGGACAGTAGCTTTGTACTTTAGCCAGTAAGGTACACCCACATTTTATAAAAGTGTTTAAGCTGGGTGTGGTTGCGCATGCCTTTAATCCCAGCACTCTGGAGTCAGAGGCAGGCGGATCTCTGTGAGTTCAAGGCCCACCTGGTCTCCATAGCAAGTTCCAGGCTAGTTGGGGCTACAGGGAAACCCTGTCTCAAAAAAACAAACAAAAAAAGTGTTTATTAAATGTATGACTTCATTTGTTCATTTCATGGTTTCATGGTATTAATCCAGTATAATTGTACCTGTTACGCAAATTGCCAGAGACTTTGTTTAGATAGAGCAAATCAGAGCCGGGCGTGGTGGCGCAGGCCTTTAATCCTAGCACTTGGGAGGCAGAGGCAGGCGGATCTTTGTGGGTTCAAGGCCAGCCTGGTCTACAGAGTGAGTTCCAGGACAGCTGGGGCTACAGGGAGACCCTGTCTCGAAAAGACCAAAAAATAAAAAAATTAAAAAAAGAAAGGAAAATCGATAAATCCTCAAACCAGCAAAATAGCTCAGTAGGTAAAAGTAGTTTGTATGCAGTCCTAACAAACCTGAGTTAGATCCATGGAACCCAGAGTAGGAGAGAATCTCCTCTGAGAGGTTGTCCCTCTGACCCCCTCCTCATGTACCTATACACACACACACACACACACACACACACACACACACACACAAATATTAAATACAATTTCCAAATTTAAGATATCATTAAGTGCAAATTTAAGAAGTTAATTCAGCTTCATTTTTAAAGTATTCATGACTTAGAATTCTAACACTAGGAATCAAAACTTAAAATTTTCATGTAAACTCTATTAGTAACTATGATTTTTTTTTTTTTGCCTTTCTGAGACAGGGTCTCCCTGAAACTCACCATGTAGACCAGGCTGGCCTTGAACTCACAGAGATCCTCCTGCCTCTGCCTCCCAAGTACTGGGATTAAAGGCATGCACCACCACTCCCAGCTAGTAACTATATCATGAATTTGTACAGATAGTGTTAGATTTCAAATATTTTGTCATTGGGGCTGGAGAGATGGCTCAGGAGTTAAGAGCACTGCCTGCTCTTGGAGAGGATTGGAGCTCAGTTCCCAGCACCCACATGGTAGCTAACAACTGTCCTTAACTCCAGTTCCAGGGAATCCAAGGCCCTCTTCTGACCTTCCAGGCCATTGCATGACATGGGTATGCTTACATGCATGCAGGCAATACACTCATACACATAAAATAAAAATGATAAGTAAAATATTAAAAACAAATAGAATATTTAGTCACTAATTTAAAAAGCTTAGGTGATTATATTTAAAACTTAGAGACTTGGTGCGGGGCATAGTGGAGCACACCTTTAATCCCAGGACTCTGGAGGCAGAGGCTGGTGGATCTCTGAGTTCAAGGCCAGCCTGGTCTACCCAGTGAGCTCCAGGCCAACTGGAACTAAAGGGAGACTCTGCCTCAAAAGACCAAAAAAAACAAAAACAACTTAGAGACTTGGCTAAAATACTGCAAGTTTCTTCTCTCTGATATTTATGTCTTGCATTTAAATATTTTAGGTTGTTGCTCAGATGATGTGGTTGATGGATCATATTTTCAAATACACAAACTTCGGAATTGTTTCTCTGATACATGGAGACTTCTTTATAAGACAGGTAAGTGACAGGTGTTGTTTTTCAGTGATCAGACTGGTTGAACTAATTCTTAGTTACAAAAAGAAGCACAGACCAGTTATGCTAAGTAGAGCCTAGAGCCTGTTCTCATGTCTCCAGGACTCTTCATTTGAATTTTTGTTCTTTAAATGTTTATTTAACTCTGACTTCGAATATGTATGAGTGATCAGATACTGATAATGCATTTATCAGGCACCAGCCTCATTCCCTGCTCTTCAGATTGTTAGCTATTTGAATTATACAAATTACCTAAAAGCTCAGTTTCCTCTTTTTCTTTTCTTTCTTTCTTTTTTTTTTTTTTTTTTTTTGCTTTTTAGACATGGTCTCCTTCCTATAGCCCCAGCTGGCCTGGAACTCACTCTGTAGACCAGGCTGGCCTTGAACTCACAAAGATCCACCTGCCTCCGCCTCCCGAGTGCTAGGATTAAAGGCGTGCGCCACCACGCCTGGCTCTCTTTTTCTTTTTCTTTTCCCTTTTGGTCTTTTTGAGACAGGGTCTCTCCGTAGCCTAGGCTGGCCTGGTAATGACCATCTAGACCAGGCTGGCCTTGAACTCAGAGTTTCACCTGCCTCTGCTTCCTGGGTGCTGGGATTAAAGGCGTGGGCCATGACTTGAAGCTGAAGAGACAGCCCTCAATTGTGGGTGCTGGGAACCAAACTCATTTTTTGCTTGTCAGCCTGAGCCTTTAACAGCTGAGCTATCCCTCCAGTCCATTTTACTCCTTTTTCTCATGAAAACAATAGATAGTAATCTCCCTGGGGCAGTTGTGGGAATTAAATGAAGTTAAACAGGTAAGGCCCTCAGAACAGTGCCTACATCCTTCATTAGCATCTTCATGAACACTATCATAACCTATGTTGCACCGTTATTTTTGTATTTGTAAGGCCCTGTTATATGGTACAGAAGATATCTAAAATTATCAACAGATTATTAAGTAAATAAATAGATAATAATGGAAGTGTTGGGAGAATTCAGTAGGAAAAGTGAATATATCAGATTTCTGTAAGTTCAGAAAAGGTCAAGAGAAGATGACAATTGGCATGTAGATTTAATGGATGGAGGTGATTTGGGAGGGGGGGCTCCAAGCTGGAAGAATAGTTTGGTGTAGGTAAAAGAATAATAACATTTCCCTTGTACACACTAGCATCATGCACTTATTTTCTCTGATGTAGGAAAATTCGATCTATAAGACTTTCTATGGAGGGCAATGCCATGGTTATTTGATGCTTATGTACTTAACTTTTAACTAGGATTGTGAAGTCTTCTGCACATAAGTCCTTAATGAATGGATCAAACGAAGCCTCTTCTAACAGACCACAAATAGAAAAATAATAAGCCCTATGGAAATAGGTGTCACAAAACATAACCCCTCTGCTCCACAGTTTTATGTACAGAACATGATTTGTTACCACATGCTGGGCAGTGACTAGTTTCTTCTGGAAATACTCCTGGTTCTTCTGTCCAGAGACAGATAGAAACGTGCACTGAGAGCAGAAGTGGGGTTCACCACTAGGTCAAGACCAATGAGCAGTGACCAGAATACTTCTTGGAGAAGCAATAGAAGGAAGTACAGTGGAAAAGCAAGTCCAGACATCTTAGTGTCTGAGGAGCTTATCAATTTATAAGGCCGTTGCTAATGATAACCTTCAAGGATCAAGAAGAGACTAAGTTACCAGTGTACTCTGAGGGGATAAAAACTAAATATGATATACTCCAAAATCTTTTCCATTTAATTACAATGAAGGTTTCAACTACATAAAGACCTTATTTCAGAGTATCTGATAATTTCTAAAAAAACATTTTCCTTAATATATTAGTAGTAAATCAATGATGGGGATAAATGGGATAGAAAAGTTGTTAACGTAGCTGAATATTGTGTTGCACAGCTAAGGTTGAAGTGCTGGGACATAGAGGCAGGAGGATGAGGGAAGGAAGGAAGGAAGGAAGGAAGGAAGGAAGGAAGGAAGGAAGGAAGGAAGGTAGGTTGGTTGGTTTAAATTTTTTTATCCTTAGGACCTTGCTACTAGACCATTTTTGAAAAAAAATCTAAGAATAGTAAAAGTAATTTACATATAGTCTTGGAAATATAAAAGGTATTTTAATTGTAATTCTATTTAATAAGCTAGTTAAGAAAGTGTCTTGTTTGTTTTGAATTTGAGAATTTAATCTGAAGACTGAAAGCATACTTTTTTCTTTTTTAAGGGTGCTTTTTTAACTGTTGGGTGGAAATTACCAAATTGAAAGGAAGAACCCTAATGATACTTAATATAGGTTTGGGGCCTTCCTTTGAATTTGCCTGTCTGTCTTCAGTCTTCAAATCAATCCTTCCTTCCTTCCTTCCTTCCTTCCTTCCTTCCTTCCTTCCTTCCTTCCTTCCTTCCTTCCTTCCTTCCTTCCTTCCTTCCTTCCTAATTTCTTAATTTCTTTTTTTTTTCCTGGTCTTTTTGAGGCAGGGTCTCCCTGTAGCCCCAGCTGGCCTGGAGCTCACACTCGTAACCAGAGATCTGCTATTCTCCCAGAGATCTTCCTGCTTCTGCCTCCTTAGTGCTGGGACTAAAGGCATGTGACATGCCCAGCTAGCCACTCTCCTTCTTATCAAATAAGATCCAAGTGTCCTGCTGACCACTTTCAGGGTTTCTCCTGCCTGTCGTGAGTGCACTAGCTGAATGTGGTCAGGTTTCCTCTGTGGCTGCTGCAGAAGCTTCAGTGGGCTTTTCGTCACTGTAGAGTTCGGTTGCTGTGTAAATAAGAGTTGGGCTTAATTGTAATATAAATAAGATTATTGCATTCCTTGTTCAAAACTATTCAGTAATACTTCATTTAAAACTTACCACCAGGTACCAGGCCCTTTCTGCTTGGTCTCCTGCAATTTTAGCTCCTACCACCGACTTCCTCCTGCATCATTTCAGCCACACTGGCTAGGGTGGTTTATTGAACATGTTGCCACCTTAGACCTGTGTCTTTTTTTGCTTTTGTCACTTGGACTATACTACCTGGCACCTTTGTGTGGCTTATTCCCTCATATTTACAGCTCTTCGCTTATGTGTCCTCTCTGTGCAGCAGTTTGCTGTGACCCTGTCAACTCTTCTTATCTTCCTAAATCATATCACGAGTGGAGTTTATACTCTACACTCACCACTTTCCCAGGAGAGGGTATCAACTCCTGAAGGATCTCCTATTTATTCTTCTGCTTCTAGAGTTTGGGCCTGTGTTTGGCAAATAATAGACAGTTGGTGAGTTGTTTTTCCTTCAGAAAAAAAAAATCTTTATCAAATTCTAATAGCTTCTCTCTTTACCACTCTGGTTAAAAAGAGAAATAAGTGGAGAGAAATCAGTACTCTATCCCGTGATTAGATTTTAGTTTTGAAGCGGTTGTTTCTATTTCATCTTAGGGCACTTTAATTTCAGATGTACCTGTCCTTACCATATGTGTGCAACTTCTAGGGAAGATCCTATCGTGACCAACAGCTGCTGGTTCTCAAGAAGCACCTCGAACACAATTACAGGAGCAGAGATCGAAAGTGGATTGTTTTGTTTCCTGAAGGGGGCTTCCTCAGGAAGAGGAGAGAAACAAGCCAGGCATTTGCCAAGAAAAATAACTTGCCATTTCTTACACATGTCACTTTGCCAAGGTTTGGAGCAACAAAAATTATTTTAAATGCACTTGTAGCACGGCAGGAAAATGGAAGCCCAGCAGGAGGAGACGCTAAAGAACTAGGTAGGATGGGTTTCAGCATTTCTTACCTCATTTGAGCTAAAGGGTTTCTGGAGTTGTATTTCTTTTTTTTTTTTTTTTAATTTTTTTATTAATTTTATTTATTTCTGTATGTGTATGGAATGTACTGTATGCATGCAAGTTTGTGCACCTGTATCGTGCAACGCCGCGGAGGTCAGAAGAGGGTCTCGGATTCCCCTGGAACTGGAGTTCTCCTGGAATTGGAGTTTCAGACGGTTCTTGGCCGCCATGTGGGTGCTGGGGAACGAACCCGGGTCCTCTGTAAGAGCGGTCGGCGCTCTTAACCGCTAGGCCATCTCTCCAGCCCTGTATTTCTTTTTATAACTTTTTCCAATTAGAACTATTCAGGGAAAAGATGCAGTTATAATTTTTTCAAAGTAGTCCAAGCTTACAATAATGTCCTAAAATTATGTAGATGTAGGTGTCTTCCCCACCTGCTTGTCCTCACTCAGGATGATTCCTGTTGTTGCTGTTGCTGCTGCTGCATTATTTTCATTTATCAAATTTACAGGGTTTTTGTTTTTGGTCTTTTTGAGACAGGGTCTCCCTTTAGCCCCGGCTTGCCTAGAACTCAGAGTTCCCTGTGTTGCACAATGCTCATGGAAGTCAGACGAGGGTGTCCGATCCCCTGGGACTGTAGTTACAGATGATTATTAGCCGCCATGTGGGTGCTGGGAATCAAACCCAGGTTCTCTGCAAGAGCAGTTAGTGCTCTTATTCACTGGGCCATCTCTCCAGCCCCTTGATTACTTTTAATAGAAAAGAAATTTAATGTAATTTAGCAGTATTTACTAAAGATACTTATAGTATTAATAAATGAGTCAGTTATTCTACTTTAACTAATACTTATCAATAGCAAATCTGAACTGAGCATGGTACCTCTTGCCTGTAATCATAGTAGTAGGGAGGCTGAGGCAGGAGGACCACCAAGGGCAACCTAGGCTAAATAGGAAGATATAGGTCAGCCTGAATTACAGAATGAGATCTTCTCTTAAATAATAATAATAATCTGAATATAGGCAACAAAATCTGTCACAGAATCATAATAAGCCAAACATTGGAATAGCCAGTGGGAGAATTGTTCCTCACATAGTCATATAACTTATCCACTGCAAGTGAGATGTGTAGAGTTTTTGTTGGCTTGGCAAAGTGTTAGTGCTATGTGTATGGGGGATACAAGTCCTGTGAAAATACTGTGCACTCCAGACTAAGCAGTTAGGTGGTAACAAATGAGTGAAAAATACCAGAATGTTAGCAAAGGCTGTTTTCCTGAGATGTAACGTTGTGAATAATTTCGTGTCCCCCACCCCCCCCTCGCAAAACGAGTGCACACTTTTTGTTGTTGTTGTTGTTGTTATTTTTGAGACAGGGTCTCCCTGTAGCCCCAGCTGTCCTGGAACTCACTATGTAGACCAGTCTGGCCTTAAACTCCCAGAGATCCACCTGCCTCTGCCTTCTGAGTGCTGGGATTAAAGTTGTGTGCCACCATGCCTGGCAAGTACACACTATTTTTGTAGCCAAATAAGATATTGTAAAGCTAAGAACCATAAAACTTTATGGATGGTGGGCTGGAGAGATGGCCTAGCGGTTAGGAGCACCGACCGCTCTTGCAGAGGACCCAGGTTCGATCCCCAGCACCCACATGGCGGCCGGCCGAGAGCCGTCTGAAACTCCAATTCCAGGAGGACTCCAGTTCCAGGGGAACCCGACACCCTCTTCTGACCTCCGTGGCATTGCACGACATGGGTGCACAGACCTGCATGCAGACAGTACATTCATACACATACAGAAATAAAAAAAAAACTTTATGGTTGGTATGTTTGCCAGCAACATGGCAACTTTTTTGTTGGTGGTGGTTTTGTTTGGTTTTAGTCTTTTTGAGGCAGGGTCTCTCTGTAGTCCCTACTGGGTTGGAACTCACTATGTAGACCAGACTGGCCTTTGGTATTTAGACCAGGCCACCCAAATTTCTCACAGAAATCCGCCTGCCAGTGCCTCCCAAGTGCTGGGATTATGGCCGGCTGGCTTGGCAACTGTTTTGAGCAAGATTATTTAAGCCACTTCTATGAAAGTTTTCTGATAAACAGCTGAAAGAAATTCACTGGGCCTGTTTCTTTGATAGAACTTTGCTGGTTCTTTTAATAATATTTAAATACAAGTTGAAATAATTGACTCTCAGAAACATTTTCAAATGCCTTTGCAGAGCAGATATAGAAATAATGCCCATGAAATTGCACTGAGATTTTCCTTTCAGTTGCTTTTTTTTTTTCAAACAGCTCCTTGGCAGTCAGCTTTCTTCAACTTTCATCTATTAAAGAGACAAATTGAAAGAGTCTTTTAATAGAAAAGGAAAGTTAGAATAACTTCACTGCTGGAGAGGCACTGTGGCAATGTCAGCCAAGCCAAAGCTGTAGGCAAAGGTCTTCCAAACAGGATTAGTCCACTAAGAAAGACTGCTGTTTGCACAGTCCACCCAGCCAGTGCCCAGTGGTGGTCAAGATCTCACAGGAAAGTCAGCTGTCAGAACAACTGCCTGGAAGTGAAGAAAGAATTTTCTTTCAGTTGTTCACTAATTCTTCTCAGTTAACACTTGTACATTTTAAATCATCAGAATATCTGAAAAGTAGTTCACTATTTTCTTCTGTTTTGCGATTTTACACTTTCCTTAATGTTCATCTTCATGAGTATTTTATCCAGGCACATGTCAAAATTAACTTCTGTCTGATTCCCTTTAAAAGTGTTGGGATCTTTTGAATGTCCACTGTGATTTGACTCATGCTGAACTGAGCTTTGGCGGACTCTTTACCCTTTCCTTTGATTATGAAAATTTCTAAACATAGAATTGAAGGAATTTATAGTAGCTGTCTATGAGCTGACCAGTTGCACTCAACTTTTTATCATATCTCTTTCTTACCATTCTTTCCATCCGTTTCTTTTTTTTTTTTTTTTTTTTGGTTTTTTGCGTTGAGACGGGTCTCCCTATAGCTCAGCTGGCCTGGAACTCACTCTCTAGACCAGGCTGGCCTTGAACTCACAGAGATCTGCCTGCCTCTGCCTCCCAAGTGCTAGGATTAAAGGCGTGAGCCACCACACTCGGCTTTAGTTCCTCTTTTTAAATGCATTTTAGAACAGTCACATTAATCATTTCAGTATATAGGTCACTGGAGCTTACTAAAAAATGTTTACATAAACTCTGTTCTTTAGCAGAATGTTGTTTAAAATTGATTTTTTTTTACTTTGGTTGGTTTTGTTCTTGCTGGGTTTTTGTTTTGTTTTGTTTTTTTCTGAGAGCGTTCCATTATGTAACTCAATTGCCTTGAACCAGTTATCCTACTGACCCTCCTACCTCAGTCTCCTCCTGAGTGCTGGAATTATAGCTATGTGTCACCACAATCAAAATTTATCTATTTTTTAATTTTTTTTTTTTTGAGACAGGGTCTCCCTATATAGCCCTAGCTAGTCTGGAACTCAGTCTGTAGACCAGGCTGGCCTTGAACTCTCAGAGATCCTCCTGCCTCTGCTAGGATTAACGGCATGTACCACCATGCCCAGTTTTTAATGTCTAATAAGGAAAATAATATATTATTGACTCCTAATATAATTTAGACTTATGCTGGAAAATGAGTTTGTTTTCATTTTCTAGATATTCCATATATAGAACAGACCCTTACATTTTAAAATACGGCTTTTGGGGCTGGAGAGATGGCTCAGCAGTTAGGAGTGCCGACTGCTCTTGCAGAGGACCTGGGTTTGATTCCCAGCACCCACATGGTGGCTAAGAACTATCTTTAAGCCGGGCATCATGGTGCATGCCTTTAACCCTAGCACTCTCGGAGGCTGAGGGAGGCAGATCTCTGTGAGTTCAAGGCCAGCTGGGGCTATAGGGAGACTCTGTCTATAAATAAACAAACAAACAAACAAACAAATAAATAAAGCCTGGTCTTCAAAATGATTTCCAGACCAGCTGGGGCTATAGGGAGACTCTGTCTCTAAATAAATGAATATAAAATAAGGCTTTCAGTGTTCCCTAAGAACCCCTCTCCATTCTTGCTCAGCTTTGCTCTCCATGCACAAAAAGGACCAGATTGAGCAAAGCTTCCCCATTCCCTTTCACAATGGTAGTTACTGATCTCTTCTTCTAAAGGGGCAAGCAGGAAGAATTATTGCTTTATTTTTATGTAACTTTTAAAACTTGGGGTCTTTTTTCCAAATAAGAACAGTAAGCAATATGTCTAAAAATGCTTAATTTTTTGTCATGTTTTTGTTGTATTTAATATCCCCTAAGTACTAATATTATAAATCTTGACTTCTGTATTGTATTTACTGATGGTTAGTTTGGCTTTGAAGTCTGTTTTTAATTTTTATGTTAGTATACTTTACCTTCTGACCTTTTCATAGGCTGTTTTTTCATGAGAGTGATAATATTTAATAAGACTTTACTAGTGCATAATTATACTAAAGACTTGAATGGGCCATATGTAATAAGTAACAGTATTTTTTGTTTTGAAGTTCATCCTTATAATAAAAAGTACTTAATTTTATCCTATGTGCACTGTAGAACAGTAGCAATAAAGTTATCCTGTTTCCTTCAAGTAAATGGCACCTGAAGTAAGATTTACACTCTTTAAGTGATCTGTACTGTCACTGCATATAAATAAAATATCTTCCAATTTATGTTATTTTTTTTCTTTATTCTCAGAAAGCAAGTCAAAAGGCCTCCAGTGGATAATAGATACAACCATAGCTTATCCCAAAGCTGAACCAATAGATATCCAAACCTGGATCCTTGGATACAGGAAACCAACAGTCACACATGTTCATTACAGGTGAGAATTCTACTACAGAAGGCAGTGTGCATCCAGTGTAGCTCAAGATATTATGAGTGTTTTAACATTTAACTTCCAACCAGACAGAAATATTTAGGTGCTAGGAAACGAACCCAGGTCCTCTGCAAAAAGGAGTTAAGAAGTGTTCTTAACTGCTGAGCCATTTCTCCAGTCTCCATAATTAATTTTTTTTTTAAGTTTTTAAAATTCTGGGCATGGTGGCACACACCTTTAATCTCAGCACTTGGGAGGCAGAGGCAGGTGGATCTTTGGGAGATGGAGGCTAGCCTGGTCCCCATAGGGAGTTCCAGGCCAGCTGTGGCTATAGGGAGATCCTGTCTCAAAAAAGACAAAAAATATTTTTAATTGTATATAAATATATATGTCTATGTGAGTATCTGCATGTGAATATAAGGGTCTGTGGAGACAAGAGGTGTTAGTGTCAGCTTTTCTGGAGCTGAGTAACAGGTGGCTGTGAACCTGACATGCTCTATAAACTGCTGAGCCATCTATCCAGCCCTTACATTTAAATTATTTATTTTATTTTATTTTATTTTAGTCTTTTTGCAACAGGGTCTCCCTTTAGTCCCATCTGGCTTGGAGCTTGCTATGTAGACCAGGCCAGCCTGGAACTCACAAAGATCCGCCTGCCTCTGCCTCCCAAGTGATAGGATTAAAGGCATGCGCCACCACGCCCGGCACCATCATCATTCTTTAAGCACATATTTGGAAGAATTTGAAACTTAAGTTTTATAGTTTGGGGCTTTAAGTGTGAGGGTAACTAAAATTGTATCTGATTCTAGTGTCTGACGTAACATTGCCAAATTAGGAAGTTTGTGTGTAAGATGAGAGTGTAAATGTTGGTGATTATTTTGACTCTGTTTCACAAGTATTGTGTATTTTACTTAAGGCACTGAACACTTAACTATATACATGGAGAGGGGCTCTGTCAACCATAGCCCGTCTCCTGCACTGTTGCAGGCCAACAGGATATTAGAGACAGAGGATGGCTGGTTTTAGTTTAGGTTTCCATTCATTTGGTTATATTTTTTTTGAATTTTTGCCAATTTTATACAATATATTTTTATTGTATTCATAGCCTGTCTCCCATCTGCAATTCCCTTACTACCCTCTCTCTGCCCAATTTCACGTACTCACACATACGAAGGCCTATAGAGTCAAAATTGTATTCCCAACATGCCCTTAATCTGTAGGTTCATCACTTCAGCCTTGACCGTATACCAAGAGTCTCATCCGTAAACAAGACTGACTCTTCCACTTCTAACAGCTTGACAATACTTCCTCGAGTGGTATTGGGGTTTCGTACCCGCTTCCCAAGGTCTATGCTGGGATTTGTTTGCCTTGAGCTTACATAGCACTTACACATGCTGTCACCGCTGCTGTGAGCTCATGTGAACAACCGAGCAGCTGTCTGGAAGACTCTGTTTCCTTGTAGTCATCCACCACCTCTGGCTCTTACAATCTTTCTGTTCCCTCTTCTGTGACTTCTGAGCCTTGGGAGGCAGAAGTTGAATATAGATGTCCTATTCAGGGATCAGCACCCTGCAGCCTCTTACGCTCTGTATGTTGGCAAGCTGTGGATCTCTGTGTTAATCACCATCTAGTGAGAGTTGAGAGATACATTAATCTATGGATATAACAATAAGTCATTAGGAATTAATGTAATACCATATCTATTTAGCATAATAGAATTAGGTTCTACCCTATGGCAGTCTAGCCACGGGTTCCTAGGCCTGATGTCAATGTCAGGCGTGGGCTCCATCTTATAAAGTAGCCTTTTTTTCCCCTTAATTTTTTATCGAGCTTTTGTGCATTTCATACAATATTTCTTAATCAAGTTAAAGCAGGCTTTTTTTGAGACAGATGTAGCCCCAGCTGGCCTACAAGTAACAGAGATCCACCTGCCTCTGCCTCCTTAGGGCTGGGATTAAAGGCATAGCCACCATGCCTAGTTTATGAAACAGACTTTAAATCCAATTAGAAAGTGGTTGGTTACTCCCATAATAGTTAAGCTACTATTGTACCAGTAGGCATATCTTGCCAGGCCAGTTGTTGTAGCTCACAGGATTTACAGCTAGATTAGGCTGATGATTAATTTTCTCTTCAGGCAGCAAGGATAGCACCTTCCAGTACTATGAAAGATTACTGAGTAGAGATGAGGCTCTGAAGTCTGTACCAGCTTGATTCTTCCTTGGTCATTCTACAGCTCATGTATGAAGTGTCTTCAGCACTAGGTCCTCACCATGCAGTTCTGGTGGACGACCAAGAGCGGGACAGTGGTTAGTGCTGTTGGAGTGTCTGTGGGACCCTGGCCGACAGCTTCAAGAGAGAGAGTCCATTCCTGGCATTGGACTTTTACTTTGATAGCCTATGGTGTCTAGTAGGGACATTGTGCCCTATTATAACTCTTTTAATCTCTTTTTATTATATATACTATGTATAATCTCTTTATATATAATCTCTTTTATTATATATATAATATAATATAATAAAAAGTATATATGTACTTTAAGAAGCTTCTGTAGTGGTAGGTTTCCATATGACTTTTTCTGTTATTTATTTATTTATTTATTTATTTATTTATTTATTTATTTATTTTTGAGACAGGGTCTCCCCATAGCCCCAGCTGGCCTGGAATTCACTCTGTAGACCAGGCTGGCCTTGGACTCACAGAGATCCACCTGCCTCTGCCTCCCCAAGTGCTGGGATTAAAGGCATGCACCACCACACCCAGGCTAAAGACGGTTCTTAGCTGCCATGTGGGTGCTGGGAATCCAACCCAGGTCCTCTGCAAGAGCAGTCAGCACTCTTAACCTCTGAGCCATCTCTCTAGCCCCTTTATTTTACTTGTATATCACTTGTAGGTAGGTAGGTGCACCTGTATGCAATACCCTTTGTCAGAAGAGAGCATCAGATCCCCTAGAACTGGAGTTATAGGTGATTGTTAGTCACCATGTGGGTGTTGGGAATTGAACCTGGGTTCTCTGCAAGAGCAGCCAGTGCTCTTAACCACTGAGCCATCTCTCCAGCTCCATACTGATTTTTTCTAAAGGCCTTTAGTGTTACTTACCTTCTGCCTTGCCCTCCTATTCCCCACTCCATTTACCCTTCCTCTCTATTATAACCCTTTCCCTTTATATCACTGCACTCTACGTCCCCTTGGTTATATTTTTTGAAATTTAAACAAGGATAAAATATTTCCAATCATGCCATGCGTGGTGGCGCACGCCTTTAATCCCAGCACTTGGGAAGCAGAGGTAGGAGGATCTCTGTGAGTTCAAGGCCAGCCTGGTCTACAAAGTGAGTTCCAGGCCATCTGGGGCTATAGAGAGACCCTGTCTCAAGAAGACCAAAAAAGAAAAAATTCCAGTTAAAATAAAAATTTTAAAATGCAACATTAGAAGTGTTGTGGGTGACTACCCCGGTGCCATCCGTCTTTAATCCCAGGCAGGGGAACCTCTGTGCAATTGAGGGGACCTTGTTCTACATAGTAAGTTCCAAGCCAGCTGGGGCTAAAGGAAGACCCTGTCTGAAAACAATAACAAAGAAACAAGTGTGTGTGAATAACCTGAACAACTGGGGTGGGGGTGGGGGTTGGGTTCCTTTCTCTTTTGTAAGAATGTGAAGAAATTTCAAGAAAAACTGAATAGTCCAAAAAGAGAGGTAAAGGTTGTCTGGAAGTTGTCTGAAAGGATCATGTGGTGTCAGTTCATTCTGTTTACCAATAGGCAGGTATTAAAAAATAATTAATCATATTTTCTCTAGGTCCTTACTGTGTTATCCTTAATAATCCCAGCTGACTTTAAGAGAATTTAATTGAAGTGTTCACCTGGTACCTTTTAGATGGTGAATTAGTACTCTTGCACTAATTTTTCAGGCTGATCTTGAGAGTTCTGTCATAGAGACTCAGAAAGTAATTTGTTCTGTTCAGCCTTGAGTCAGATCCCATTCAGAATATCTCAGGTGTTTCAACTTCGGCATTTTGAAAGGAATAATATTTTGTAGATTACTGAAAGCTAAAATCCATAAACTCCAGAATACTGGTACTACTTTAAAAAGTAGCCATTTTAGGGGCTGGAGAGATGGCTCAGTGGTTAAGAGGGCCGACTGCTCTTGCAGAGGACCCGGGTTCAATTCCCAGCACCCACATGGTGCCTATGAACTGTCTTTAACTTCAGTTCCAGGAAAATCCAATGCCCTCTTCTGACCTCCGCGGCATTGCACGACACAGATGCACCAAGCTACATGTAGATCGTACACTCATACACATAAAAAATAATAATAATAATAATAAAAGATGAGATCTTTAAAAAAAACAAAAAAGTAGTCATTTTAGATCAAATCTAATTGAATTTGGAAGTGGTGGAAATAAATCAAACAACTCTAAGAGAAACTCCAAGTTGAAAGAAAGCAAAGTCAAAGAAGCTTAAGAATTGCTTAAGACTCTGTAAGTTTATGTGTGTTTGAGGCTCTTGTGTCATATTTTAGGTCAATTTCATAGAGCAATGACTGTCCATCTTGGTGGCTGCTGAGAGCCACAGAATATGCCACGGTAATATCCCTGACCATCAGAGTCACTTGAGAAATAATTCTGTTAGCATAATTGATATAGCATTAATCACTAGAAAAGCATTTTATTTATTTTCTTATGTGTATGAATGTACTGTCTGCATGTAGGTTTGTGCACCCGTGTCATGCAATGCCGCGGAGGTCAGAAGAGGGTGTCGGATTGCCCTGGAACTGGAGTTAAAGACAGTTTTCAGCCACCATGTGGGTGCTGGGGATCGAACCCGGGTCCTCTGCAAGAGCAGTCGGCGCTCTTTTTTAAAAAATTTTTTTTTTATTTATTTTTGTATGTGTATGAATGTACTGTCTGCATGCAAGTTTATGCACCCGTGTCATGCAATGCCGCAGAGGTCAGANTTTTAAAAAAGGATTCATGAAATCCCTTAAGAAAGGGGCAAAGAAAGTTCAGGCAGGGTTTATTAGATTTCTTTTATCCCACTGGCTCATTCTTCCCGGGTTATCTAATTTCTCTTATGACCATTGTTGCTTACTCTTCTCCCTGCCTCACAGGCTTCCCTAGAATTCCATTACTCCACTGTCAGTTAGCAGTGTGCCATTCTTCAGCCGACCCCTTTAGTAAGTACCCTGACTGTCACCAGAGTCATATCCTGAAGTGTGTCTCCACCCACTCCAAGTGGCTTTCTCACTGGGATTGACTCCCCCACCTCACATGTCTGCTTTTGCCATCTCTCTCCAGCCATCCCTCTACGCCAGCCAGCCTGGTCCAGGTACTGGCCACCATGTGGCCATCGGCCTCTACTCCAGGCCTGCACTCATAACATCCTGGGCATCTTTCTCCCTGGCTCTCCAGATCCTTCCTATCAATGGAGGCTAGCTCTGCTGAGCAGGGTACCCCACCTCTGTGGTCAAGAACAGCCCATGTGCCACCCCACCCCTCTTCCAGATCCATCACAGTGCACTTTGGTTCTTGCCTGTCCCTCTTTCCCACAGTGTCTGAGTTTTATCAGGACCAATGCTGGGCCTTATTCTCGAGTGTGTGCTCAAGAGGACATACCCCAGAGAGCCCTCTGTACCTGTGAATTAGGGGTATGAGGCATTATAAGGATCTCCAAATGACTTTAAGTATACAGGAGGATACATATGCATAAGTTAACATAGGGTACATGCAAACACTGTACCATCTTGTATAGGGAGCTTGAGCATAGAAATCATTCTTCCATGGAGATCAAGGCACTACTCTGCGTACTGAATCCTTCTCTGGGAGTTATACATTTTGGTCCTGTATTTTCCCCAAATTCCATTTGACTTACTGTATCCTTCTGTGACAGATGATCAGCCTTACCGTGAATCCTTATAAAGTGGGGATTCTCAGAGCTCTGCACTAGCTCTAGGTCTGAATTTCTAGTTTGACTAAACTTCCAAGTGAGTCTGATAACTTAGTTTGCTTTATTATTGTTTTTAAAAGATTTTTTTTTTTGTGGTCTTTTCGAGTCAGAGTCTCCCTGTAGCCCCAGCTGTCCTGGAACTCACTGTGTAGACCAGGCTGGCCTTGAACTCACAAAGATCCACCTGCCTCTGCCTCCTGAGTGCTGGGATTAAAGTCATGCGACACCACGCGTGGCCTTTGTTCACTTTTAGAACTTGAACTTCTAGAGAAGGAGTTCAGAGCTTGTTCTGTAGAAGACTGTTAGTTGAGTCCAGTGCACACCTGGGGCTTTGCTAGACACATGTAGCCCTAGTCTCAGTGGATGCATTATTGTGAGCACCAAATGAGATACTAACAAAAGAGTAGTATAAACTACAATTAAAGTGCCACTGAGACACAAGTATCCTGCCCTGCTTGATGTGCTTGTAGTCCCAGCACTTTGGAGGCAGAGACAGGTAGATCTCTGAATTCCAGGCCAGCCTTGTCTACATAGGGAGTTCCAGCCAGCCATGGCTACATAGTGAGACCCTGTCCCTCCAAAAAAAACCAAGATATATAAAGTATGCATGGGTTATTGATAAGACTAGTGTTGTAAGCATTTCCTATGTATTAGATCTCACCCATTTACCACCTGAAAAAAAGTCTAATTCCTTCCTAAATACTTAATAGTAGTCATGTGATAACTACACACAATTTTCTATAAAGAATGTCAGCCCTAACTTTGGGGAACTTTGAAGTAAAAACTCTTTTCTTCTCCCTTGTCTTTTAATTTTAGTCAGACTGGATGACAGTTTATTCCTGTTAACTAAGTAGTGTCCAGTAGTGCACTGCAGTTAAGTGGCTGATGGGAAAATTAAGCATGATTACATTTTAATTGCAAGGCAGAGTTCCCAAGGATAAAAGCGAGATAATGATCCTTGGTTCAGAATTATATTTTAGTTTTTTTAATCTTATAAATCTTGAGGGAAAAAGATTGCAACCTCAACTGATAGGTTACTGAAAGCTAAGGAGTTGCTTTCTTTTTTTGCATTGCTGGTGGTGGAACCCAGTACGTCTAGCTTGCCAAAAAAGCTCTACCACTGAGCTGTGGTCCCAGCCTAAGACTTGCTTTCATGTTCTATTTGACTAGGGCTTTGAGTACTTTGGAGAAAGGGGTTTGAGCAAGGATTTATTTTCAGTGTTTTAGTTGCGGGGGTGGGGGGCACCTAATTTAGGAAAGAAATATTTAATACTTTAAGATAAAGGTGTTCATTAGCAAAAGCATTCAAATGTTAACATTTTTACATATTTGTGTCAGTTTTTTTTTTTTTCAATGTGTATGAGTGTACTGTCTGCATGTAAGTAGGTGCACCCGTGTCGTGTAATGCTGCAGAGGTCAGAAGAGGGTGTAGGATTCTCCTGGAACAGGAGCTAAAGACAGTGCTGGGAATTGAACCTGGGTCCTCTGCAAGTCAGTGCTCTTAATCATTGAGCCATGGAAGATGTATTTTGAGAAGGCCAACCCCTCCCTCAGTTTTTTTTTTTAACAAAAGAAGTGATATGCCAATTCAAGCTAATCAGCTTTGTAAAAATCAGACTCTTGACTTTCATCCCGTGTACTGACAGTGAGGCTGTAGCCTGCTATGAGAACTGTTTGACTGCCATTAAGTGACTACAGTGACTCAGTAGTTACACTGCATGGCACATGCATACCTCATATTAGTTGTTTTTTGTTGTTGTTGTTTTGTTTTGTTTTTGAAATAGGGTCTTCCTATAGCCCCAGCTGGCCTGGAACTCACTCTGTAGACCAGGCTGGCCTTGAATTCACAGAGATCCGCCTGCCTCTGCCTCCTGAGGGCTAGGATTAAAGGCACGCACCACCACACCTGGCTTAAAAATGGTTCTTGGTCTCCATGTGGGTGCTAGGAATCAAACCCGGGTCCTCTGGAAGAGCAGTCGGTACTCTTAACCACTGAGCCATCTCTCCAGCCCCTAGACATACCTCATATTAGTATGAAGAATAGTATTAACATTCCCTCTATATAATCTGTGATTGTCAAAATGTATTTGAGAAAAATTACCATTATTTAAAACCAGAGTATTTTACATTTAGTAATTTTATTACTAAACATATATATATGATTTATTTATTATTTTGGTTTTTCCTTCTGCTTTTATCTTTTTTTTATTAATTTTTATTTATTTCTGTATGTGTATGAGTGTACTGTCTGCATGCAAGTTTGTGCACCCGTGTCGTGCAATGCCGCGGAGGTCAGAAGAGGGTCTCAGATTCCCCTGGAACTGGAGTTCTCCTGGAATTGGAGTTTCAGATGGTTCTCAGCCGCCATGTGGGTGCTGGGGATTGAACCCGGGTCCTCTGTAAGAGCGGTCGGCGCTCTTAACCGCTAGGCCATCTCTCCAGCCCTCTTCTGCTTTTATCTTTATTCCCCCCAAATAACAAGAAAGTCACAAAGTTTTAGGGGTTATAATTGCAGAAATATTTATTCCTCTAAACTTATTTTTTAGAAAAATTTTCAAGCATTAAAACCCCATGGACCCATCACCTCTCTCACCAATCAGCAACTTAGAAGCAGTGTTGGCCATTGAGATGGCTCGGCAGGTAGAGGATCTGGCATGAAGGCCAAGAATGTAAGTGCAAGCCAGCCCCAGATCTCATAAGGTGCTAAGAGAGAGCCAAGACCCAACAGCTATGCTCTGCCCTCCACACGTGTGCTGTAGCACACACATACACACATAAATACAAATAAATGAAAACAAATAAGTAAACCAACGTTGTTTTCTCTGTGCTATTTTTCAAACCCAGTTGGATTATTTTGAAGCAAAGTCATCTTATTTGTGAATATTTCATTGTATCTTATCTAAAAGTTGGTATATTAAAGATCTAAATATGGGGCTGGAGAGATGGCTCAGTGATGAAAAGTGCTTGCTCCTCTCCATCCCCAGCACCACATCAGGCACTTACAACTAAGCTAACAACTCCAGCACCAGATTTCACACCCTCTTCTGTGCTTTTAGATGAGAAGTCTCAAAATTACAGGCATGATAGGTCTTCCAAATAAATCTATAAATTTAATTCTCATCAGAATCCAAAAGTTTCTCAGAAAATTTGACAAAATGGATTCTTAAATTCATTTGAGAGAGCAAAGATAAATTAATAGCTAAAATAATTTTGAAGATGAACAAAACTGGAATTCTTCCTACCAGATGTCAAGTCTTAGTGTAATTAATTAATGTGGAGGGTCTGCAGGTGTGGCTCAGTGCTTTTCCAATGTAATATCCAGGGTGATCCTTTTGAAATCTAGCTCAGGCCATGGTAATCTCAAGCTGAGATCATCATGACATCCCAACTTAAAAACACAGGCGTTGGGGGCTGGAGAGATAGCCTAGTGGTTAAGAGCACTGACTGCTCTTGCAGAGGACTGGGGTTTGATCCCCAGCACCCACATGGCGGCTAAGAATTGTCTGTAACTCCAATTCCAGGAGAACTCCAGTTCCAGGGGAATCTGAGACCCTCTTCTGACCTCCGCGGCATTGCACGACACGGGTGCTCAAACCTACATGCAGACAGTACATTCATACACATACAAAAATAAATAAAATAAAAAATTTTTAAAAAGAAAGGATGAACCCTTTTGTTATACTGAGGGTGAACAAGGTAAAATTGTATATTTCTAGAGGTCAGTTTTAGAGGTGAAAAGAGTGTGATTTGGATGCTGCTGTGTGGTAGAGGTAAAGCTTTTTTTTTTTTTTTTTTTTTTTTTTTTTGGTCTTTTCCAAGACAGGGTCTCCCTGTAGCCCCTGTCTGGAACTCAATCTGTAGACCCCATAGGCCTCCCCCTTGGGGCCCCCCTCCCCCCCCCCCCTTGGTTAAACCTCACAAAGATCTGCATGCCTCTGCCGCCCAAGTACAGGGATTAAAGGCCTGAGCACACGCCGGCGAGGTAACATTTATTTTATTTTATTTTATTTATTTATTTATTTTTGTCTTTTTTTGAGACCAAGGTCTCCCTGTAGCCCTCAGGCTGTCCCTGGAACTCACTCTGTAGACCAGGCTGTGCCTTGAACTCCACAAAGATCTCTGCCTCTGCCCTCCCGAGTGCTAGGAATTTAAAGGCGTGCGCCACCACGCCCTGCGGGGTAAGCATTTTAAAAGCACTGTGCTAACAGTATGGACCTGCATCAAGAGCATTGTTATCTAAAAGCTAAACTTCATAAAGCTTTAATTAGTACTATCATGTAAAAGTCAATCTATTTATAGTTTTATTTTATTTTTTATGTGTAAAATCTACTGTCTGCATGTAGGTTTGTGCACTCAGTGTGCAGTCGCAAAGGTCAGAAGAGGGTGTTGGATTCCCCGGAACTGTAGTAAAAGATGGTTCTCAGCCCAGCTGCCATAGGGGTGCTGGGGATCGAACCTGGTCCTCTGCAAGAGCAGTACAGGCTCTTAACCTCTAGGCCACCATGCTCTCCTCTCCAGCCCCTCATTTTACAGTTATAATTTCTAGTTGTAAGGCATACCTCTTGTACCTAGGTGAAGTTAATGGACATTTTAAGGACATTTAAATTGGAAGAAAGGAAAAAGAAACAATGATTGAATTTCTTGTGCTCAGAACTATAGGATTATATTATGCTGAGAATCTGTCACATTCACTCATGGGCCCGAGGCTGTCTAGAGACTGTGGGATTAGTACCGAGTCTGTGGCTCCCACCCTGCCCTTCTTCAGGCTCCTCACTTGGCTAGAGCTAGTCCTCATCCTGCGTTCCGATGCTTCAGCTGGTGACACAGTTTCTGTGTAAGGTTTACCCTCTCTCATGACAGGGAGAATTATTCTCATGCAAAAAGCAGTAAAAAAAAAGGAGGTCACCTGGTGCCATTCATGCCACAGCAGCAGAGGACAGCACCAGTGCTACCTGTAGCAGGGACAGCACCAGTGCTCCCTGTAGCAGGGACAGCACAGTGCTGCCTGTAGCAGGGGAGAGCACAGTGCTGCCTGTAGCGGGGACAGCACAGTGCTGCCTGTATCGCTTCTACTCCTTACCTGGTGTCATCTGCTAGTTATTTTTTATTTTTGTCCAAAATTTATCATTGTTAACAACTGTGAGCCATTCTGGCATTGTAAATGTTGAACTCTGTCCATGTTTTATTTCCAAATATATTAAATTATAGGAAGGTCATAACTTATTATCAACTTTAGTAATATTTTGCCTCCTGAAGGTCATCTTCTCTGGACCTTTTATTATTCTATTCATTTTTGGCTTTGTAGACAGGTTGTCTCCCTGGAGCCCAGCTGTCCTGGAATTTTTTTTTTTTTTTTTAGACCAGGCTGGCCTTTCACAAAGATCCGCCTGCCTCTGCCTCCCAAGTGCTTCAGAGAGTTAAAAGGGTGCGCCACACGCCCCGGGCTGATCTCTTTTTTTTTATGGTGGTGCTACACAGCACCACTGTAACTGAAAGTGCAGGCACCACAATCAGTTCACAGTACTCAGTTATGACTATATCCTTATTATTCTGTATGTTCTCGTTAAGAATTAACACTGGGGATAGGGGTAGTGATGCATGCCTTTATCCCAGCCCTCGGGATCGGCAGTCAGGAGGATCTCTATGCGTTCAAGCCCAGCCTGTCTATAGAGTGAGCTCCAGGCCAGCTGGAATAAATGGAGACCCTGTCCTCAAAAAAGACACCCCCCCAAGAAAAAAAAGATTATAATGATTAGCGAAATATTTTTAGGGGAAATAAATCACTGAATATATCTCAAAACTTATGAAATAGCTTAATCTATTTATTGAAGTTTAGAATCTTAAAAATGTTTATATTTGAAAAAAAAAAAATGAAGGCATTTAGTCCCAGCACTCCTGAGGCAAGAGGCAGGTAGATTCTCTGTGAAATCAAGGCTAACTGATCTACATAGTGAGTTACAGGCCAGCTGTGGCTAAGGAACCCTGCCTCAAAATAAATAATAATAAATAAAAATAAAGGTAAATCTGATAGCAAAAGCAAGATAAAGGAAAACTTATGGAGATGGAAAATATATAGTAAAAAGAATAATGGTATCAAAAGTTATGGGGTTTTCTTGAAAACATGATGAAACTGATCAATTGTATTATCTGATCAAGAAAAAAGAAAGCCTATAAGTTGTAATCCAACATAAAGAAATGAAAAAATGGAGATGGAGAGATGGCTCAGCATTAAGAGTGTCGACTGCTCTTGAGAGAACCAGGTTCGATTCCCAGCTCACACATGGCTGCCTAAGAAACCGTTTTAAAACTCCCGTTCCAAGGGAATCTGATGCCCTCTCATTGTACAACCCACGTGCAGCAACTACATGCAAACATACATTCATACACTAAAAATAAATAAATAAATTTCTTAAAAAATATTTTTTAAGAAAAGAATGAAATGGTCTCACTGCGATTTGTATGGTTAAAAAAGCAAGTAAAGAACGTGGGGTGTGTGTAGCTTTTCTAGAATATAGTGGGAAAGGGGTTCTTCTCAGCCTGTTCATAAAGCCAGCACAGCATCAGCAACAAAGCCTGAATAAAGAACATTATAAGCAATGGCCGGGCGTGGTGGCGCACGCCTTAATCTTAGCTTGGGAAGCAGGCAGCGGATCTTTGTGAGTTCAAGGCCAGACTGGTCTGCAGAGTGAGTTCCAGGACAGCTGGGGCTACAGGAGAACCGCTGTCCTCGAAAAGACCAAAAAAAAAAAAAAACAATTATAAGCAAAATGATTTACAGGCAAACTTCTGCTCCTGATCACATGTGCAAGTCTAAACCCAGTGGTATATAAAAAATACATCATGTTAATTAGTTAGAGCATACATTCAAAACTAAATATAAAAGATAATAACTTCATATTCTTGATTATAAAAAATGAAAATACTCGGGTTCAAATCCTCAGCACCCACATGGTGGCTGGAGAGCCATTAACCTCCAGTTCCAGGGGAATCCGAGCCCTCTTCTGACGCTTTGCGGCATTGCACGACAAGCGTGCACAAACCATATGCAGACAGTACATTTCATACACGACAAAGATAAAATAAAGCTAAAGCGATTTTAAAAATGAAATACTCATAGCAAACTGGGTGAAGGACAGGATTTCCTTACTGTGGTTAAGAAGAAAGCGTCAGCATATTTCCCTGAGAAATGAAGGGTGAGAGCACTGCTATAAGCACTTCACATATGTAATGTAATTAGCCCTGTGTTATAGATAAGTAAACTAAATCCTACTGAGGTTGAACAGTTCCTAATGTCACAAAGCTGCCAGTTCCCTAGGACAGGCTCCTTATTTTTTTTTTATTGGATACTTTAATTATACATAATAACAACTTCCATAGGACACTCACATACATGTTTATGAGGTGCATTGTCATTTCACCCCATTATTCTCTCGGTCCCCTCCCACTTCTGCNGTACTCTCCCATGAACTAGAAGACCTTCCTTGGGATTTCAAAGCCATGGTCATCTCTGAGCACCCATTCAGTAATCACCTTCCCTAAGACAATTTCACATCCTTTTGCAGTTTACTTCTATCATTTCTTTAACTTTGCTCTCAGAACCTTTCGGTGATGACAACATCACTGCCCACAATGTCTCTGGATCTAAGTTACAGTGTCATCTCAGGAAGACTGGGATTCTCTAGCAATACTGTAGGCCAGTGGCTTAAACAACAAATACTCATTCTCACATTTGTTCTCTGGAAGTCCAACATTAAGGCACTAATACATTCAATTATATTCGATGTTTTCAATGTCTTGAGTGTCTTTTAAGGGCTCTGGTCATGGCTTACAGATGGATGGGGGTGAATATATTATGCCCCCCCCCACTTTTTTTTGAGACATGGTCTTCCTATAGCCCCAGCTGGCCTGGAACTCACTCTGTAGACCAGAGTAGCCTTGAACTCACAGAAATCCACCTGCCTCTGCCTCCCGAGTGGTAGGATTAAAGGTGTGTGCCACCACACCTGACTTAAAGACAGTGCTTAGCCTCCATGTGGGTGCTGGGAATCAAACCTGGGTCCTCTGCAAGAGCAGTTGGCCACTCTTAACCGCTGAGCCATTTCTCCAGTCCCCTAACTGTATTTCTTATATTTGAGAATTAATACAAGTAAGATTCAATATTGGGGGAGGGGTCTTTTTGAGACCAGAGTCTCCCTGTTACTCAGCTGGCCTGGAACTCACTATGTAAACCAGGCCTCTTACAGAGAGCCGCTTGCTCCCTGCCTCTGCTGGGATTAAAGGCATAGCCACTACACCTGGTGTAATACTGACATTTCTTAAATACCAGAATTAAGTTCTGACAAGGACATAGTAAATGAGAAATCATATATCACATTTCACAAACTATGATGCATATTTTCTCACATTAACAGCTCTAAACGTGGAAAACATCCTAAAAATCAATGTAACAAAGCACTGTTTAATTGGATATTTGGCAGGCAACACTTCAAACAGTTGAAAAGACAAATAGTGTTTTCCTAGCCTTCTCCCGACCTCTAGGGTGAGGAAGCAAACAGCACAGGGAATAAGTACCTTGCAGGTGCCATTCTGCTGTTGAACAGTAGAGTATCTGCCTCTGGGAGAGACTCTTACCTCTCATTGTATTACTGAGATTCTTTTTATAGTATGTACATTATTGATTCTTCAGTTTAAAAAATTAAATTGAAAAAAAGAACTTGTCAGGCTGGAGGGATGGCTCAGTGGTTAAGAGCACTGGCTGCTCTTGTAGCAGACCTGGGTTCAGTTCCCATTGCCCACATGACAGCTAACAATGGTCTGTAACTCCAGTTTCAGGGAATCCTGTGCCTTCTGTGTGTGTGTGTGTGTGTGTGTGTGTGTGTGTGTGTGTGTGTGTGTGTTTGAGACAGGGTCTCCCTTTAGTCCCAGCTGGCCTGGAGTTGGTAGGGTGGTTCACACCTTTAATCTCAGCATCCAGGAAGCAGTGACAGAGGTAGGTGCATCTGTGTGAGTTGGAGGCTAGCCTGGTGTAGGATGAAAGGTATGCACTACCTTGTCTGGCTTATCTTTAGTTATTTAAAGTCATTAAATCCGACCCAGCATGGATTTAGGCCTATGATTCTAGCACTTGGGAGGTAAAGTTTGCCTGGGTTTAACCTCTGTGATATAATAGGTGGAAGTTATTACCTAAGTTCCTGAATTCTGTTTTCAGGCAAATGTGTTCATTATTGTATGAAGTCTTTCAAATGATTCCAGCTGGGAGCTATAGCTATTCCATTTTAGAACATTGAGGATTAGGCCTAAGAAGCTTACCTCAAGAAATGGCTCAAGGTGAACCTTCTGGGAATTGAATGCTGGATGATATTCTAATATGTTCAATTTGACAGGTGTTGACCATAAATCTGTTTTTCTAATTTTGGTAACAAGTAGTTTCTGGATTTCTGAGTTACTTTGGTCATACACTCTGCCCTTAGTAGTGCCAGTCAACCATGTCCCTGGTATTGATGGCTGTCTACAAATGGCACCCTTAGAGTTCACACTGTCATTTTAATTCAGCTCAGCAGACATGCATTTTTACACTGCACTGTTTTTTATATTGAGTATAGAAAAGTAAATACAGCATGGTTGGACAAAGGAAGCAGATACATAAGAGTATAAATAGGATGTAAACCAGTGAGTATAATCGTAGACTGTCTAAAGAAGAGGAAATGGTGTCAGATGGCCAGATCCTTATCCTCAGTAGTAGGAAGTCCATGGACAGATTTGAAGTGGGGTAATATGGAAATAACAATGCTCACATGGTCATAAATTATATGGAAGGAAATAGTGAAAGAGACAGTTCAGAAGAGGTTATACCTAGGAACAGGGCTCTGAGGAGGGAAAGTATAGGAATTTTGTTTTTGGTTGTCTAAAGTATGCTTTGACTTTTGAAAACTGTAATATCCTGTGTTTCTTTTATAAAACAATTGTTCCGTTCTCAGGGCTGGAGAGATGACTCAGTGGTTAAGAGCACAGACTGCTCTTGCAGAGGACCTGGGTTCGATTCCCAGCACCCATATGGGAGCTAAGCACCGTCTTTATGCTGGGTGTGGTGGCGCACACCTTTAATCCTAGCACTCAGGAGGCAGAGGCAGTCGGATCTCTGTGAGTTCAAGGCCAGCCTGGTCTACAGAATGAGTTCCAGGCCAGCTGGGGCTATAGGGAGACCCTCTCTCAAACAAAACAAAACAATGTTCAGTTCTTAGTCTTATCCTTCTAGGCAGTACTTGAGCAGTAGCTTTTCTGTTTATCCTTTGCCATAAGCAAACATGCATTCCCTCACTTAAATTCACCTGACAGTTCTTAAACTCAAATGCTTATGTATTTGGGTTGCTTCATTAGTTTTTCCTGTGTACTTGACATAACTGAATTTAGAGGGAGTTGTATGGTTTGGTGGCTCACATATTTCAGCCTGATGGATTAAAATTTTAGATGTACTAACTGGGATATAGGGAGTGCCATCTGCTAAGCTAAGCATTTTTTTATATTTTTTTTAAAGTATAATTTCATGTAGTGCTCCTAGATAGGCTTTTATGGATTTGTATTTAAGAGCACATTCTATTACTGATAAGAATTTTTATTGCTTAGAAAAGGAGAATCTGGTTTCTCATTCAGGTAAGCTATTGGTATTATAAAGGTTTGAATCTGATAGGTACGGTTTATTTACTCAAATCTTTCAAGGACTTGTTTTATTTGGCTCTAGGAGAACTGGTATTCTGTGCATTTAATTCTTTGCCATGTTAAAGGATTATGCATTTTAATATTTTAATCCCATGGTACCCTAACATCAGAATAAAGAAGTAGACAGCTCTTGGGAGCGAGCATTTGTTTGCCCTTCTGGCTGTGTTTTAATCAAGAGAGTGGCTAGGCAGTTCTGGGCAGATGGTGTAGAGATTCTCCGTCCAAACACTGCCCTACCCCACTCCCATGCTGATCCTCACTTAAAGTGACAGAGGTAATTCAACAATCACATTGTGCTGTTTCAAGAATTAAATTGGTAAACTCAAACTTCCCTTGTCTAATTCAGCCTTATTTTTTTAATGTCAGCTTTCTCTTAATAATGATGTTACTTATTTTTACTATTATTTTTACTTTATGTGTATGAGTGTTTTGCCTGCATGTATGTAAGTCCACCATGGGACCAGAAGAGGGTATTATTATTGAATCCCCTGGAACTGGAGTTATGGACAGTTGTTAGTTGTCTTGTGGGTACTGGGAATCGAATCTGGGTCCTCTGAAAAAACAGCTGGTACTGTTAAACATCAGGACATCTCTCTAGTCCCTAATAAGGATATTATAAAAACTATTTCAAGATCTTTTTAGACCTGTGGCTCTTGCTAACTTAGTAAGTTAGGTAGGCCTGATTTTTTTTGTGTCTGTGTGTCTTTTTTGAGACAGGTCTCCTTGTAGCCAAAGCTGGCCTGGAACTGGCTAAGTAGATTGGCCTCCATCTCACAGATATCTACCTGCTTCTGTCTCCCCAGTACTGGGACTAAAGATATATGTGCCACCACACCCAGCCATAGGCCAGATTTTATATTAACACAGATTAATGTTATTTTTTACAGTACATATTGCAAGTATTACCTGATGGGGAAATTTTTTTTTTTGTCTTTTCGAGACAGGGTCTCCCTGTAGCCCCAGTTGTCCTGAAACTCACTATGTAGACCAGGCTAGCCTTGAACTCACAAAGATCCACCTGCCTCTGCCTCCCAAGTGCTAGGATTAAAGGAGTGTACCACCACGCCCGGCCTGATGGGGAAATTTTTATCTCATTTCAAGGAATACTTGTTCTGTGATAATCACTGGGCTTGTAGCCTTAGAACACACAGAACACTTTATGATTGATTTGTGTTGGGTTTTAAAGGGTGATGAGTTGAATTTAGATGGGAAGGGTAGGTGTGAACATCTTGTGTCATAGTGACTATGCAAACAAACAAGACTGTGAAGCAGAACACACATGCATGGAGACATACAAGTACTCTGTATAACAGAACAGAATGAAGGGAAGTTGTGGAAATAAAGCTGGAAAGTTGAAATGAGATTTTGGAGCATTGTTCTCATTTCCTTTCTGTTGCTGTGATAAAATATTGTGACCAAAAGCACCTTGTGGGGGGTGGGGGGGAGAAAGTGTTTATTTCATCTTACTCTTTCAGGTCACAGTCCATCACTGAGGGAAGTATGGTAGGAACTCCTGACAGGAACCTGAGGCAGGACTACTTGCTCTTTCACATGGGATTACCTCCATCCAAGGAACTCACTCACAACTGAGAACTATCCAAGAACTATGGAGGATGCTCCTAGCTAAGTAGCTCTGGCTCATACTCAGCTAACTTTCTTGTGTATCCCAGGATTACCTGCCTTGTGATGATGCGACCCACAGTGGACTGGGACCTCCCGCATCAGTCCTCACTCAAGGCAGTCCTTCACAGACTTTCCCACAGGCAATGTGTTGCCTCTTCCCAGGTGACTCTAGATTGTGTCAAGCTGATGATAAAACTAACTTTCGGGGGCTGGAGAGATGGCTCAGTGGTTAAGAGCACTGACTGCTCTTGAAGAAGACCCTGGTTCAGATCCCAGCACCCACATGGTGGCTAACAACCATCCATAACTCCAGTTCCAGGAGATCTAACACTCTCTTCTGACCTCCTCAGGCATTGCATGACACAGGTGTACTTAGACACATTGGGCAACACACTTATACACATAAAGTAAAAATAAAAAATAAAATATTAAAAAAATAAAACTAACTTTCAAAGTCAGACTAAACACTTGTATCTCTAAATAATCAAAAGCCCAGTTCAAACATAATTAGCCCTTAACAGTTGGGGAATTGGTTCACATAACTGACATCCAAAGTAGGCAAGTTCTGTGGCGTACTCACCCCTCTGTCTTGGTGCTGCCTCATCTATGTGTTGGTTTCATCCTTAACAGCTGGGTAGAAACTCAAAAGTTCATATTTCCATGAAAGACAAAGACAAGTGACAAAACAGGTTCAGTTTTCCCAATGATTTCTCTTAAGCTATAGTAGAATTTCCATCACCATCTCCTTAGTCCTACGTGATATTGAGCCTGCTATACCTGAGAGAACAGTGTGTAAGGGCAGGGCAGCTCCCACAGTTCCCTAAGGAAAGGGGTGGACACTGCAACAGGTGGCTGGATGCTGGCATCTTGGCAACATTTGCTTTGGGTAGCTTTGTTTTATTTGTTCAAAGAAAGGGAGTGAGGGGCTGGAGAGATAGCCTAGCAGTTAAGAACATCGACTGCTCTTGCAGAGGACCCCGGTTCGATCCCCAGCACCCACATGGCAGCTAAGAACCATCTGTAACTCCAGTTCCAGGAGAACTCCAGTTCCAGGGGAATCCGAGACCCTCTTCTGACCTCGGGGGCATTGCACGACATGGGTGCACAGACCTACATGCAGATAGTACATTCATACACATACAAAAATAAATAAATAAATAAATAAATAAATAAATAAGTAAATAAAAAATTTTTAAAAAGAAAGGGAGTGAACCCTTTTGTTATACTAAATTTTGAGGGTGAACAAGGTAAAATTGTATATTTCTAGAGGTCAGTTTTAGAGGTGAAAAGAGTGNTCCTGGAATTGGAGTTTCAGACGGTTCTTAGCCGCCATGTGGGTGCTGGGGATCGAACCGGCGTCCTCTGTAAGAGCGGTCGGCGCTCTTAACCGCTAGGCTATCTCTCCAGCCCCTTTTTTGGTCTTTTCAAGACAGGGTCTCCCTGTAGCCCCAGCTGTCCTGGAACTCACTCAGTAGACCAGGCTGGCCTTGTACTCACAAAGATCTGCCTGCCTCTGCCTCCCAAGTGCTAGGATTAAAGGCCTGCGCCACCACGCCTGGCGAGGTAAGCATTTTATTTTATTTTATTTTATTTATTTATTTATTTTTGTCTTTTTTTTGAGACAAGGTCTCCCTGGAGCCTCAGGCTGTCCTGGAACTCACTCTGTAGACCAGGCTGGCCTTGAACTCACAAAGATCTGCCTGCCTCTGCCTCCCGAGTGCTAGGATTAAAGGCGTGCGCCACCACGCCCTGCGGGGTAAGCATTTTAAGCATTTTAAAAGCACTGTGCTAACAGTATGGACCTGCATCAAGAGCATTGTTATCTAAAAGCTAAACTTCAGTAAGCTTTATAGTACTATTCATGTAAAAGTCAAATCTATTTTATAGTTTTTTATTTTATTTTTTATGTGTATAAATCTACTGTCTGCATGTAGGTTTGTGCACTCATGTTGTGCAGTGCCGCAAAGGTCAGAAGAGGGTGTTGGATTCCCCTGGAACTGTAATTATAGATGGTTCTCAGCCACCTTGTAGGTGCTGGGGATCGAACCCTGGTCCTCTGCAAGAGCAGTCAGCGCTCTTAACCTCTAGGCCATCTCTCCAGCCCCTCATTTTACAGTTATAATTTCTAGTTGTAAGGCATACCTCTTGTACCTAGGTGAAGTTAATGGACATTTTAAGGACATTTAAATTGGAAGAAAGGAAAAAGAAACAATGATTGAATTTCTTGTGCTCAGAACTATAGGATTATATTATGCTGAGAATCTGTCACATTCACTCATGGGCCCGAGGCTGTCTAGAGACTGTGGGATTAGTACCAAGTCTGTGGCTCCCACCCTGCCCTTCTTCAGGCTCCTCACTTGGCTAGAGCTAGTCCTCATCCTGCGTTCCGATGCTTCAGCTGGTGACACAGTTTCTGTGTAAGGTTTACCCTCTCTCATGACAGGGAGAATTATTCTCATGCAAAAAGCAGTAAAAAAAAGGAGGTCACCTGGTGCCATTCATGCCACAGCAGCAGAGGACAGCACCAGTGCTACCTGTAGCAGGGACAGCACCAGTGCTCCCTGTAGCAGGGACAGCACAGTGCTGCCTGTAGCAGGGGAGAGCACAGTGCTGCCTGTAGCGGGGACAGCACAGTGCTGCCTGTATCGCTTCTACTCCTTACCTGGTGTCATCTGCTAGTTATTTTTTATTTTTGTCCAAAATTTATCATTGTTAACAACTGTGAGCCATTCTGGCATTGTAAATGTTGAACCTCTGTCATGTTTTATTTCAATAAATATTAAAAATTATAGGAAAGGTCACAACTTAATCTTCAACTTTAAGTATATTTTGCTCTGAAGGTCACTTCTCTGACCTTTTATTTATTTATTTATTTTTGGTCTTTTTGAGACAGGGTCTCCCTGGAGCCCCAGCTGTCCTGGAACTGGCTCTGTAGACCAGGCTGGCCTTGAACTCACAAAGATCCGCCTGCCTCTGCCTCCCAAGTGCTTAGGATTAAAGGCGTGCGCCACCACGCCCGGCTTGACCTTTTATTTTTATGGTAGTGCTACACAGCACCACTGTAACTGAAAGTGCAGGCACCACAATCAGTTCACAGTACTCAGTTATGACTATATCCTTATTATTCTGTATGTTCTCGTTAAGAATTAACACTGGGGATAGGGGTAGTGATGCATGCCTTTATCCCAGCCCTCGGGAGGCAAGGCAGGAGGATCTCTATGCGTTCAAGCCCAGCCTGGTCTATAGAGTGAGCTCCAGGCCAGCTGGAACTAAAGGGAGACCCTGTCTCAAAAAAGAACCCCCCCCCAAGAAAAAAAGAGATTATAATGAAAATTAGGAAATATTTTTAGGGGAATAAATCACTGAATATATCTCAAAACTTATGAAATAGCTTAATCTATTTATTGAAGATTTAGAATCTTAAAATGTTTATATTAGAAAAGGAGAAAATCCCAGTACACAGCAGCCAGAGGCAGGTGGGTCTCTGTGAAATCAAGGCTAACCTGATCTACATAGTGAGTTACAGGCCAGCTGGGGCTAAAGGGAGACCCTGCCTCAAAATAAATAAATAAATAAATAAAAATAAAAGGTAAATCTGATAGCAAAAGCAAGATAAAGGAAAACTTATGGAGATGGAAAATATATAGTAAAAAGAATAATGGTATCAAAAGTTATGGGGTTTTCTTGAAAACATGATGAAACTGATCAATTGTATTATTCTGATCAAGACAAAAAGAAAGCCTAAGTATTGTATCCAACATAAAGAATGAAAAAATGGAGATGGAGAGATGGCTCAGCAGTTAAGAGTGTCGACTGCTCTTGAAGAGAACCCAGGTTCGATTCCCAGCATCCACATGGCAGCTAAGAACCGTCTTTAACTCCAGTTCCAGGGAAATCTGATGCCCTCTCATTGTACAACCCACGTGCAGCAACCTACATGCAAACAGTACATTCATACACATAAAAAATAATAAATAAATTTCTTAAAAAATATTTTTTAAAAAAGAATGAAAAAGTGGTCTCACTGCGATTCTGTATGGTTAAAAAGACAGTAAAAGAACGTGGGGTGTGTGTAGCTTTTCTAGAATATAGTGGGAAAGGGGTTCTTCTCAGCCTGTTCATAAAGCCAGCACAGCATCAGCAACAAAGCCTGAATAAAGAACATTATAAGCAATGGCCGGGCGTGGTGGCGCACGCCTTTAATCCTAGCACTTGGGAGGCAGAGGCAAGCGGATCTTTGTGAGTTCAAGGCCAGCCTGGTCTGCAGAGTGAGTTCCAGGACAGCTGGGGCTACAGGGAGACCCTGTCTCGAAAAAACAAAAAAAAAAAAAAAAACATTATAAGCAAGAAGATTTACAGGCAAACTTCACCTGATCACATGTGCAAGTCTAAACCCAGTGGTATATAAAAAATACATCATGTTAATTAGTTAGAGCATACATTCCTTAAAATATAAGATATAACTCTCATTCTTGATTTAAAAAATGAAATACTCGGGTTCAATCCTCAGCACCCACATGGTGGCTGAGAGCCATCTTTAACTCCAGTTCCAGGGGAATCCGACGCCCTCTTCTGACCTTTGCGGCATTGCACGACACAGGTGCACAAACCTACATGCAGACAGTACATTCATACACGTACAAAGATAAAAATAAAGCTAAAGCATTTTAAAAAATGAAATACTCATAGCAAACTGGGTGAAGGACAGGATTTCCTTACTGTGGTTAAGAAGAAAGCGTCAGCATATTTCCCTGAGAAATGAAGGGTGAGAGCACTGCTATAAGCACTTCACATATGTAATGTAATTAGCCCTGTGTTATAGATAAGTAAACTAAATCCTACTGAGGTTGAACAGTTCCTAATGTCACAAAGCTGCCAGTTCCCTAGGACAGGCTCTTATTTTTTTTTTATTGGAT
The DNA here is from genome assembly GCA_009823505.1 of Rhizomys pruinosus. NCBI lineage: Eukaryota > Metazoa > Chordata > Mammalia > Rodentia > Spalacidae > Rhizomys > Rhizomys pruinosus. The sequence goes on from VZQC01015735.1 coordinate 2,152,853, forward strand.
ACTTTAATTATACATAATAACAACTTCCATAGGACACTCACATACATGTTTATGAGGTGCATTGTCATTTCACCCCATTATTCTCTCGGTCCCCTCCCACTTCTGCTGATCCCTTTAGGAGGCTGTACTCTCAAACACCTTGCTACACTATCCTTGGGCTTATCTTAATTGTACCTAAAGAAGTAACTCTTCAAATTACTCTCACCTTTGTACCCTCACCAGGGTACAAAATACCTGTTGGCAGAAGGGAATCTTACCAGGGGGTAGCACTCACAGCCTTAGGAACTCAGACACATCAGAATCAAAGGCATGGAAAGCTCTGAGTGGAATTTTTCACTTTGAAGAGAAGCCTTTCGTTAATAAGAAGTACAGGTCTGGGGCTGGAGAGATGGCCTAGCGGTTGGGAGCGCCGACTGCTCTCGCAGAGGACCCGGGTTCGATCCCCAGCACCCACATGGCAGCTGAGAACCATCTTTAACTCCAGTTCCAGGGGAATCCAACATCCTCTTCTGACCTCCGCGGCATTGCACGACACGGGTGCACAAACCTGCATGCAGACAGTACATTCATACACAAACAACAACAAAAAAAGTACAGGTCTTTAAAAGGTTAAGAGGGGCTAGGAAGATGGCTCCATAAGTAAAGTGCTTGCTCTGTGCCAGCATAGAGCTGGAGTTTGGATCTCTGAGCATCATCACAAAAAGCACAGCAGATGCCATAATCCTGGTACTGGGAAGGCAGAGGCAGAAGGGGCCCTGGAGCCAGTGTAGCCAAACATGTGACTCCAGGTTCAGCACCTCAAAATACAAGGTCAATAGTGACTGAGGAAGAGAGACAGCACACACACACACACACACACAGAGAGAGAGAAATATTAGCTTCTTGGATGGTTTTATGCTGTTGAAACTTCTGATGGTTTTTGTTTTTAAATCTTTGGTCTTTAGTCATTCTAATTTAGGTTCATTTAGAAAAGTGAGATATTCTAATAATTTCTGGTTGGGTTTTTTTTTTTTTTTTTGGTTTTTTGAGACAGGGTCTCCCTGTAGCCCCAGCTGTCCTGGAACTCACTCTGAGGACCAGGCTTGGCCTTGAACTCACAAAGATCCGCCTGCCTCTGCCTCCCGTGCTAGGATTAAAGACGTGCGCCACCACGCCCGGCTGGTTGGGGGTTTAAAACAGCAAGCCAAAGCTTAAAGTTTTTGGACTACAGAGAATTATGGGCCTCCTGGGGCTACATAGTAAGACCCTGTCTCAAAAATTAAGAAAAAAGAAAAGAAAAAGATGTACCTGCCTCCAGGAGGAGCTGGGCCAGAAGATGGTGGTGGCTGCAGAGCCGAGGCTTCTGGAGAAGTCACGGGCTGAGGAAGGGGAATAAGTACAGCACTCAGGGCAAGCAGCAGACTCCAGTTCTACAAACAAATAATGGCCCAAGTATAACAGGACTGACTACAGTAGCAACTCATCTAGTCAAGCAAGCCAATAAGGAATACTTGCTGGGGAGTACTGCAGAACCAGCAGTGGTTAGAACATAGGATCATGGGGCTGGAGAGATGGCTCAGCAGTTGAGAGCGCCAACTGCTCTTGCAGAGGACCCAGATTCTATTCCCAGCACCCATATGGCGGCTAAGAACCATCTTTAACTCCAGTTCCAGGGGAATCTGACACCCTCGTTGACCTCCACAGCATTGCATGATACGGGTGCACCAACCTACATGCAGACAGTACACTCATACACATAAAAAATAATAAAAAAAATTTTTTTAAATGCTCATGCAACCAAAACCACATCTACATTACCACTTACAGCCATATTGGGAAATGGAAAGAGTTAACAATTGGAGTTATTTTCTGAATAGGTAAAATATTTTGGTGACCTTTCATCCTTTCAAATTTTTGAAAAGTTTAAAATCAGAACTGTATGAATTCTTGAAAGTGATTTTAATAGTTTTTTTCTTTTCAAAATTTTTTTTATTTTTATTTATTTCTGTATGTGTATGAATGTACTGTCTGCATGCAAGTCTGTGCACCCGTGTTGTGCAATGCCGCAGAGGTCAGAAGAGGGTGTCGGATTCCCCTGGAACTGGAGTTCTCCTGGAATTGGAGCCTCAGACGGTTCTTGGCCGCCATGTGGGTGCTGGGGATCGAACCTGGGTCCTCTGTAAGAGCGGTCGGCGCTCTTAACCGCTAGGCCATCTCTCCAGCCCTAATAGTTTTTTTTTTTATGCCATACACATCCTTTCTTTTTTTCCTGTCTTAAGTTTGGATGGAGATGCCTCCCGTGGTGGTGCATGTCTTTAATCCCAGCACTCTGGAGGCAAAGTTCAAGGTTAGCCTGGTCTCCATAGTGCATTCTAGGCCAGCTGGGGCTACAGGGAAACCCTGCCTCAAACAACAACAACAACAAAAAAATTAAATAATATCTGATTATAAGGTGACTTATAAGTAATATTCTTCCTGCTTATAGTTCTTCCAAGTTGGGAATCCTTTGAAGGAGTCTGAGTGTCGACATTCTTGTTGTTTTGGAAGCCCTTGTATTTATTTGACTGATTTGGACATTAGGTTCAATGGGTTATCCTTAAAAGATGCTCACTGTTTCTGTGACGATATGTATCATAATTTTCTTTTTTTATTTTGTAGTATGTGTGTGTGTGGTTTGCCTGCATGTGTGTCAGTGTGCATTCTCTGCGGTTGCCAGAAGATGGTATTGAATCCCTGGAACTGAAGTTTCAAACAGTTGTTAGTCACAGTATGGGTGCTGGGAATTGAACTCCGGTCCTCTGCAAGAGCAGCCAGTGCTCTTAACTGCTGAATCATCTCTCCAGCCTCTATCATTATAATTTTCAAGTCCTTAGTAAGTGACCTTGAAATAACAATATTAAGCCCTGTGTTTGACAGCTTTAGTTGTCAACTTGACACACCTGGGTTGAGGAAGCCTCATTTGGGGAATTGCCTGCTTTGGACTAGCCTGTTACCATGTCTGTGGGGGCATCTTCTTGATTGTTGAATGATGTGGGAGGGCCCAGCCCACTGTGGGCAGTGCCACCCCTAGGCAGGTTTTGATTATATAAGAAAGCAGGCTGAGCATAGGCCAGGGTAGCAAGCCAGTAAGCAGCATTCTTCCATGGCCTGTGCTTCAGCTCCTGCTTCCAGGTTCCTGCCCTGAGTTCCTACCCTGGGCTCCCTCAGTGATGAACTGTGACCTGGGAGATATATGTCAAATAAACCCTTTCCTCTCTAAGTTGGTAATGGTCAGAGTGTATTGTCATAGCAATAGAGACACTAAGACCAGGACTCTTTAAGAAATGGCAAATGGTAGATCTAGCCAAATATAGAAAATCATCTTAGACCTTTTAGAAGTAGCAGAGTAGGAACTCTGTGCTGAGGAGCAGTGGCCTGCTGAGGTAGAACACTCTGAATGAAAACTATAGAGTGCAGTCAGCAAGCTAAGTACTAAGATGCCCAGAGCTCTCCATGGGGAAATGGGCCAGTTTCAGAGTGAAGGGGATCTTATACAGACCAGCCAGATGATGTTCAGTGAGGTGCATGGCCAGCAGTGTCCACTTACAGGAGCCTATTTCTAGATAAAACAAATATAGGAGGTGATTTGGAAGAACAGAGGCTGCAGAGGGAATGAACCACCCCCAACAGTACATCCGACTTCATTAACCCTTTTCCTGTACTTGTATGAATTTTTAAAATTTTCTATTATAACTTTAAACTTTTTCATAACAATAAGATACTGCAACAATAAGATCAAAAGTAGCATACAATTTAAATGGGACATAGAACAATAAACAAGCTCTTAGAAAGGTGTAGCATGATGGGAATGCCTAGTGTGCAGAACAATCCCCTTATGGCCCAAGAAGTAAAGTGAAGAAGAGGATGCTGGGGTCTTACGGTCCAAAAACATACCTTCTGACCCAAAGGCCTCTCAGTGTGCCCACGTCTCAAAGTTTTAGTCACCTTCCAAGCAGCTCCTTCCTAGGGACCAAGCTTTCAACACATAAGCCTTTGGGGGACATTTATCATCCTAACCAGCAAGACAGAAAAATCATGGGAGACATACAAGATTTCAAGTCAGAAGCTGTAAGGAAAGAGGAAGTCAAGAGCCTCGGGAAACACTAGGAGAAGACTTTAGAGTGAAAATTACACGCAGAAAATCCAAGATCTGAATGAAAATTTTGTTCTTTTAGAGAGAGAGGGGGAGAGAGAATGCACACTATGACATGTACATGGAGATCAGAGGACAGGCTGCGAGAGGCGGTCATCTCCTAGTTTGGATTCTGGAAGTCACAGAGGTCATCAGGCTCCACAAGTGACTGTACCCACTGAGCTGTCTTGCTGGCTCTAGGTGAAATTTTTAAATAAGTTTTTATTTAAACAAAGCTCTGCACATTCATTTTTGTATGATCTCTGGCTCCTTCCATACCATAAGGCAGAATTAAGTAGTGGTGACAGAGATAGCAGAGATTCTGTTGCCTAGAATACTTCCTCCTGGTCTTTTAAGAAAAGTTTGTGGTCCTAATCTAGAGAATTGATTCTATGAAGTTGACTGAGAACTTGGTTGAATTGTTTATGTATACATAGAAATTTCAGCCTCTGAAACACAGTTGTATGATTTGATCCAGTGAAAATAAATACTGGGCATGAGAAGTAGCCATGATTCAAGCTGGGCGTGGTGGCACACACCTTTAATCCTAGCACTTGGGAGGCAGAGGCGGGTGGATCTCTGTGAGTTCAAGGGCCGCCTGGTCTACATAGTGAGCTCCAGGCCAGCTGAGACTAAAGGGAGACCCTGACTCAAAAAGACAAAAAAAGTAGCCATAATTCAACCCCATGGCCTGGCAGTGTGTGTCCATGTAATTATAATGTGATTTTAATGTAAATCCATTGGAAGAATGAACAGAATGTGTGGGTGTTGGGAATAGAAGAGAGTTTGATGCTTAGCTTCCATTACTAGGAAATCAGTAGATAGGAAACTAAAGAAAAGCATCATACCAAGTAGCATCGCACTAAGTGCTAAGGCAAGGAATACCGTTTTTTTTTTTTTTTTTTTTTTTTTGGATACAGGGTCTCCCTGTAGCGCCAGCTGGCCTGGAACTCACTATATAGACCAAGCTGGTTGAACTCACAGAACTGCCTCTGCCTCCCAAGGGCTAGGATTAAAGGCTGGCCTCTGTCACTAACACCTGGCCAGGAATCACATTTGTTATGTATACTTTTGTAGATTTTGCTTTAGGGTTTTTGTTTGGTTTGGGTTTTGGGTTTTGGTGTCTTTTCGAGACAGGGTCTCCCTGTAGCCCTAGTTGGCTTGGAACTCACTATGTAGACCAGGCTGGCCTAGAACTCACTATGTAGACCAGGCTGGCCTCCATCTCACAGAGATCTGTCTGCTTCTGCCTCTCTAGCGCTGGGATTAAAAGAATGACCCACTACTCCCAGCCCTGGTTTAAATTTTTTTGAGACAGAGTCTCAATCTGTAACACAGGCTGGCTCTGAATGTGTGGCAGTCCTCCTGCCTCAGCCTAAATGCTGCTATTACAGCAGTAAACCACCATACATGGCTGACTGTTGTAGGCTTTTTTAATTTATTTTATTTTTATATTTATTTATTTGTCTCTTTGAGACAAGGTCATCACCCTGTATCCCGAGGGTGCGTGTGCCACTACCTGCCTGGCTTATTGTAGCCTTTTTTTTTTTTTTTTTTTTTGAGACAGGCTCTCCCTATAGCCCCAGCTGACCTGGAACTCACTCTGTAGGTGAGGGTGGCCTTGAACTCACAGAGATCTGCCTGCCTCTGCCTCCCAAGTGCTAGGATTAAAGGCATGCAGTGGCCTAGTGGTTAAGAGCTCTGACTGCTCTTGCAGAGGACCCGGGTTCGATCCCCAGCTCCCACATGGCGGCTGAGAACTGTCTTTAATTCCAGTTCCAGGGGAATCTGACGCCCTCTTCTGACCTCCGCGGCATTGCATGACAGGGGTGCACACACCTACATGCAGATAGTATGTTCATACACATAAAAATAAAATTAATAATAAATAAAGGCATGCACCACCACAGCCAGCTTAAAGATGGTTTTTAGCCGCCATGCGGGTGCTGGGAATCGAACCCGGGTCCTCTGCAAGAGCAGTCTGTGCTCCTAACTGCTGAGCCATCTCCCCAGCCCGTGTTGTACACTTTTTAAAATGTATATATTTATACCTTTGATAAAGGAAAATAATAATGAAAATCTGCCACTAAACGGGAAGACAAGGACAGAAAGAACCTCAGCTGGGTCCGCACCTTTAGTCCTAGCACTTGCGAGGCACACTCAAGGCAGATCTCTGTGACATTGAGGCCCACCTTGTCTACACAGCAAGTTTCTGGACAGCTGGATCTACAGGGAGAAAATAATATCCCAACCAAAAAAAAAAAAAAAAAAGGAGGTAGGGGACTAGAGAGATGGCTCAGCATTTAAGAGCACTGACTGACTGCTTCCAGGTTCGATTCCTAGAACCTATATAGCAGCTAACAGCCACTCTCAACTCCGGTAAGAGAACAGACATCTCTCCTAGTCAGTCACACAGCTGCTGCCTGTCTGCCCTCACCTCATCTGATCTCCTGCTGAGCAGGAGCCCAGAGTCTTCAGAGAGGTGTTCTAGGGAGACAAGTCCAGTCAATAATGTCCTAGCCAACTGTGGTGACACACAGCTGCAGTCCTTGGTGGCATTTGGGAGGCTGAGGCAGGAGAATCACCGGTTTGAGGCCTTTTCTTTTTTTTTTTTTGGTTTGGTCTTTTCGAGACAGGGTCTCCCTGTAGCCCCAGCTGTCCTGGAACTCACTCTGTAGACCAGGCTGGCCTTGAACTCACAAAGATCCACCTGCCTCTGCCTCCCAAGTGTTAGGATTAAAGGTGTGTGCCACCATGCCTTTTCTTTAAAAAAAAAAATCCTTTTTTTTTCTGCCAGGCATGGTGGTTGTGCGCCTTTAATCCTAGCACTTGGGAGGCAGAGGCAGGCAGATCTTTGTGAGTTCAAGGCTAGCTTGGTCTACAGAGCAAGTTCCAGGACAGTGAAACCCTGTCTTGAAAAGACAAAAAAAAATCCTTTTTTCAAAAGGTTCACCTTGGTGGTAAAACCACTATCTCTGATATATTAGTGAAAAACCATGAACTTGTACAGATTCTATCTGGATCTCACTTTCCCACCAAACAGCATTACTGACATCCTTTGGCCTAGTATTTACATGGCTGGATTTGTTGTGAGTGATCAATAATGCTGTTAGGATTCTGACTAATTATCACTTTGAATTGAAATAGTTCTACTCTTTTTTTTTCTGACTCTTATAGGATTTTTCCAATTAAAGATGTGCCCCTGGAGACTGACGACCTCACCAACTGGCTTTATCAACGGTTTATTGAAAAGGAGGACCTCCTGTCACATTTTTATAAAACAGGTACATAGTGACTTCTCCCATATATGTTTCTAAAGTTATTAGAGATTCTATAGGTGTACTGTAGAGGAAATAACCATTCTTCAATTATTTAGAAAACCTAAAGAAATCAAAGTTGTTTCATATTTAGGAATTTCAGCTTAGAGTTTACATTATGACAGATTTTTGTTGTTGTGTTCAAGTTCATCAGCCCAAGTGGAAGGATGGTGTGATGAGCCTGTCACATGTGGCTCTAACTCAGTTCATGGGAAGATACCTGCAGTTATGCAGATGGTTCTGAAATGCCAAGTAACAGTCATGTTTTGACATTATACTTGATTGCCTAATACACATTGCAGTTATTTGAGGTCATTTTTAACTGTGTTTTTACATGCCTTTTTCTCTTTCAAAGAAAGATTTATTTTGTCACGTGGTTTTAGTTCACAGTTACTCAGCGCCATTGCTTTGGGCCTTGTGTCAAGGTAGGAAATTGTTGCGTGCGCCTCAGCAGAGCCCGAATTCCTTCTCCAAAGGAGGGGAGAAGCCCGGTGTGGTGGTACACAGCAGAGGCAGGCGGATCTCTGTGAGTTCCAGGCCAGCCTGGTCTACAAAGCGAGTTCCAGGCCAGCTGGAGCTACAGGGAGACCCTGTCTCAAACACCCACCCCCCAAAAAGAGCAGAGGATAAGTTTCCTTGTTAGAATTTCAAGGATACAGAGTTATTTGTACTTGGGAAGAAAAGGAAGTTGCCTTTAGCTCTCTCATAGTTGTACTATTCTGTGTACACTGTAGAAACTACAGTGAAGCTGGACATGGGGTCTGAGGCAGGAGTATCCCAAGTTCAAAGCCTGCCTGGGTAACTTCATGAGACCCATCTCAAAATAAAAATTCAAACTAGGGATGAAGATGTGGTTGAGTGGTAGAGCACCTGCCTAGCATGTGTGAGGCCCTGAATTCATTTGAACAACAAAAGACTACAATGAGAAAAACATGAGAGGAGGAAGAACAAATGTTTTCACAAATTGCCATGTTAGAGGCAATCTGAGACCAGCAAGGATGTTCTCTCTCCATCCTTTGTCTCTTGGCTTCTAGTAATTTGGCCTAAATTTAGCAGCAATGGTGAGCCTCTTTTGGAGAAAGCCACTTGCTTGCTAGACCTTGAGCCTGGAAAGTGCCCCTGTAAATGCTTGTGAGCAGCAAATCCCCTTATGACCCAGCTTACCCTGGGCATTATCAAAAAGGACAAAGACTGTTGGAATGCTAAAGATGCCTCCCTTCCACTGCACCAGAGCCATCTAGCTTTCCTTTCCAGAAAAAAATCTAGACATCTGTTTCTTTTGTATTCTTTCTTTTACTATTAAGATATATCTCATAAGCCTTACTGTGTTTTGATTGCTTTGTTTATGGTGAGTGTGTGTGTGTGTGTGTGTGTGTGTGTTTGAGACAAAGTTTCCCTTTAGCCCCAACTGCCATGGAACTCACTATGTAGATTGACAGGCAGGCCTCCATCTCACAGAGATCCGCCTGCTTCTGCCTTCTGAGTTTGGAGACTAAGGGTGTGTGCCACCAAGTTCTTACTGTATTTTGAGAATGTCTGTGTTATATAACCACTTGTGCCCCCACCTCATATTTAATTTGTAATTAAAAGACTTAGTCAAACTGGGGCTGGAGAGATGACCTAGCAGTTAAGAGCGCTGACCACTCTTACAGAGGATCCGAGTTTGATCCCCAGCACCCACATGGCGGCCGAGAGCCGTCTGTAACTCCAATTCCAGGAGAACTCCAGTTCCAGGGGAATCCGAGACCCTCTTCTGACCTCCACGGCATTGCACAACACGGGTGCACACACCTGCATGCAGACAGTACATTGATACACATACAGAAATAAACAAAATTAAAAAAAAAAAAAGACTTAGTCAAACTATGCTATCTTGGAAATTATGTCAATATCACAGATCCTGTGCCCCGCCCACTGTGGAAACCTGGCAGTGAGCTCACCTGTAGGAAGAAAGCACGGGTAGGACCGCTGCAGATTGAAGGGCTGGCAGAGGCTAGAGGGTGGCATTGTTTCCGATCTGGGATGGATGTCAGTGAGTGAGCAAGCCGTTCACCCAGCAGGCGGTGGAGTGTTTGGGAGAGAGAATAAAGACAAAGGCCGGGCTGCAGGCCTAGGCAGTTTAGAAATCGTGTGTTAGAGGAAGTCTCCCTTCAAAGTAGTGAAATCCATAGAAGAAACTGTGTGCTAACCAATACTCAACTTTGATTCCAGGAGACCTCCACTCTAGTGACCACATTGCTCTTTCTGTCTTGTCTTCTAGGAGCCTTTCCTCCTTCCCATGGCCAGAAGGAAGCTATTTCCAGGGAGATGACCCTCAGTAACACGTGGATCTTCCTCATTCAGTGCTTTGCATTCTTGTCGGGCTACATGTGGTTCAGCATCATTCAGTATTTTTACCATTGCCTATTTTAGGACCTGACTTGGACTTGTTACCACAGGAGTTCAGACTCTCATATGTGTGCATTCTTTTACATGTACAAATCAAAATCTATAAAAAGCAATGGAAATTCAGTGGATGGATTAATGTTTATCCCCCTTTGGGATATTTTAAAACTCTACTGTGATGAGGATCAGGAATACAATGATGTGCTAATATATTTTAAGAACTTTTCATGTTTTAAAGAGATACCCTCTACCATATATTTAAGCCTACACCACACTTGGAGAAGAAGAAATCATAACATCATCCTAGAAGACTGAAAGAAACTGAAAGACACACTTGGGCGTTGCATTCTGGCTCCGCCATGCTCCTCCCTTGTAGGTGGCTGGCAGTGGGGCGGAGCTCCACAGAACCCTCATGTTCATCCATCCTGACGAGGTACTAGTAGCCAGGGGACCTGGTGGGCATGGCCTGAGGAGCAATTTCCTTGTCTAATGAGCTGCAGTTCTCAACCCCAGGCTGAGGTACAGTGTTGGCATTCTCTGTGGGGAAGCAATGTCCACTGAACACCTAGCATCACTGTGCTCCTTCTAAGACTAGCTCTGTCCAGCACCATGTTTACACATGCTAGTGCTTTCCCTTCAGTGGAGGGGGGACAACACCCAATTTCTCCTTTTGTATAGAAGGCATATCATAGAACGATAATTGTATTTTACAAATGCACTTTTATCAGGCAGATATAGGATAGTAACGTAGCCTGAAACAGAGGGAAGCCCCATCCATGAGCAGGCTCCAGGGGGCTTCCTGTCCGCACGCTTGCCCATGATGCTGTCTAGCTCCACCCTCATCAGTCACCTCTCTGACCCCATGGCCCTAATGGTAGCTGGATGCCACCCTGTTTTTTGATTCAGTAGCACCAAATGCATTTCAGGGTGGTTAAAGCAAATTAATATAAAACATATAAATGATCAGTTTAAAGGGAAATAGGCTAGTTTTAGGAGAATACCAGGTAGAGCCTGACCTTGGCTTGCAATATTGACAAGGCCTCTTGTGACCTCCCTCCCAGAGTCTGTGCAGACAGCAGGTGTGCTGTTGTTACGTCAAGCAGAATCAGGAGACAGCAGCACAAGAGGCTTCCAGATATATCTTCCAATTGTTTTTGAAGAGGGCAGAGTTAAGTTTCTTTTATTTCTAGAAAACGTTTTGTTTTCCATTTGTCACTTCGTTCATGTGATTTACCTCATAGGAGAACTGAACTCTGCAGGAAGTGTGGGCACTGCATCAATGCCGAGACAAGATGGGTTTGGTTAGGGTTGTAAGATTCCTAAGATCCACTAAGACTTAGTCGTAGCTTTCTGTGACGTGAGCACCATGGATTCCCCTGTTGTCACTATACACAAATAACAATTTTGAGAAGTAGGGTGTAAAGCAAAAATAAAGATTAATGTTTTCTGCTTTCAAATAAACCAAAAAAAGGGAAAAGATGCAAATTTATCCCATTTGTCTGGGAAAGATTAAACACCACCAAATAAAAGCCCATAGCAGCTTCATCTCTGAGGTGGCTACAGCTTGTGTGACAGAACATGCATCAAGTTACTTGAATACCTCACGGAGAAGCACACCCTGCTGTAAGCTGCAGTGTGCCTGATTTGCTAGCAGTCCTTAGAAGACACACCTTCAGTGAAACCTAAGCATTTCACTCTGTGCTGCAGTGACAGTGATTAGGTGAAACCAGTGTCACTGTGGAGAGGACAGGAAGCCAAAGAGGCTCGACACTGTCTCTGTTTGAGGCCCAGCAGACTACTCAGTGCAGGGTATAGTGAACTGATTGTGACAGGAGTGGCCATCTGAGAGAGAAGCTGCTGCATGCACAGTCCTCACTAGCAAACTGCTTCCTATTTGCAAAGGAGGCCATAAACATATATGCACTGAGAGATGTGCTGCTGGCCCACCTTTGCCATTGCTGTGTTCCAAAGGAGTATGACAGTTCACTATACTGTACACATTAGACATACTCTCCTGTAAGAGGCTTCACTTTGCAAACACATTGTCAGGTCTACAGTGTCTAGAGTGAGAGACACAGATTTGTGAGTTAACTTTGATGAAAGATATGTTTTGCAAATAGCTGTGTATCTGATCTGTCCTACCTCTCTTTGTTTCTTTCAACTTGCTGTCTCTTGTCTGCAAAATATGTTTGTTTGAAAGCACTAGTAGTGCTTCTTTATCAATAACTGGAGTCTACCTGCTTGCACTAGGGAATGTAGAGAGGACCATATTCTTTAATAGCAATCTGGGGAAACAGCAATATGCCACTGTACAGAACTGAATAAAATCTCCTATTTGTACCTTCTGTGGAAAGTGAGATGGAAGGGAGTTAATACATTTAATCAAAGGGAAAGTAAACAAAACCATGCCAGTTTCGCTGGGAAGTGGCTTATTAGAACCTCAGCACGTGTGGCTTTCACCTGGACTGCCTAGCTTCCTGCCATGTACAGGGTGGGCAGCTCACTGCTGGGGGCCTGCTGTCAACAAGTATGGAGGTGCACATCTGCTTGGCCACAAGCAGGTTCACAGACCAGAGTGTGGACCAAGAAACAGGTCCCTCTCAGCTTCAGAAATGACTGGTGTTGACATACACAGATGTGACAGAGAAACTGTAATCCATGCAACATAAAGAAAAATCAGAATGGAAAGGAAGCTCTGAGAGGACAGTTAGCTGGGAATTTGGTAGGCGGTCTCAAGAAGACAACTGTGAGTTCAGATGTCATATTGTTATATCGTTTTTGGTATCACAACCCTTAATTTGCTACAGTAAAGAAACTGGGGATTACTGGATAATTAGTCAATTACTGGGTAGTTAATTCAGTAATAAATCATAGGGAAGCCAAAAATTAAGTTCGATGTAGGAGTTTGACTTCACTCTTGTCAAAATTTGTTTTCCTTCTAGGGATGCTTACTACTTTAAAAAGTGATTTTCATTGTTTGATTAGTTCTTGCCTGTGTGTTGATGGCTGGTGATGAGTAGTGAAGTGACATGGAAAGAAGGGTAACTAGCAGAAGAGAAAGTGCCAGACCTGCTTGCCCATGGGAAAGGGGCCCTGAACAGCACAGAGTAGGTAGAAATGACACTGTTCTGAAGGTGAAATTGAAAGTTGCCCCATGTGAACCCTCAGTTCCAGAGTGGCTGTCAGGACAGAGTTGGGGAATGCCACTTTGTGGCCATGTCACTCCATTGTTTCACGGGTTTGTCTTAGTCATGTGTTTTGACAATCACTTCCCTAAAGATGCTTATCAACTAGTTGGTCATGGTTATAATCACACAAAGCAGTCTTTGGTCATGGTATTCTTTATTCTTTTATATCTAAAAAGGAAATGTTTTATTTGCACTACTGAATGGGAACAGTTCATTGATTTTTGTGGGGTTTCATTATTTTCTTCCAAGTCACTATATAGTAGTGAACATAGGACTCACTTCAGAGTTATTATAAGCCAAGTATGTTTGCTCTAGTCCACAAAAGATGGCTACTAATGGTTTGCTGTATGGGATATTGCCCTGAAAGTATTGTGAGCTTTGCATCTGCGAATAGGCAGGATGAGGTCAGAGAACACTGGGCAGCAGGAAAATTGGTTCATTTCATGAGCAGTAGAGAGTATGTTTGGGACCAAAACCACCTAAGTTGGAAATTCCTGGATCAAGAAGGGCCTGGAACAGTCAGGTTGGTGCTGCATTGTGAGCATTTTGCACCAGTCCTCAGTAATTAGGACGCGGGCTCTGGGAGTGTGCTGCAGGTGCTGGACTGTTAGGGAGAGTGACCATAGCCATATGGAAGATAAAATAGGGGGTTTTCTGCAAAATTTCCATCTGAGGATTTTTACATTTAATATTTTTTTTAAATAGTCTAAAGAGCAAAAAAAATTAAGCATATTCTAGTTGCAAAATATGCAAACATTTTGAATGGCTTTATTTTTATTGTGTAAAACTGTTGAACACATGACCGTGGTGCACAAATTCTTTACACATAAGGAGTCTATGCATTTTACAATGCGTACATATGACTGGGTAATGAGACAGTTATACATTCAGCTGCCCTTATTTTTACTAAGTGATTTCACTTTCTTTGATTATTACACAGTTGTATTTATTTTGTATGGAAGGGTTTTTGTTTTCCTGATGCTGTAACATTTACTTGAGCTTGTTGAGCTTTCTTGTGATCTGAATGTTGTAGTGTGTGGTGAGGATGAATGTAAAGGCTGGAACAGCAACTGTCACTCACTTTTGTAAAGGGCTGGTCACACGTGGCTCTGGTTTCTGAATGCACTGGGGATGGTTTTACCAGATCACCTGTTCAGAAATTTAAATGTTGTGAACACCAAAAGAAGCATTTTCTCAGCAAAAAAAAATTAATAGCTGGTTCTATTTTTTTTAATGTAGAGAAAATAAAGTTGATTTTCTTTTCCAAAAACAGTGCTCCTAATTCCTGTCTTTTTTGGTTGTGAGCTTGAGCCTTTACTGGCTGAGCCGTCTTCTTACCCAGTGCCTTTAATTCTCAGCAGTGGGGATGGGCATGTGTTGTTCTCAAGCTGGTCAGCACTAATCCTGCGGCATGTAACTAGAGCCAGCACTAAGTGGCATGTGAGGGTGAGCAAGCACCAAGTAAGAAAAGCATGGGGCTTCCTTCCCAGGCCTGACGGGCTGCTCCCTTCTCCACTCTTCATTCAGTGGTGCACTGGTAAATGTTGAACAGTCTCTTGGAAAAAATATGTATATAAGTGCACATAAATTTGTGATAAATTTTGTTGATAATAGGGATATATAATGCAAATGACAAGTAAAAATAAAAATGTTGTAAATTCCTTAGAGTCCATTGATTCTCATATATAGTTAATTGCCTTTACTGAACCTCATAGCCAGCCCGTGACTGCCTATCAACCAGGCTTTGATTGATGGCGTTCTGTCCTAATATACTAGCTCCTCTCCTATTGTTCAGTCTAGGGCGTGACTTACTATTAAACTTTTACCCTGTACAAAACCTCCTTTTAGCTTCAGCAGTAATTGGAGATTAGCTGCTTTACTTCTGATAACAGTTATTTTAACAGCTGTTGGCCCGTCTTCTCCTAGGAACACGTAGGAGCCGCCTCCAGCTCACCACTGCCCTGTTCTTTGTGTTTTGTTTTGTTTTGTTTTGTTTTGTTTTGTTTTAATTATAAGTGTGAAGTAAAATTCTCAGTTACTCACTGGTCCAAGAAAATCCCATTATTGACCCTTGCAGTGCTCAAGTGGGGAAAGCACTAAGATCAACGTACTTTAGTGAGCTTTTGATTTTGAAGAATCTGACAAAAGCAAATGTTCCATGAAGTACAGCATGTTTCATTTCTCAGAGCTGTGTAAATGCCATGGTTGACCCCTCCCTGAGGTTTCTCTAAGCATTAAAAACATTATTTATTTATTTGCACAATGTGTTTGAGCCCATCAAAAATTTTTAATGTATTGAAATATCTCGTACAATCTACCAAATAAGTAAGTTACAATTCTGTCTACCTCTTCTTTTTCTGGCTGGATTTCGGTTGCTGGTTAGGTGAAACTGGAGTTTCTGTTTCCCCTCTGGAAGTACTTTATGTGGAAGGCTACAGATCAGGGCGGTGGTGGAAGCAGATTTGAGGCCGAGCAGCCCTGCTCCTCGGGAGCTGGAGGAGAGCCAGTGTCTTTAATTCCCTCTTAATATGAAAATGTTCGTTTTTAAAATGTTTCTTTCGAAGATGGCTGCAATGCATGTGCTGGGGACCTGGAGCCTGAACGCTAGCTGGCTGTAACATCTTTTTTTTTTTTTTTTTTTTTTTGTGGTTCTTAGCCTCAGCCTTTAACGGCTGCGCTATCCCCACAGCCCGAACATCTTTTGAAGCCAAAATGATGTGTTCCTTGGGATATCCTTCACTCAAGTTCAGACAGCCATGTCACTTACAACCTAGACAACATTGCCTATGTGGAGAAGCCATTAATAGACATAGAAACAGAAGCTTTAAAAGATTCAGAAGAAGATGTTGAAACACCTGCTGTGTCACATGAGAAACACACACACCAAGAGATAAAGGGCCAGAAAACACTAGCAACTCCTGCAGCTCACTGCCTGGCAATGGAAAACAATCTCACTGGTAAAGTGCTTGTTTACAGGTATGAAAACCTGAGTTTGATCGCTAGCATCCTAAACTGGGTTGGTGGCAGTACGCTCTTGTAATCTCAGCACTGGGGACAGGATGACCGGAGGATCATGGGGCACAGCTGGAGCAGGAATGGATCAAAGGCAGCTGGCTGCATCCTCAGAGCCCATCTTCATATGGGAGCTGGAACCCTGGAGCACACTGCATACCTTTCAGGCAGCTCAATCTGTTGGAGAGTGTCTTTTTCAGGCAGCTCTGCTTGTATTAAGCTCAATGAAGTTGGCAGAATACTTAAAGAAGATATTCTGAACTTTTTGGAAAAGCAGACTGGAGCCATATTGCTTCCTTCACCAAAAGCTAAAATCGTATCACCTCCATCAAAGCCAGCAGACAGAACTATCCCTGTACCAATATCAAAGCCTCCAGTATTCACAGGCAAAGACAAACAGCGCCTGTAATGGGTTTTCAAAAAGTAATGGTCAAGACCATGTCTTCAGCCCTGAAGATCTCTCACTTTGCTATTGTGATGAGGTTGATGTCACTGAACTGGTTAAACTTCAAGAAGAATTCAAACCTGTTGCTTTGGCTCATGGAATCAAACTCTCCTTTATGCCCTTCTTAAAGGCTGCTTCTTTGGGATTATTACAGTTTCCTATTATTAATGCCTCTGTGGATGAAAATTGCCAGAATATCACACTCAAGGCTTCTCATAACATTGGGATAGCAATGGATACTGGGCTTGGGTTGATTGTCCCAAATGTGAAAAATGTTCAGGTCCACTCTGTGTTTGAGATCACCATGGAAATGAACCATCTCCAGAAACCAGGCTCTTCAGGTCAGCTGAGTACCACTGACCTCACTCGAGGGACGTTTACTCTTTCTAACATTGGATCAGTTGGTGGAACTTATGCCAAAGCTGTGATATTGCCACCTGAAGTGGCCATTGGAGCGCTTGGAGCAATTAAGACTCTAACCCGATTTAACCAGAAAGGAGACATCTAAAAAGCCCAGATAATGTGAGCTGCTCAGCTGATCACAATTATTTTTTTTTATGTGTATGAATGTACTGTCTGCACGTAGGTTTGTGCACCCGTGTCATGCAATGCTGCGGAGGTCAGAAGAGGGTGTCAGATTCCCCTGGTACTGGAGTTAAAGATGGTTCTCAGCTGCCATGTGGGTGCTGGGGATCGAACCTGGCTCCTCTGCAAAAGTAGTCGGCTGGCGCTCTTAACGACTAGGCCATCTCTCCAGCCCTGATCACAGAATTATTGATGGAGCTACGATGTCCTGCTTTTCTAACTTGTGGAAACCCTACTTAGAAAATCCAGCTTTTATGCTACTAGACCTGAAATGAGGATAAATATGTCTTTGAACTTTTTTGACCTTCCAAAGAATATGTAAAGCCTGGCTATGCCAGCTCATAGTCTTGCTACAACTTGTATTATAAATGATTTGTATGGTATAATTAAGGCTCTAAAGCAGGGTATTGTCACTATTATGTTGGACTTTTTGCTGAACATGGATGATGGTGTAACAGTTCTCCTGGAGCATCATATTTTATTAGGTCAGAGGGTGACTTCCTAATATGGCACTGAGCTCTTTGTGTCAAGGAATTGAAACAAGCAACAGAACAAAATTAGTGTTACTAAAAGACAAATAGCAATAGGCACATAGTATTTGCTCTGTTTCTTTTTTATTTTTTAATTGATTTTTTAAGTTAAACTTTTAAATTATAATCAATTGGGGAAAGGAATTTATATATACAAATGTATTTTCCATATCTCTGCTATCATGGTAACATAAAATAAATGCAGTTATGCTTAAGTTTTTAATATAAAACGTTTCTTGCTGCTGAAAAAATATTTTTAAAACCTTTTAAAAATTTTTATTTATTTTTGTATGTGTATGAATGTACTGTCTGCACGTAGGTTTGTGCACCCGTGTCGTGCAGTGCCATGGAGGTCAGAAGAGGGTGTTGGATTCCCCTGGAACTGGAGTTAAAGACAGTTCTCAGCTGCCATGTGGGTGCTGGGGATCAAACCCGGGTCCTCTGCAAGAGCAGTAGGTACTCTTAACTGCTAGGCCATCTCTCCAGCCCCAAAAAATATATTTTTAGAAGGAAAAACCAAATCCTTATTTGGTCTGAAAAGTCAGATGACTGTATCATAACACGTTGATAAGAATCAATAAATCGGGGCTGGAGAGATGGCTCAGTGGTTCAGAATGCCAACTGCTCTTGCAGAGGACCCGAGTTCGATCCCCAGCACCCACATGGCAGCTGAGAACCATCTTTAACTCCAGTTCCAGGGGAATCCAACGCCCTCTTCTGACCTCCGAGGCACTGCACAACACGGGTGCACCAACCTACGTGCAGACAGTATACTCATATACATAAAAAATAAATAAATTGAAAAAAAGAATCAATAAATCCTTAACCTCTCAGGATTTGGGTGCTTTTGTTGTTGTTGTTGTTGTTGTTGTTTTGGCCTTTTTGAGACAGGGTCTCCCTGTAGCCCCAGCTGTCCTGGAACTCACTCTGTAGACCAGGCTGGCCTTGAACTCACAAAGATTCTCCTGCCTCTGCCTCCCAAGTGCTAGGATCAAAGGCGTGCGCCACCATGCCTGGCACCCTTGTTCTTAACTCTTAGATGCTGAAAACACAAACTAAGTCTCCACAGTTTGGATGCACAGAGACAGACCTGGATGCAATGTGGAGGAGGTTGGCTGAGCACTGCAAACAGAACGCCTCCTTTCAGAATCAGAAAAATCTTTGTTCCGTACGATGAAGCGCCACTGCACAAGGAAGAACCTGAAGTGAAGCACCACTTTCCTCCTGATCATCTCAGAGCCTGCGTGCTGCAGTCGCCTTGGGTTGCTCCCTGCCTCGGGTGCAAGCCTCGCTTTGCAGCTGGTGCCTGAAGTGGCCACTTAGCCAAGGACAGCCATCCTTCTCGGTGCCATTGAGAAACGTGGAAATGAGATACCCCAAGAAGAGCAATTTTTTTTATGTGTATGAGTGTACTGTCTGCATGTAGGTTGGTGCACCCATGTCGTGTAATGTGGAGGTCAGAAGAGGGTGTCAGATTCCCCTGGAACTGGAGTCAAAGACGGTTCTTAGTCGCCATATGGGTGCTGGGAATTGAACCGGGGTCCTCTGCAAGAGCAGTCGGTGCTCTTAACCGCTGAGCCATCTCTCCAGCCCCAAGAAGAGCAATTATTATGTTTTCATTCTTTTATTTCACTTTGGGTGCAAAAAATGTCAAATCTTATCTGCAGTCTTCTACCAGTGGACACTGTATCAGGACCAGCTGATGGGCAGTTGAGAGGAAAGAAAATTAGTTCCCTGAAAGGAAGAGATCAGAAGAGCTAGGATGCTGGAAGGAGGAACCCAAGAGTATTGAAAGACAGAGGGAAGGCCAGGCACTCCTGTCCACACAGGCGAACACACCCTAGGTGCACGAGGACCTTGCAACAAATGGTGATGCTAAGAAAGTCAACTTGCATGGGACCTAAAGAGTGCATTCGTGAGCACTCACCTTCAGGGACATCTCCATTTCAACTGAGGGTCCTGTACAGGACAGAGACTTCAGCCATTAGATGTCTCTTTCATGAGGCCCAACAAAGGGACAGTTCACAGCACTGATGACTCAAGCACTTCTCTCATAATCAGAAAACACTCAGCCCACAATAGAGCCTTTGTCTGTCTCTGGAGTACATGTGTCCCAGCAAGGATGATGGCAGAATCTGGGCTTGTCCTGGATACCTTCAGTTCTGGTGCAGTGTGGGACGGTGGGCAGTGGCAGCTCAGGGCTTCCAAAAGCATGAAAGGAGAAGCCACCAAGCGTCCTTGGAGTCCCTGCCAAGGAGCAGTGTCACCATTGCCAATGTATGTTCTATAGATGCTCCCATGGAGTCATGGAGCCTCCGTTTGGGAGGGTCTATAAAGATGAGTGCTGGGAAGGGTCAGAAGCCATCTTTGAAGATAAGCTACACAGTAAAAGAGTCCTCAGCTACTTGAATAGGAGACATTAGTTAGAACTAGAATTCTTCCACTTGGAGAGTCTACTACCATGTCTACCAATTGGAAATGTGAATTTCCAAATACTTAAAGATTAGATCTGTTATATTGTCATTCAGTTATGTAAGGCACATTACTTATAAGGACACTTAGCCAAAAGAATAGTTTTTAGAGGCCCAGCGTGGTTGCGCATGCCCTTAGTCCTAGCTCTTGGGCGGCAGAGGCAGGCGGATCTTTATGAGTTCAAGGCCAGCCTGGTCTACAGAGTGAGTTCCAGGACAGCTGGGACTATAGGGAGACCCTGTCTCGAAAAAAAAAAAAAAAAAAAAAAAGTAGTTTTTAGCACTTGCCTAGCATTCACAAGGTCCTGGGTTCAATCCCCAGAACCACAAAAATAAAAAGATTGATTTGGGGGCTGGGCATGGTGGTATATGTCTTTAATCACAGCACTTGGCAGGATGGAAAGTTCAAGGCTAGCCTGGGCTATATAGTGAGTTGGAGACCAAACTAGGCTACAGAATGATCCTTTGTTTCGAAAGCAATAGGGGTTTTGTTGGAGAGTTGTGTGTGGTGTGGGGCACTGGTGGGCACGGGACTCATCCGCTCTTGGGCTTTCAGAGCTGACAGGAGCTTTGATGTCACCTCTCAGGACTGTGGGTTTCGCCGTGTGATCCTGAATCATAGTAGAATCAAACAGCTGCTTATAGAACTGTGAGGACTTCATCCCCATCCGTGTTTTCCCAAAACATCAGACGACTTCTGTTGAGGTTTCTGTTTTCAGTAAATAGGAATTAAATGCCGAGAAGTAAGTACTCTGTTAAACAAAGGGGCAATGGCTCTCAAAATTCTACATTTTCTTCCTCAGTTTTAAAGTAAACATCATAGTCCCCAAACCCTAAAGGATAACTTTAGAAAATTTCCCCTTAGCTCTGGTAGAGACAATTAACCACTGAAGCAGTCTGAAGCCCCTGGCGTTTATCTTTTGGGATGTGGGAGTGAAATGCATTCTGCCATTTGTCTTGCCTGTGCAGAACAAGGGAATGCCTTTCAGACCGAAGGGGAGAGCATTCACTCTCAGTTCCTGTTACTTCTGAATTCTGGGTCTGAAAGCAGCAGAGGGTGATCTGTGGAACCTGGTGCCCTGTCCTCCCACCACAGCACCATTAAGTTCAAGATTGTGTCCAATGTGGAGCCCACAGAAGAGCAGCAGGATCCGGGACTGTGGCCTGGAGCTTAGACTCCATCCCTGCCTGTGACCAAACTGCTTTTCCTCTCAACTGCACTCTCCCTGTGTGTCAAAAGAAGCTCTCTACAAGAGTGATTTTTAAGCCAGGCGTTGTGGCACACGCCTTTAATCCTAGCACTCGGGATCTTTGTGAGTTCAAGGCTAGCCTGGTCTACAGAGTGAATTCCAGGAAAGCTGGGGCTACAGGGAAACCCTGTCTCAAAAAGACGCCGCCCCCCAAAAAAGAAGAGTGATTTTTTAGGATTACGTGAGATGTTGTACATGCGGCACACTGGACATTTGCATTGTGTTGAAGGCTCACTACAGAGGCTGTGTATCCTCAATAGAGAATGTGAACTGTGCTTCCCCACTGTGCCTCAACTCCACATGACCTATCTTCTGCACAAAAAATGTCTCGATCACATAGGCCATCAGCGCCCACAGCCCTGAGAACCCCTGAGCTTCTAACAGACAAACCTAATGAGCACGGCCGCACTGACTACCCCACATAGACCGATTCCAAGGCTCCCAGATGGCAGCAGGCAAGAGCGTTGAAGTCTTTGACGTGGGGAGAGTAGAGTGCAGAGAAGAAAATCCACCAGACAAAAAACATTACATACTCTTTTTTTTTTTATTTTTTTTTATTTTTATGTGTATCAATGTACTGTCTGCATGTAGGTTTGTGCACCCGTGTCGTGCAATGCCGCAGAGGTCAGAAGAGGGTCTCGGATTCCCCTGGAACTGGAATTCTCCTTGAATCGGAGTTACAGACGGTTCTCAGCCGCCATGTGGGTGCTGGGGATCGAACCCGGGTCCTCTGCAAGAGCAGTCGGTGCTCTTGACCACTACGCTATCTCTCCAGCCCCGACATTACATACTCTTAATGGGACTATTTTTGCTTCTGAGACATGATGTCATGTGGGCAAGACCTGAGCTAGTTGTCAGAAGGGAGGGAAATAGACTGTCTAGTGTGTGGAAGCTGTGCACCAGCAGTGGTCCTCTCTGTATAATTCATAGGATGTTAAATAAAGTGCAGAATTGAAAATTCCCTGAGGGCTGGAGAGATGGCTTAGGGGTTAAGAGCACTGACTGCTCTTGCAGAGGACCCAGGTTCGATCCCCACCACATGGCGGCTGAGAACCATCTTTAACTCCAGTTCCAGGGGAATCCAACACCCTCTTCTGACCTCCACGGCATTGCACGACCTGGGTGCACCAACCCGCATGCAGACAGTACACTCATACACTTAATTACCGTGAAGCTTCAGGGAGGCCAGGCCGTACTGAGAGCCTTTGTCCTTCCTGGTTGCACAAGTCTCTGAAGTTATTACCTTGAAATTTGATAGTTTCCCCCCACACTGGTAAGCTCAGAGTGCTTGATTCTCAGGAATTGGGGGCCTATAGGAAGTAGGCAGCTCATGGTTGAATCTTGCTTATGCCTACCAACCTATGGGTGGGCTACAAAGGAACTTGAGGCCAAGTCAGGGCAGCAAATGCTGGGCAGGAGAACGGTGTAGGGCTGAGCTGCTGTTTCCTCAGGTGTGGGCTGGGGAAAATGGTATTTGATGTGTGGTTCTAGAAGCTTCCATGTCCTTTCTTTGGCACTTTTCACGGTCGGCTCCGCCCTCTTTCCCCCTGTGACTGATGCTGGCAGAGCTCCAGCCTGTGATTGCTTTTGTTTCATCTGTAGTTTCTGCACTTACTTCCTTGGGAATTGTGAAGGGGGCTCTGGGACCTAGCTTGGGTCTTCCCCCTTTAACACTGAAAACTAGCACATGACCGTCTGCTTTGCCTCCCACCATCTTGGGACTCATTCAGAGCAAAGCACATCTGAGAAAGACTCTCACCCCCAGGCCCACAGCCCCGGGGATGGGGGGAGAGTCAGTGCAGAAAGGCAGGAGCCGCTTTTGTCCCAGGCCAAAAGACATCCTAGAAGAGGTGAGAGACCCGGGATGGCTACGGAGGAAGGAACGCTCGAGAGGAGGTTTGGATGGTTTCCTTGGGGAATGTGCACCATGCTGCACAGAGCAGAGGGCAAGAAACAGAGATCACTTGATGTTTGGATGGGCTTGGAGAGCCTCAGGACGCATCGCAAGCGTGGCATTCACAGGCACTCTCTTGTCTCCTGTCAGTAGAAAGTGTCACACACAGGCTGGGCAAGCTGGTGCCAGGCGTCAGATGGGACAGTCCAGCAGAGGAGGGTGGGGGCAGCTGGTTACCGCTCTCCTCCCTGTCCATGTTCTGCTGTCGCCACAGGGAGCCTGATCAAAGCCTCCACTGTCCCAGCTCTGCTTTTGTACACGGAGGAGGGAGGGACAGTGAGTTCAGTCTGGGTGAGGACTGGGTCATTTCACGCTCAGCACTGCGGAGCCTCTCCCAAGGAAGTACCAAGCTTCATTGTTGGTGTGTGCACAGTGAAACTGCCAAGGCCCTGGCTCAGAAATACTAGGCATTATGAGCATGCTCAGACCACTAAAACAAGGCCAGGTCTCGTGATGTCAGCCCTGATATAAGGTGGATGTCCCTTGGAAGACATCAGTGTCCCCTCTCTGTCCTTTCTCCCAAGTGATGCACAAGGTACTCCCGGAGCGGAGCACCAGGACTGACGCCCAAAGGATGGGACACCGAGCCTCCCTTCTGGACTGACCCCACATGGTGCAAAAGCCTCTCCTGGCATTAGAGAAGCTTCAAGGCCCAGAGTACATAAGCTTGAGTTGGGAAGGCACCCAAGGCGGGCGTCTCCTTCAGGATCAGAGCTGCCTGTGAGCCAAAGGAATATGGGAAGCAGCACTGAGACGCCTGCGCAGGGCCTCTGGGTGTCCCTCGGACCAGCCTCCCAACAGAATGGGCAGCAGAAATTACAGGAGCTGCGGCTCCTGCTCGCCCTTCACTGATCCCTTAATCCACTCTCTGCTCAGTCGCAGAGGCCCACAGAGAGTGACAGTGGGGTGTTTAGTGAGAATAGACAAGGGACAGACTGGGTCACCACTGCAGCCACATGTGGACAGCATGGGTAGGACTGCAGATGTCCCTGCTTGAAGGGCTTGGGGAAGGGGTCACCTAGAGGAGAGGAAGCCCAAAGAAGGATCCAGAGGATCCTTGCTGTTGGCAAGAGTTCTGCTCAGCTGCCCGCGGCTTGCCGCGGGCTCCCCTGGCTGCTGGCCTGAGGCTGGCGGCCCTCGGCCGCGTGCCCCAGCTGGTGCCAAGCCTTCCCTCCCTCCTCAAGGCCTTCTTTGGCCACATTTCTTAGAAACCACTTACCACTTTCTAGGCCCTGGCTGCCTCTCGGATTGTTCTGAGGAGCTGATTGGCAGGTTGTCCAGCCCAACACTCAGAGCAGCCAGCCGAGGAGTGAGCCTAAGAAGCCCTTTATGTGAGGAAAGAGCCCAGGCCAAGGAAACGGGAACTGTAGGACTAACCCTAAGATCATCAGCCTTATTAGGTCCACCTCATACCTGCAGGTGGTACATCCACAGTACTGACGCGCTAGGTGAATGTGCCCTTTGGACCCCACCCCCTGCCTTTACCTTGTCCCCAGCTGGCTTCCTGGCACACCCAGTGGACTCTGTTTCTTGGGGCTTCTGAGATTGGTACGCATCAGAACTAGATAGTAGAACAGACCAATTGTGAGTTGCCCTAGAATGGTAGGGGCGCTTCGCCCGGGCTCACACCGATTCTCTTTCCAGGCCCAAGTCTTGGGAGCTCCATGGCCTGAGGCAAACTGCTGGATTTTCCTGAGAGCCTCAAGTGACTCATCTGGCAGAAGTGGTTATTAGGCCTGCTCTGACTGCCTGGGCTCTCAGAGGGTCAGCTAGGTGGGACCGGCATACACAAGCGTGAGTTGGTCGTCACACATTTTGTGAACATTAAGTACTTGTATTACAAAATAAACTTTCTGCCCAGGTTTGGCACTATGGCCTGCCCTGGTGTGTGCCTCCAGGCAAGGATGAGATCCTGAAATGTTTTCTAAGTCGGTGCACACGTAGCTGTGCATGACGTAGCCTGCTAGCCTTGGGCTGTGGTTGGAGTGGGTCCCCCAGTCTGCATGTTGGAAACTTCATCTGTATAACGGCAATGTGGGGAGGTGAGGGCCGAGGGATAGGGTCAGGAGGACGCGCTCTTGAACTGGGTGAACACTGGGTGGTGGGAGTTAGCCTGCGCGAGTGGGTTCCTGGGCTAAGCCCAGCCCCCTTTTCTCCGGCTCTTGTGCTGAGACAATGTTTATGCAGCCTAAGCTGGCCTAGGAGCTCATCATCTTCCTGCCTCGGCCTCCTCGGTGCTGGGATTCCCTGCATGGGCCACGGTGCCATGTGCTTTTCTACCCACTTCTGCGCTTCTGCCAAGGAAGGTTGTGGCAAGAAGGCCCTCACCAGAGGCAGTCCTCAGTCTTGAGCTTCCCTGTCTCCAGACTGTGAACAAAACAAACAGAATACTGGGTTTCAGGTATTCCATTAGAACAACAGGAAACGGACAAAGCCTCAGGGAAATGCTGCTGTTGTGGTGATGGCGTTTGTCCCAGAAAGAGAAGGAAAATAGGATAAGTCATGGGAGGAGCCACAGGAATGGGAAGGAGAGAGCCAGGCAAGCAAACTAGCCTGGAGGGGACACAGCGAGACCGCACCAGGGCTGTGGAGGACAGGAAGTGCTGTGGAGAAGGAGGATGAGGTACTGTGGAGGGGGGAGCCCTGTGGAGGGGACAGGTAGGTAGAACAGCAAGCATATCAGAGAATGGCTCTTATGCCTGATTTGCTGAAAACCAGTTTTACTCATGAGTCAGAAAAGACACCCCCTCACCCCAAGCTCATGAACCATAATTGGCTTAGGCTCATTTGCTTCTACCAGTGGGCACTTCTCTGAGAAAATACCTGTGTTAGGTAAGCCTTGTTCAAATGCTCTGCCACTGGGCTATGTCCCAACTAAGCTACAGTGTTGGTGGTGTGACTTCGGTGCTACGAATCAATGATATGCAATTTTTTTGGTCTTTTTGAGACAGGATCTCCCTGTAACCCCAGCTGTCCTGGAACTTACTATGTAGAATGGGCTGTCTCACAAGTGTGGTATCTATGCCCAGCTTCAGTGGAATACATTTAATAAGGTGCCTTTTTTGGTTTCTGTTTGTTTGTTTGACAGGTTCTCCCTAGTTTCAGCCTGCCTGGAACTCACTATGTAGATCCCATCTCACAGAGATCCACCCGACCTTGCCTCCTGAGGTCTGGGATTAAAGATGTACCACCACCATGCCCAGGGTAATAGGTGCCTTTAAACAAAAACACATATAAAACAAGGCTGTGTATCAACTGATGAAAATGTGCTTTTTGCCAGGCATTTAATCCCAGCACTTGGGAGGAAGAGGCAGGCAGATATCTGTGAGTTCAAGGCCAGCCTGGTCTACATAGCAAACTCCAGGCCAGCTGGGACTAAAGGGAGACCCTGTCTCAAAAAGACCAAAAAAAAAAAAAAAAAACCAGTTCTTATCTGCCATGTGTGTGCTGGGAACTGAACCCGGGTCCTCTGCAAGATCAGTCAGTGCTCTTAACTGCTGAGCCATCTTTCCAGCCCCAATATTTTCATTCTTATCCATACCATTGTTTACCTTTAAATCAGTAGCCCATAGTACTGTTTATTATTATTACTTTTTTGGTATTTTTTGAGACAGGGTCTCCTTTGTAGCCCCAGTTGGCCTGGAACTAGCTGTGTAGACCAGGCCGGCCTTGCCTGACCATACGAGTACGCCGAGACTAATAGTGGTGGCACCCGAAAAAAAAAAAAAAAAAAAAGCCTCCTGAAGATCCCATGGGTCAGTGCAGCCTGACAGCTCTAAGCCAGAACACAAACAGGACAGAATGACAGATTGGCACTCAGCACAAGACAAATAACTATGAGTTTAGTGAGTTCCTTGTACTCACTGTAACTAGAACATTCCATTAAAACCAATTAAAACCATGACTTTGGTTATTTTCTGCTCTTCCTCTTCCCTACTGCCAGGATAAATCCCTCCAAACTGGGCCGCTTCAAACAACAGGTCAGGAGGTGGAAGTCCTGAATCAGGCCTTTGCCAGGCTGGTCCCCAAGGTCGTTCAGGAGCAGTATTCCCTTTGCTCCTGGTGACTTGAGAAGCCCTCGAGGCCCCATCTGGTGTTCCCTCCCTCTCTTCTCCCTCTTCGGGTATCTTTTCCTCCAGGTCTCTGGGTACCCTCTCTTCTTAGGGCACTGGTATTATAGGTTCTGGCTGTCAGGGGCTGCTGGCCTCCTGGCCAGCTGTGAGATTGATGATCTCAGTGCCAAACATGTGCCAGGGCTGATGGCCCCACAGCAGCGAGACTGGTGGTCTTGTAGCCAAAACTCCACAGCCAACATGTGGCCAAGAGGCTGTAGGCCTGCATGGCCCACCCACAGAACTGGTGGTTCCAGGGCCCCTAAGAAGCCACGAGGCTAATAGCCTCATGCCCAAACCTGCAGCTGTGGAACTGATAACTCCACAGCCAAACCCACGACCGGGGCAACCACCCAATCAGCCAGGGAATTGCTAACTCCCATGACCGTCTGATGGATCTGAGTAAGGAAACCATGTGTGCAATAATGACCTGGAGATCTGGTCAGGTGGTACAAGTTGTAGAAATTCCGCTTATTCTAGGCAACAGGTGGCTTATATAGGTTTGGGACAGACAGCCCCCCACTTTGTAACATTACTCTGAAGCATGCTGGCTGACATGTCAGCCCCTCACACGCCCCAGCTCAGGTCTGTCCCACACTGGTCATTGGGTCTTTAGACCCATCCTGACAAACTGGGCCTGCAGGTGGAACCGGGAGGAAGCCTCAGTGGCCCGGAGAGGACAAGGCCCACGCAGAAGGGGCTTCAGAGAGGACGGGAATCCAATGCCATGTGCTAAGGCCCGCTTCCCCCAGTTCTGGGCTACAGTTCTCTGGTTTACTTAACCTAGCCTGAGATGTGTCCTTCACTTATTAAAAGAGGGCTGAGGCTGGGGGTATAACTTGGTAGAATGCCCACCTAGAAAGGCATGAAGCCCTGGATTCAGTCCCCAGCACTGAATAAACCAGCCCTGGTGCACATGTCATAATCCCAGCTTCTCAGGAAGTGGAAGCAGAAGGATCAGGAGTTCAAGACCATCCTCAGGCAGCTCGAGGGCAGCCTGGGCTCCATGAGACACTGTCTCAAAACAAAAACAAGAACCCCAAAATTTGTCCTGATTAGCCTTAACTGTCAGCCCAATACAACCTAGAAGTATCTGGGAAGAGAATCACCATTGAGGAATCCCCTAGCTCAGATTGGCCCATGAGTATGTCAGAGGGGGATCATCTTAATTATTAATTGATGCAGGAGGACCCAGCCCTGGGGGGGGGCATTACTGGGAATGGTGCCCATTTCCTGGGCGAGGAGTCCTGAACTATATACGAACACTAGCTGAGTGTAACCCTGCCTGCTGCCAGCAAGCACTGTCTTGGTCCCTGCCGCAATTCTTGGCTGTGAAGTGAGTTCTTTGGTCAGAGATAATGCTGTATGGACTAGCAGGCAGGCCTGCTCTTGCCTTGACATATTTCAGTGATAGATTGGAGCATGGAATTTTGAGCCAAATAACCCCCTTTTCCCCCAGAAGTTGTTTTTGGTATTTTATCACAGTGGCAGAAAGGAAATTAGAACAGAGTTCCATTTTCCAAAATCCCAGTTTCTTCTGACTCCCCCTCCAGCCACCATACACACAGTTCCAATACTCTGCCCTCAGAAAACTTTCCCTGGCCAGTTAGATGCTTTTCCTTGGGTTCCTATCACATCTGGGGACACCTCCATTGTGTCCCCTAGCAACAGTGCTGGAATGCGTTGACCTGCATGCCTGGGCCCTCCCCAGCCTCACTGAGATGTGCCACCACAACTTCTGGTGAACAACAGGTTCACAGTTTGCCTGTCTGGGGTGTTTCCAGTCTATATCACCTTTGAGGCTGTGGGCAGTGCGAGCTGAGTGAGGAAGTGGTTGCTTCCCCGAGCCTTTCCAGTGGCTCCTCCCAGGAGGAAGGTCAGAAGTACAGCACTGAGCAGAGGGGCAAAGGGGCTTGCCTTAAGATTCCAAAGCTTTAGTGTGTGTCTGTGTTGAGTGAGCAGAGCCATGGAGAAAGAGGGGAAAGAGGCAGAAGAACCCAGAGTGTGCGGCAGGGCAGGCTAAGCCAGGAGCCTGGGGGAAGGAGAAGCAGCAAAAATCACCAACAGTGGCTGGGCGTAGACAGGGCCAGAGGCAGGGTAGCTGCACATGCCTCTGTGGTGCTCCCCACAGCTCCCAAAGCCGCTGGCCTGCTCAGCTCATGCACCTCTGCCTCCTGGCCCTGGAGCCCGAGGCTGGCCTAGGCCACCTTCCAGGTCACTGGGCTCCAGCTACACCCTGCTCCCCCAGGGTGCTGGCCAGAGTCCAGGGTAATCCTTGGGATTGCTCTGCTTTTGTTGGTAGCCGATCTGGGAGATTAGGTTACTGCAGGATAATGTCTACTTGCTTTCTTCAGGGCCATGCGATCTGGCAGAGGAGGAGCATGGGTATAAATTATTGAGGAAATCTCAGGTTCTCACCAATTCCCTAGCAATTCTGATATGCCCTGAAACCCAAGAGGACTTGGGTGTTAGGTACTGCCACGGATTGAGCCCCAGAGTCTCGGGTGGCACACCACGGCCCCATGTGGAAAGCCTTGTTCAGCTGCAGAGAGGATAAAACAGCTCACAGGTAGAAACCTAGCTAAAAAAAAAAAAAAAAAACCCAGCTCCTGAAGCCCCAAGAGGTATGGTCTCCCCCGAAGAAATGTGCAGCCTGCTGTGAATGGCAAGCTTGATCCTGCTTTCAAGGAGCTCCTGGCCAGATAGAGGACACACGTGTGCACACATACATGCATGCACATATGAATTCATACGCACATCCTCTTACTGTAGTTGAAAGCAATGGAAATGCCGGACTTGGTGGCCCACGCCTTTAATCCTAGCACTTGGGAGGCAGAGGCAGGCAAATCTTTGTGAGTTCAAGGCCAGCCTGGTCTACAGAGTGAGTTCCAGGCCAGCTGGGGCTACAGGGAGACCCTGTCTTGAAAAGACCAAAAAAAAAAAAAGAAAGCAATAGAAACAAAGTCCAGGCAAGGCACGAGCACTGAGCAGGGCTATGGCCAGGGAGAACCAGCTCCTCTGTCACCCTGCTCCCCTGAGGCCCCCCACCTCTGTCACCCTGCTCCTCTGAGGCCCCCCTGTGCCCATGCAGAGCTGTGCCAATCCTCACAGCATCCTGCGGTTTCTATGAGAAGCAGCGGCTGCAGGGGTCTGGCCTGCACATGGTTTTGAGGCCTGGACTACTGACTGGAGGAGAGAAGGAGACAGAGGAGGACCGTGGCAGCTCAGCATTGGCTTCTTCAGATTCCTTTGGCTTTACTACTCAGAAGGCAGCTCGTGTGTTTGCTCAGGGCCCTGGCCTGCTGCCTTTTGACTCCTGATGTCATCCTCACCTGTGTTGCATATGTGTGTGTGTGCACCTAGCATACATGAGGTGCAATTCTACATGTGCCTAGCCATTAAAATGTATATCTGAACACTTGTGTCTGGACTCTCTATCAAACACACCAATACTTCACCCACTAGGTTTAAAGCCAGCAGCTGATGACATCAGCACAGCACATTGCTCATTGAACAGGGTCCCCACTTCCCTGGCTTTGCCCAGACAGAGTTGACACATGTACCCTGATGCCCAAACTCCACCTACTCTCTTGTTAGTAGGCCACATGTCCCTGAAAAGTCGTGTGTGTACATGTGTATGAGCTTGTGTGTACAGGTACATGTGTTCTGGTGCATGTGCACACATATAGAGGCCAGGGGACTACCAAGCTGTCATTCCTCAGGAATGCTATCCGCCTTGTTGTTTGTTTGTTTGTTTGTTTGTTTGTTGAGACCGGGTCTCCCTGTAGCCCCAGCTGGCCTGGAACTCTCTGTATAGACCAAGCTGGCTTGATCTCACAGAGATCTGCTGCGCCCAGCTCCACCTAGTTTTATGTTGTGATGTAGTTTCTCATTGGCTGGCTCTGGCTGCCCAGAACCTGCAGGGATCCTCCTGTCTCTACTTCCTCAACACCAGAGTTATAAGTGTGTGCCTCAAAGAACCCTCAAATGCTGTGCCTTTCCCAGCAGGACTTGGAGAGCCTGCTCTTGAGGGTTACTGCATCTCTGCTTGTTTGTTCTTTCATCCATCAAAACATCCATGCGTTTCTGCCATGGGTTAAGAACCAGAGTCAAGCAAGAGATGGCAGAAGTTCAGATGTGTCCCATTTGAGCTGCACTCTTCTTGGACTGGTTGGGCCAGGTGCCTCACTACACCATTTAGTGAACTTAACATTCTCTTAGCTTCACATCCTTACCAACAGTAGTGAGTGTGAAGCATCACAGAGCTCCATGATATTACAGAGTAATAAAACATCACTGAGTAGTGAGTCATCTCAGGGTTACGTTTCAAGGTATCTACCTGGTAAGTGAAACAAAGGAAACTGCAAAATGGTCTACACTTAAAAGATGATTATATAAGAATACAGTTAGCAGCCGGGCGTGGTGGCGCACACCTTTAATCCTAGCACTTGGGAGGCAGAGGCAGGTGGATCTTTGTGAGTTCCAGGCCAGCTGGGGCTACAGGGAGACCCTGTCTCAAAAAGACAAAAAAAAAAAAAAGGATCACTACGGTACCCCCTTCCTGCCCTGCTCAACAGGAGACATTAGAAACAGTTAAGCCTAAGACGTGTGTAGATGGTAGCAACTGCTGTATTCCTGTGCAAATGCTTGCCACACCCCCGTGAGGAGAGAGTCTGATGGGTTTTTGTTTTGTTTTGTTTTGTTTTGTTTCACAGATGAGGAAATAAAAAGAGGTGAGTTGCAAATGGATTTTCAGGTCTCACATCGTTGCACACATGCTCAGCAAGTGCTCCACCACTGAGCTACACTCTCAAATTTTTTTTGTTTTTTTTTGGACAGGGTCTCCCTGTAGCCAGCTGGCCTGGAAACTCACTATGTAGACGCAGGCTGCCTTGAACTTCACAGAGATCCTGCCTGCCTCTTGCCTCCCAAAGTGGCTGGAATTAAAGGCGTGCGCCACCATTCCTGGCCACTCACAAAATTTTTACTTGTGGAAAAAAATAACATGATATACAATTTGTTATCGTACCACCTCTTAAGTGTACCATTTGATACTGTTAACTGCATCCACTCAATTGTTCTTCCATGAAAACTTAATTTTTTTTTTTCCCAGATTGAAATACTCCTACCCTCTTACCAACAGCAGCTTTCCACCTCCACCTCCATCTTCCAACAACCACTCTGCTCTGTTTCCATGGATTTAAGGACTCTCGGTGCCTCGTGAGCAGAACTGTGCATTTGTCTTTCTTTTTCCGAACTTGCTATGGAGCCAGGGATGACACTGATCCTGCCTCCGCCTCCTGAGCGCTGAGAGTGTGCGGTTGTACACAGTGCTTGGTGTATGCAGTACTGGAGATGAGACCCGGGCTCTCTTCGTGCTAGATAAGCATTCTACTGTGGTGCTGCTGACCCCGGGGTTGGGCAGCTTGAAGAGGGCTGATGGCCTGCAGCCAACCACACACACAGCTGCAAGACCGATGGTCCCACAGCCCAACACACAATGCAGAGCTGCCGGCTCCCACCAGCAAATGAGCTGAAGAGTCACCTGCGGAGTTGATGGACCCCGCAACCAAGCACGTGTGCAGTAACAGCCCGGGGACCACATCACGATGGTGCAAATCCGTGAAATCCTTTATTTCCACACAGCTGGTACCTTACATAGGTCTGGGATGACCAGCCCTTTACTTCATGGTGCAACATCCCTTCCCAATGGCAATCTTACGAAGCCCTCCAGACCACCAACATGTCATCCAACTCATGGGCATATTCAGAGACGGGGCGTGCTGAGAAGCAAGCCAACTCGTAACTTCTGAGGGTGCGCTAGCCGAAAATAGAGCGTGCCTGTATCTTTTGCCTCTGCCTAGTGGTGTGGTAAGCAGATTGGTAGCCTGCCATACTCGCTCAAGAGATACATGTGATTCCAGGATTACTGTCCCACAGTTCTACCGACCGAGCCATATACTCAGCCATACTTGCCTTTTTGAGCCTGGTTTGTTTAACCTAATTCTTTGAGGTTCATACATTTTGGAGTGTATACCAGCATTTCCTGGGGTTTCTGCAGATAGATGGGGATATACCACTATGAAGGTCCATGTGCACTTAAAGCGTACACTTAAAATTGTTTTAACAATGAAAAAAAAAAACTGTACGTAGAGATAAATGTTGGTGGTGCACACCTGTAGTCCCAGCTTCCAGGAGGCTGAGGAAGGAGGATGGTGAATTTCTGGCTGGCCTGGCTTCATAGCTATTCCAGTCTCAAAAGCAAAACACAAAACAAACCTACAAGAACCAAACAAACATAAAAGAGTGAGGGAGAGGGCTGGAGAGATGGCTAGCGGTTAAAAGCGCAACGCATCTTACAGAGGACCCGGGTTCTCCCCAGCACCACATG
Organism: Rhizomys pruinosus; assembly: GCA_009823505.1. Taxonomy (NCBI): domain Eukaryota; kingdom Metazoa; phylum Chordata; class Mammalia; order Rodentia; family Spalacidae; genus Rhizomys; species Rhizomys pruinosus. The sequence continues at coordinate 2,186,643 of VZQC01015735.1, forward strand.
CCGGCCAAGAACTGTCTGAAACCTCCAATTCCAGGGAACTCCAGTTCCAGGGGAATCTGATGCCCTCTTCTGACCTCACGCGGCACTGCACGACACGGGTGCACAGACCTGCATACAGACAGTACATTGATACACATATAGAAGTAAATAAAATTTAAAAAAAATTAAAAAAAAAAAAAAAGAGTGAGGGAGAGATGACCCAGTGGTGAAGAGTCCTGGCTGGATGCTCTTAAGATCTAGGTTTAGTTCCCAGCACCCACATGGTCTCAAAAAGACCAAAAGTAAAAAACATAAAAATATCTATTATTGTTGCTGGTGTGTACTATATAGCTAGACATATGATGGGTGTGCTAAAAGTTTGCCATCTTGTTTCTTATTATTTCCTAGATAACACAGTGTAACTACTATTTACAGACCTAGATTTCCACTGTACAAGCGTTGTGAGTAGTCTAAAGAGGGGTTGAAGTGTGCAAGGAAGTGTGGAAGTGATACGCAAACACTACAGCAACTTCTGTGAGTGACTCGGGACTCGTGTGGCAGGCTGAGAACCAGTCCATGGGGATGAGCATTGGCTGCGTAGGTGTAGACTGGAGCCGCGGCGAGTCCTTCCACAGCGTCCCACCAGGGTCAGGTGGGCCGCAGTTCATTCTTGCAGCCCATATATGCCCAGCTTTCTATGGGAGAAAGTGACAGACTTACCAGGACACTGGGGGGTGCTTATTTCAGGGGGAAGATGGGAAAGGAAGCCACAGTGCATGTGAGGAGGAGGCAGGGATTGAGGAGCCATGCAGAGGGTTTCAGAAACTTGTATGAAGTACCAGGGACCAAGTTCAGGGAGGACCGGGAAGAGGTAAGCACATCCTCTCCCTCTGTGGGGCTCCCTCAGAAGAAAGAATGAGGGAAAAGAGCTGTCTCCACGTGGTGGTCTCTGACCCTTTTTCTTGGCAAAATAACATGCTTCTGAAGCCGGGTATTCACAGAGGCTGACACACTACAGACCCCACCCCCCCTTCCCAATAGTCTCTGCCATGACTGAGCCCAATGTGGGAGTTTCCTTCCCACAATTACACCACACCACACCTCCAAGATAAGGATTAAACTACCATTTAAAAGTCTGCCTTCCTCATAAAGGACTTCAGGTGCCTTTCAAGAATCCAGATAGAACCCAGGTGTGTTTCGGCACACCTTTGATCCCACCACTCAAGAGGGAGAGACTGGCAGATCTCTGTGAGATGGAGGCCAGCCTGATCTACAGAGTGAGTTCCAAGCCAGCTGGGGCTACAGGGAGACCTGGTCTCAACCACCTCCACAAAGTAAGTAAAATAAAACAAATAAATCCAGATAATAAAAGAAATGCATAAATAATAAGACAAGTCAGGCTAACCAGAGAACATTCATATCTGAACATAAGTTTGTCAGGAACTGAGACCTTTCCCACGTTTGGCCCATCTGCTGTTGGGCATCTAGCTTCCTGGCCCTGTGTCGTGAGGGCCCTCCAGGGAATGCACCAGGAGGCTTGCTAGCTAACTGTCTGTACAGAGGTGGAGAAAAGGACCCCAGCTCATGGCAAAGAAGAGCCTGTCTGGAGCTCACCAGCAGGTGCCCCCAGTGCACACAGGCCCCAGGGAAGCCCAGCATATCACTTCCTGCCTAGGACCTTGTACTCGGGTCCCCAAACTGGCCTGTGTCACTCTCTCCCTGGAAAACATGACCCAGACAAGTCAGCCAGTGACTCACTACCCCTGCCCTAGGGGAATTCTTGGAAGGAGGTGAAGAACCTTTGTGTTTCCTCTGAGAAGGTTGTGCTCTGTGGGAGGCGGCCAGAGCCCACCCCTTGTGTTGCAGGAGTCTTAATGACTGGGGAAGTTCTGTGACTCCCTGCAAGTTCCTGGCACGGGAATGGGGCAGGGCCCACAAGTCCTGGAAATGAGCTCAGTGTCTACAAACCTGCGCTGGCCTGTCTGACCTGCCTGGGCAGTAGCAGGGCTGACTCAGGTCAGCACTTCACCCCAGGTCAGCACTTCACCCCAGTTCAGGACAGCCTTTTATTTAGGAAGACAAGATAGGGGTTCGGAAAAACAGGAGACACAAATTATGCTCACGATCCCTGGTAACCGCGCCCCCCCGCACCTCCTTGGAAAACTGCCGTCGCCCTTCATGTACCCGCTTGTTGCCTCACCCTGCCATGCCCTCTCCTCCCCACTTTGTCTGCCCATGTCATTCCTTGTTCATACAGGAGCACCAATGCTGTCTGGTGACCAACTGCTGGCGAAATCTGATCCACAGGCTGCAGCTGCTGTAGCAGGCTGCAGTCCAGATTCCCGACAACCTTTGTCCTATAAAGCCTGTGTCCGAGAAGGCCCAGCGCCAGGCGGCACCTTGGCCCACCCTACTGGAGAGGGCTCCAGCTACCCAGAGGACTTAACCCCGAGGACTTCGGTGCTGTGGGTAGAGAGGGTCACTCCTGTGGACACCGAGAACACGCATTATAAAATCGCCTCCTGCTTGTGCTTGCGGCATGAGCTGCAGGCCTGGGCATTTACCCTGTGTTACTAAATGTCACCCCCCAACTTTAGAAGTTGGCACTGGAAAGTAGGGGCTGTTTTCACCCCTTTATTACAGAGAATTAAGCCTGAGTAAGCCAGAGGCCTGTTCTCAAACGCCAGTCTGCCCGTCCCGCACTTGTGGATGCCATGTTCCCAGCCTCCAGGGACTCCCAGGAGGGAGCGTGGGAACTGAGCCCTGGGCCTGGCCCCGCAGGCCTGCTGGTCGGGGCGCTCAGCCCCAGTGGCACTGCACTGCACTGCACTACACTGCACTGCACAGCACACAGGGCCCCAAGTCTGCAAAGTGTCTGGGTCTCCCACGTCCCTCCGTTGTGGCCATCTCTTGGTCTTCACCCAGGAAATCCAGCCACTGAGGGGTGACATGCATTCCGCCACCATGGCCACACAGCCCTCCATGGAGACAGACCCTCAAGCCCACGGCAGTGTTCAATAACAACTTTCACACAGCAAACTTTGAACAGCCAGGTGAAGCCACTCTGGACACCAGGAGCTGCACTGACCTGGCCTCACTGGAAGGCACGGGCTCCCAGACGCCCCCATTTCCCATGCTGGGTGACTTCTCACCAAGCTGATTTATATCCATTTCAGCTTTGTTTAATGGTGGATAATCTCTGCTCCTACCCCTGAGGACCAGGCTCTTTCTTGTGTCTGTCTTATTCCCCCACTGTGTGTGCCCAGCACCTAGACCACTGTGTGCCCAGCACCTAGACCATTGTGTGTGTGCATGTGCTACTGTGAGCTTATGGAGGTCAGAGGACAACTTGTAGGAATCTCTGCTTCCACATCTGGGTTCTGGGGCTTGAACTCAGGGTATCAGGCTTGATTGGCGACAAGAACTTTTACCTCCTGAGCAATCTCTTGGGCCCCCAGACCTGTGTTTATGTTAAGGGGGCAACAGGTGTAGGGGTCAACTTACCCTGGGGCCAGTCCTGAAAGACCTCTGAGCCTCACTCTGGAAGGGAACGTGAAGCTCTAGAAGCAGACTTAACCTTGAGCTTGTGGCTGGAGTCTCGTTGTCTGGGACCCACGCCTGCCTCACTTTGGCAGTGCTCTGAGGTGCTGGGAGCGTGGGGGGCCCAGAGAGAGCACAGAAGCTCTGTCACTTGCCCACCCTGTTTGCCCACCCTGCCCTGCCCACATTTTGTGCCAAATATCTCTTCCATCTGCCTCCCCCGATGGCACCCTTTCTAGTAAAACAGCGAGCCAGAGTTCTTCTTGCAGAAGACCAACGTTTGAATCCCAGCACCCACATGGTGGCTAACAACTGTGTGTAACTAGTCCTAGGAGATCCAAAACCCTCTTTTGTCCGACACAGGTGCACTTGCACACACGCAGACATATCACTTGTACACACACACACACACACACACACACACACAGTACTAGGATAGGAGTCTCACTCTGCAGCCATCGCCCAGTGAACCCAGAAGTGGCTGAAGTGCCTTATGAACCCAGAAGTGGCTGAAGCTACTTGCCACCTAAATGGATTAAGAGGCTTTCTAATGTATTAGCGCTGCTGTCAAGCTCCTCTGCCACCAGAAGACATGGGCAGATGTGGTCCCTCGACCTTGGCCTCCCCAGCCTCAAGAACCAAAGGCACTTTGTTGTTTGTAATTTACATGGCCTGTGGCATTCTGTTACAGCCCATTTTAGTTAAACAGGAAAAAACCCAAAGTTAAACATTACAGCAGACCTAGTGCATTTAATTACATGTTTAAATTTGTTATTTACTTTGTGTTTGTGCATGTATGTCTGGGTGTGCGCATGCCATAGCACATGTGTGGAGGTCAGAGGACAACATATAGGAGTTGGCTCTCTCCTTCTACCATGTGGGTTCTGAGATTGAACTCTGGTCATCAAACTTGATTGCAAACACCCTAACCAGTGAGCCATCTGCCATCCAAATGTATCTGGACATTAAAATTTCTTTTAAAACTGAAACAGCTGGCGTTAATGCTCCCTTTTCACAGAATGAGGCAAGTGTGCAAAGGGCTCCAGGGGAGCCCAGCTTGGAGGACCTGGTGGGTGACAGTGTCATTAGCCAGTGCTGGGCACAGGGCTTTTGGGAGGCACCTGGCACCTCCAGCAGAATAAAAGCAAAGGGCCCTCCCCCAGCCACTGTGGCTTCTCCAAGGATAGGATCCTAGGATCCTCAGGCACGAGACTCCCAGCTACGTGGCTCTGCAAAGCTGAGCTGCATCAGAGACCAATTCAAATCACACAGAAGTGAGGCCAGACAATGAAGGGGTGTGGCTTGAGGGCCACCCCCTCACACACACGGGGGCAAGCCTGGGTTAGAAGACGGGACTCCCGACCTCAGCAGGGAAGCCCCACTATCTCCGTGGGTGACCTCTCTGAGCTGCCTGTCCACCCTCAGGGGCACCTCGTGCCGTCTGAAGTGCTGTGGAAGGCACTGCCAACCTTCTTGGAAACTCCCCAAAGCCACAGATGGCAGACTGAGGGATGTTGTCTGCAAAGCCTTCTGGGAGGACTGGGCTGCAGCTTCGCCTCTATGGCTCTTCTCAAAGGCATTTGGTCAGGAGGTGGGGAGAGTTGAAGAAAAGAGAAGGGCACTCAGAACAAAGCCCTCCCAGGTTATGTGACCCACAGATCCCAAAGCCCCTTCCAGAACATCGCTGTCCAGGAAAAGCAGCATTCACTGAGTGTTCTAATAATGAGGTCAGTCTTTCTATATCCAGACACGGCCTGGCCTCCGGAGGGCTTTGCGTTCTCTCTGCAGGCTTTCATAACACACCTCCCTCCCCATACCCTGACCCTGATCATTCAACCCCTCCACACACACGTGCAAACACTCATATAAACACACTCATGGGCTGGAGAGATGGCCTAGCGGTTAAGAGCGCCGACCGCCCTTACAGAGGACCCGGGTTCGATCCCCAGCACCCACCTGAAACTCCAATTCCAGGAGAACTCCAGTTCCAGTGGAATCCAACACCCTCTTCTGACCTCCATGGCATTGCACGACACGGGTGCACAAACTTGCATGCAGACAGTACATTGATACACATACAGAAATAAATAAATGCCGGGCGTGGTGGCGCACGCCTTTAATCCTAGCACTTGGGAGGCAGAGGCAGGCAGATCTTTGTGAGTTCAAGGCCAGCCTGGTCTACAGAGTGAGTTCCAGGACAGCCAGAGCTACAGGGAGACCCTGTCTCAAAAGACGCAAAAAAAAAAAAAAAAAAAAAAAAAAAAACCACTCACAGGCATATACATTTGTACACACAAAGTGCCAGCCCACTGAAAGAAAAACTGAACTGTCTCTAATCTCCTTCAGTGCCAGAAAGGTGTGGGCACCCCCATGTGGTCACAGGGAGCATGGCAGAGAGCTGGCTGGGCTGATCAGGGGCCTGGGGTCCTCTCCTGATGATCTTGTCCCTAGATGCCCAGAGACTCATGTGAGGGGCCTCCCCAAGTTACAGAGGACTGGCTCTCACCATCCCGGAAATGACTCTGGAGGTACCAGGTACAGCCAGGCCGGGCCCTCCCCCCCCACTCCCTCCAATGAGAAGGTACCAGGTGGGGACTGGAGAGATCTTCGTGGTTAGAGCACCAACAATCGTGCAGAGGACCCGGGTTCAATTCCCATCACACACAGGTTCTAGAACAAACCTTTAAGCCAGGCTTGGTTGCACACGCCTTTAATCGTAGCACTGGGGAGCAGAGTCAGCAGATCTCTGTGAGATCAAAGGCACCCTGGTCTACAAGTGCGTCCCAGCTGGGGCTGATAGGTGGGGAGTGGGACGCGCTGGGGATGCCAAAGAAGATTAAAAAAAAAAAAAAAAAAAAACGGACAGGATACCAGTATAGCCAAGACCTGCCCTCACCATCCCCCCAATGAGGAGGTACCAGGTACAGCCAAGGCTTTCTTTTTCTCACCAGAGCCACATAGGGCTTCAGGCCAGCACCCAGGCTGCTGGGAACACCACTGGCAGGAAACTGTTGAATAGAACTTCATTTTAAAATGTTTATTTTTATTTTATGAGTGCTTTGCCTGCATGTTTGTAAGTGTACCATGTGCTTGCAATGCCTGAAGAGGCCAGAAGAAGGCGCTGGAGCTTGGAACTGGAGTTGTTAGCTACTATGTAGATCGGGGAACTGAACCCAGTTACTCTATAAGAGCAGCCAGTGCTTTAACTGCTGAGCTGTCTCGCCAGTACCTGAAAGCAACTTCTTAATACTCCAGACACCAACATCTGCCAATCATTTATCTTTTTTTTTTTTGGTCTTTTTGAGGCAGGGTCTCCCTGTAGCCCCAGCTGTCCTGGAACTCACTCTGTAGACCAGGCTGGCCTTGAACTCACAAAGATCCGCCTGCCTCTGCCTCCCAAGTGCTAGGACTAAAGGCATGCTCCACCAAGCCCGACTAATCATTTTTCTTTTTAACATGTAAATTAGAGTCAGTTTAAAGCTGGTTGCCTCCCTCTCCCTTTCCCAGTATTCTCAGAGAGGAAGATGGTTCTGCTGGGTGCTCTAGAAACACACTGCCCCAGAGCCTTCCCTGCCACCAAGCCTGGCATCTGCTCACAGCCGGGACAGCTTCCAAATGGCCTCCCCAAGCACCGAATGCTAAAAAGAAGGGTGAGTTTTAAAGAAAAGAGGTTTATGTTGGCTCATAGTTCTGGGCCGAGCTCAAGGAGGTCCATCTGGCAATGGCTGTCTTGCTGGCAGAATCCCAGGGAGAGCAGGGCACCACATGGCCACACTGAAGTGGGGGACTCCCTTGGCCATGTGTCTCAAGAGCAGATGGCGTGCACATGTCCCTCCAGAGTGGCCTACTGACAGGAATTCCCAGCATGCTGAGAAGCAGGCTCTGAGTGGGGGGCCAGGGCAGGCCTGAGGCACATTTTTTTTTTTTACTTTTTAATACTTTTATTGATGATTTGTGTATTTCATACATTATCTTTCAGTCCAGTTTAGACACATTCCCCTCTCCCTGCCCCCACCCAACCCAGTTCATGCCTTCTGCCATACATGTCTTGCATCTTTTTCTCAGTCTTTCCAAAGTTTTTCATTACAGAGGCTTGTTTGTTTTGGGCCGAATTATTTAACTGTATCAGTCAGTTCTTTGACCCAGTCTTTATGCTGTTGTTGTTCCCTCCCCTTTGTATTGCTCCAACATATGCCTATATAACCATCACATAGGTATCAAAATTATGACCTCTGAGAATAAACTGTATGTTAATTCCAAAATATGTTTAAGCATTCACATTTTCCCCTTTAATTTTATATTACTCTAAGATATGAATCTGTACCTTCCACCCATATACAGTAATTAGAGAGTCTGAAAATAGGTGGTAGGTCAATTCTAGAGCCTGTTAAAAGATTCATATTATGACAGCACATTTGCTTTTAGATAAAATAAATATAACAATGTTGTTCAGCTTGCCTTTCAACTGGGGAATTGGTATTAGCATCCACAAATGAGGATAACCATTTTTGGATTTCACATTTTTCCCCTTTAATTTTATATTACTCTAAAGTATGCATACATACCCTCCCCCATATACCACAATTACAAAGTCTGAAGATAAGTGGTAAGTTAATTCTAGATCCCATTAAGGTATTCACATTATTAATGGTACAGTTGCTTTCAGGTAAAAGAAAAACAAATATACATATTGCTCAGTTTGCCTTACTACTTGGTGTTTGGTGCTAGCTTCCACAGATGAGGGATACCATTTGTCATTTGTTTTTCTCAGACTGTGTTACTTCACTTAGCATAATGTCTTCTAGTCTGAGGCACATTTTTGGCAGATGCCCAGGAGGCCTACAGGGCTGAAGGCATGAGGTACGAGCCACCCTCGAATGTGCCAACTGAGTGTATTGGCTAGCTCGGGCTGAAGTGCTTGAGCAACTCCAGTTGCACAAAAGGCGGGCTGACCTGTTCTTCCCCTACACAGGAAAACCATAACAATCCCTGGGGGAAGCCCACTGCCCCGCCAGCCCAGGACATAGCCCTGGTTACCAGGGACACCAGATGCAGCTGCGATAGATCTGTGGAAAAAATCCCGGCCTCCCACCCTGTCACACCCTCCTCAGCTCCCAGGACACTTGGGAAATGTGTTGTCCAACTCGGACCTGCTGGCTTGCCGCTTCCTGACACATTGTTTTCTTTTTAATTTATGTGTACGAATGTACCATCTGCATGTAGGTCTATGCACCTGTGTCGTGCAATGCCGAGGAGGTCAGAAGAGGGCGTCAGATTCCCCTGGAACTGGAGTTCTGGAGTTGGAGTTACAGACAGTTCTCAGCCACCATGTGGGTGCTGGGGATCGAACCCGGGTCCTCTGCAAGAGCGGTCGGCGCTCTTAACCGCTAGGCCATCTCTCCAGCCCCACCTGACACATTTTATTGTCTAGCCATTTCCTCTGGTTCTCATGCAAGGATCCCCATGCATTAAGATATATTTCTCCAGTTGATCTGCCTGTGTTGACTTGATTCTTCCTGGTCTACATAGAGAGTTCCAAGCCAACTGGGACTATAGAGAGACCTGTCTAAAAAAGCCCAACCCCCCAAAAGAAAGAAAGAATGTCCCTCCAAAAAAAAAAGCCCAACCCCCCAAAAGAAAGAAAGAAACCCCCCAGTGCTGGTTGTGGTGGTGTAGTGGTGCACTCCTGTAGTTCCAGACACTAGTGGCTGAGGCAAGAGAATCCTGAGTTCGAGGCCAGCCTGGACTCCATAGCAACTCTGTCTTGAAACAAAGAACTATATCTGTCTGTTTTCTGTGGGTAAGAATACAATGCTACCAGCTGGGTGAGTTTTAAAGAAAAGTTTATTTTGGTTCACAGGTCTGATCCAAGGTCAAAGAACGACAGTTAGGACTAGACCTTGCTGCTTCCAGAGTTCCAAGGCAGGACAGAGTGGCACATAGGGAGAGAGGGAGGTGTTCAGGAGGGTGTGTGTGTGTGTGTGTGTGTGTGTGTGTGTGTGTGTGTGTGTGTGTGTATGCGTGAATATGAGCATGTGTCTCTGGACAGTCTCCCTCTTACAAAGCCACTAGGATCCTATGACTGGATCATCTAATCCTGGTCACCCCCAAACACCTCCCCGGCACGTCCCATAGCCTCTGAATACCTGGCATCTCAGGTTCACTGTGAGTTTTCAGAGGGGACAAAGCATACTCAAACCCCAGCCAGGGCAGAGATGGGCAGAAGTGACAGCCTTCCCCACCCACCTGCCCTCCAAGGACCAAATGGGAGGGCTGCTCCGCTTACTAAACAGCACTGCTCTCGCTGTGATGAGTCCTGTGCTTCTCAGCAGAGCCTTCATAGTTAAGGTAACCAAATGTTCTGCTTAGCCTGGGCCCAGGGCTTTCCCAGGATGCAAACTTTCAGTGTGGCAATATTGGACAGTCCCAGGCAAATCAGGATGCTTAGTCACTGTGTACGGCCAGGTCCTGATAGGGATCACTGGGGTGAAGTCTCCAAACAGAGACCTGGAAAAGGCTGAAGGGTGTTTGCGAAGGACCAGGCGAGGTGGTTCAAATTCTCACCTGAGAAAGGTGCTTTCCAAGCAGCTGGGGCAGGAAACTAAGTTCACGGATACAGGCTTTCAAACCAGCAAGGGCAGTCAGACCAAGTTCATGGGAATGTGCCTTCAAAGCTCGGAGGCTCGTGGTGGCCTGAAGTGGGAGCTTGATTGGAAAGCGGTGAAGAGAGATGATGGGAAGGGAAGGCTCGGAGGAGCCAGGTGAAGAAGGCCTCCATAAAGCACGCTTTGCTGTTCCGTCCGAGTTGTCACACTACACAAATCATATTCAAAGTCAAGCGTTATGGTGCATGCTTTTAAGCCCAGCACTTGCGGGGCAGAGGCAGGTGGATCTCACAGGCCAGCCTGGTCTACTTAGTGAGTTCCAGGCCAGCTGGGGCTACAGAGACCCTGTTGCAAAAAGACCAAAAAACCCAAAAAAAAAAAACTCCTATTCAAGCGTGTGCTGCTGTGTGCTGATGTATTTATGGCACACAGCTACATCTATTTGTTTGTGTTTACTTTTCTTCCTCTTCTTCCTTTTCCTCCTCCCTTTCTTCTCCTTTTTATTCTCCTCATCCTCTTCTTCATTTATTTTTATTTGGTCTTTTTGAGACAGGGTCTTCCTTTAATCCCAGCTGTCCTGGAACTTGCTACATAGACCAGGCTGGCCTCGAATTCACAGAGCTCCTCTGGGCTCTGCCTTGAGTGCTGGGATTAAAGGTGTGGGCCACCACGGCTCTTCATTTTTTTTTTTGACGTGCTGGTGGCGGAAGCCGGAACCTCACACTAGGCTGGTGCTCCATCACTAAGTCACACCCCCAGTCCTTGTAAGTCACTTCCTTTTCTTGACAATTATCCTCATCAATTGCCAGCACTTGAATAGCTCCCTCCTGCCCAGGTGGCCTGCAGAGAGCGTCATGTAGTCTAAGGGCCTCAGCTGGTGATTTCAGCCCAGGTCTGGCTTCCTCTTGGCCCTCACCTGTGTGTGCAAGTGTGTGATACTGGCAAGGGGAGATCCACTTACCTGTCTGGTTGGTTCTCACTCACGTTGACAGAGGTGTGTGAGCTCTGTCGGTCCCTGGATTCACAGCACTTGGCCAGTGTCTAGCAGCAGGCAGACTTCCTGGCTGCACCGGAAACAACAAGGCTTCACGTCAGAAGTGGCTCATATTCTTCAGACTGTATTCCCTTTGGGCACTCTGGTTTGATCCTGACAACTCAGAGTCCATGGATTTCCTAAGCAGTAGGATCCTTGGATGCTGGAATAAAGTGTATCCTCTAGCATGGGACCCTGGGAAGCTTCCAAATTAGAGAGCAGAATGAAATACATGTGGCTTATTTCCATAACCAAGTTGAGCTCTGCTGCAGGTGTGTTAGCCTGTCCTTTTCATCCCAGTGTTCAGGAGGCAGAGCCAGGTAGATCTCTGTGAGTTCGAGGCCAATTTGGTTTACATAGCAAGTTCCAGGCCAGCTGGGGCTACACAATGAGATCTGGGCTGGAAAGATGGCTCAGTGGTTAAGAGCACTGGCTACTCTTACAGAGGACCTAGGTTTGGTTCCTAGCACCCACATGGCTAACAACTGTCCTCAACTCCATTTGGGGGGGTGTTGATTGCCCTCTTCTGGCCTCCATGAGCATTGCACACATGGATGCACGTACATGCTGGCAAAATACTCATACACATAAAATAAAATTAAAAACAACACTTGTGGAAAAAGAAAAAAAAATAAAAACAATAAAGAACTGAGCTTTGTAGTCTGGGAGAGCTGAGCGCCAGTCCAGCTCGGGCATTCTCTAGCAGTCAGTTCTCGGGGAGTTTCACTTGAACAGTCTCTTGCTCCTTGCTGGCTGGCCCCAGCCTTGGGGCCACATCAGCATTACTGTTCTAGCTCAGCCTGCATGAGGCAATTGTGCTTGGCATTGAACCCAGGCCCTCCTGTATGCTGAGCCCAAGCCAAGTCCCAAATACTTTTATTTATTTATTTTTTGGTCTCTTTTGTCATAGGGTTTCCCCACAGCCCCAGCTGGCCTGGAACTCACTATGTAGACCAGGCTAGCCTCTTGAGTGCTGGTATTAAAGGTGTGTGCCACCGCACCTGGCCTCCAAATGCTTTGTTTTTGAAGAGTTTTACATTTGTGGTGGCGCACACCTTTAATCCTAGCACTTGGGAGGTAGAGGCAGGCAGATCTTTGTGAGTTCAAGGCCAGCCTGGTCTACAGAGTGAGTTCCAGGACAGCTGGGGCTACAGGGAGACCATGTCTCAAAAAGACAAAAAAAAAAAGAAAAAGAAAAGAAAAGTTATGAGTGGGGAGAGTTTCCATTTCTTGCACAACTTCCTGTGGGTGGGGCCTCCTGAGGCCTTAAATTTGGTATTTGTCTGACTTCCCTTTTTTAGTGGTGAAACATTCAACCAGAAAGCTAGGTTTACAGGAGGTTGCGGCTTTTTTTAATGAAAATGGTCCTGTTCCCCAGGTGCACTCCTTCTCTGTGTGCTCACCCGTGGCCTCTGTGGGGAGCACACCCCATCCCCTGAGTTATCTCGTTGCAGGCTGGGTGGCCCAGATATGGGGGTGGGGATTGGGCCATGGAGGAGATTTCTCAGGGATGATTAAGCCAGACATCCAGGAATCTTGGGGTACATGGCACACAGAGCTCTCTGTTTCAAATGTGGGGAGGTTTGGGACCCGAGGCACGTGGCCTTGCCACGTGAGGCTGCATTTCCTTTCCTGCAAAATGAAGATGAAACAACTGTCCAACCATGGCCACATAGAGTCTTCGTGAAGCCGAGTGAGCCGTCTTGAGTGGTACTTGTTCCATTCAGCTCTGCAGGCCACACCAGCAACAACGTGGATGTCTGTGGGCTCTGTCCCTGCTGTTCTCAGCTCTCCCTCTCTGTGTCTGTCTGCCCAGGGTGACAGGAAGAAACTCCCTGCACCATAGTGCAGCATTGGCTTCAACAGCTCTGTTTGGCAGTCAGCAAGGCTTTCTCAAAATACATCTTCCCTGGCTCAACGGTTAAGAGCACCGACTGCTCTTGCAGAGGGCCCAGGTTCAGTTCCCAGCACCCACATGGGGACTAAGAACCATCTTTAACTCCAGTTCCAGGAGAATCCAACACCCTTTTCTGACCTCTGCAGTATTGCAAGGACACGGGTGCACCAACCTACATGCAGATAGTACACTCATACACATAAAATTAAAATAAAATAAAATAAAATAAAATAAAATAAAATAAAATAAAAAATACATCTTCCCTGTATACACAAATTCCTCCATAAAACAAAAGTACAAGAATAGTTCTGTAACTAAAAACATGTTTTTAACCTGTGTGCTGTTACATATCCATCTATAATCCCAGAACCTGGGAGACTGAGGGGGGGCTTGGGAAATGATGAACAAGGGGCCAGACTGGGGCTGCACAGTGAATTTTAGGCCAACTGCCTGGCTAGACAGCAAGACTGTGTCAAATGAATAAGTAAAGAAATAAAAGTTTTGTGGGTTTTTTTTTTTTTTTTGTCTTCTTGAGACAGGGTCTCCATATAGCCCCAGCTGGCCTAGAACTCACTTGGTAGACCAGCCTGGCCTTGAACTCATAGACATCCACCTGCCTCTGCCTCCCAAGTGCTGGGATTAAAGGTATGTGCCACTGTGCCTGGCTACAAAGGAAGTTTTAAGTGCACTTAGAATAATGGCTTTTTTTTTTTTTTGGTCTTTTCAAGACAGGGGCTCCCTGTAGCCCCAGCTGTCCTGGAACTCACTCTGTAGACCAGGCTGGCCTTGAACTCACAAAGATCCACCTGCCTCTGCCTCCCAAGTGCTAGGATTAAAGGTGAGAATAATGGCATTTAATTAGCATCAAATGCTTTTAGAAAATGAGTGGTTTGTATCACAAATGATCCTTTTGCCTAAATTACTCTATGGTCCAATTTGATTTCTTTTTCCTTTTTTTGTGATTTTTCTTTTGTTATTTTTTTTATTGAATTTTTTTGTATTTCATACAGAATATCTTTTTTTTTTTTTTGGTCTTTTTTGAGACAGGGTCTCCCTGTAGTCCTAGCTGTCCTGGAACTCACTCTGTAGACCAGGCTGGCCTTGAACTCACAAAGATCCGCCTGCCTCTGCCTCCCAAGTGCTAGGATTAAAGGCATGCGCCACCACGCCCGGCTACATACAGAATATCTTAATCATCTTTATACACCCCCTCCCCCATTGTGATTTCTTAGAGCTTTTGGATTACAGCCCTGAATCTGGGAGAAAGAGACCTGTCCCTGCTAATATTATCCAACAAGCAAAAAGTTTGGGGGAAAAAAAGGCCCAGAGTCTAAAATTCACTGGAGACTTTGCGGCATGTCTCCCGCCAAGAGGTTTCCAGATGTTTTCTGAGAAAGAAGAGGAGCAGAGGGAGTGGGCTTCATGGTGTTTCAGGCCTGGTGAGGCCAGTTCTGAAACCGCAGGGTGTTTGGTTACGCTGAGGCTGTCAGGATAGGTACAACTCCAATTCAGGCTCAAGAACCCACCCAGGGCAAGAAAAGCAGAAGCTGATGACAAGCCAGGCCAGCTCGAGAAGTGTTTGCCCTAAGAAATGCATGCCGGAAGATGGAGAGATGGCCTAGCGGTTAAGAGCACTGACTGCTCTTGCAGAGGACCCGGGTTCGATTCCCAGCACCCACATGGCGGCTAAGAACCGTCTTTAACTCCAGTTCCAGGGAAATCCAACACCCTCTTCTGACCTCCGCGGCATAACATGACAGGGGTGCACAGACCCGCATGCAAACAGTACATTCATACACATAAAGAATAAATTAAAAAATTTTTTTAAATTTAAAAAAAGAAATGCATGCCAGGGCGGCCACACTGTAGGCTGGTAAAATGCCCCTTGCAGAGCCCTGGCAGGCAGAGAAGGTCTGGTGCCTATGCAGACCCTCTTTCCCTCAGGCCCCATGGAGCGAGTGAGGTAGGCGTGCTTCTCCCAGTCTGCAGGGGGTCTCACCCAGCTGTGGATCCCTGGGTCCCCACAAGCTGTCTCTGTGCCACATTGCTGTCACAGGCCCCAGCGAGAATAAGTGACCTCCCCCTGGGAGGCACATGCCCAGCCTTTTAGAACCACTGAGAACAGGCACCCCAAACCTGAGCCTGGGTTGTTCCAGGATTTGTTGTTTGCGTTTGTTTGTATTCCCTTCACCTGAATGTCCATGGGCCACACCAACCAGCCTTGTTGATCTTGGACTCTGGCTGGAATCCAGCTTGAATCTTCCCCTTACCACCCTGTGTCAATTATTTAATGTCTTCTAAGCCCCTTGTGTGATTCATGCGGCTTCTTTGTTAAGGAGGGAGGGACATACCTCAGAGGTCAGGAACTGGCCTGAGACTGGGAGCACAGGCTGTAGCTTCAGGCTTTTCTTCCTGCTCTGGAATGTGCTCTCTGTCCAAAGGCAACAGCACCAAGATTGCCACCCGGCCATCAAAGGAGCCACCCTTGTAGTTTGTGCTCCCCTGCGCTCAGAGATGCAACCCATGCCTGCTGGCTTAAAAGGAAAGGAAAAAAGGGGAAAAAAGCAGCCGCCCTTGGCTGTTAACCTCAGGGGCTAGGGGGTGATAGCCTTTCTCTAGCCCACACATCACACCTCACACCTACACAGTGACCCATCGATTCCACTGCTGGACCTCTCAGACTGACGCTTGATCAGCATTCAATCTATTTCTGCTGTCACAGACACACGACTCACACCAGTCATCATGCTGTCACAGGCTGGCACCGGATTGGCTCTCCCAGCCAAATTCCTGCTAGCACTCGATACTCATACACAAGCCTGAACAGCGTGGAAATAACAGGTCCAGAAATCTTGTCAGGTGGTGATGGAGATTCGATTTATTGTTTGCAGCCCATCCTTTATATAAACAGAATGAAGTCACTTGTCTCAGCCAACCCTAGACTTCTCTGTATCACATCCCCTGTATACATCACTGGATATTGTTCTGCCCCATATCATGTGCTTGGGTCACAAGTGAGTCATGAGTTGATAAAAGCCATTCTCACCTAGGTGCAGAGTCAGGTTCGAAAGACAGGCAGGCAATTTAAGACAATGCAGCCGCAGGTGGCCGGCTCCTACCTACACACCCTGAGCAACTCCTGCCCAGGCTCATAGCTAATGTGCTGCAGCAAGAAGGAGCTGGTGCCAAGCCTTTGGCTCTGTCTCCTGATGTCAAACAAGTTCTCCGTTTGAGCATCCTACTGGGCAGACAGCACACTCAGCAAGTGTATGCTGTCCTTCCCAGGACACCCTGTCACCCTGCCCTCCCAGGACACCCTGTCACCCTGCCCTCCCAGGACACCCTGTCACCCTGCCCTCTCAGGACACCCTGTCACCCTGTCCTTCCCAGGACACCCTGACACCCTGCCCTCCCAGGACACCCTGTCACCCTGCCCTCTCAGGACACCCTGTCACCCTGTCCTTCCCAGGACACCCTGTCACCCTGTCCTTCCCAGGACACCCTGTCACCCTGTCCTTCCCAGGACACCCTGTCACCCTGCCCTTCCCAGGACACCCTGTCACCCTGCCCTCCCAGGACACCTTGTCACCCTGTCCTTCCCAGGACACCCTGTCACCCTGCCCTCACAGGTCACCCTGTCACCCTGTCCTTCCCAGGACACCCTGTCACCCTGCCCTCTCCCCATTCACCTGACCCTGTTCAGATCAACAGTCACTGGACATGAGGAGGTGTATCCAGCCCCATGGGGTGGTACATATAGCATGTAACATAAAATCATCTGCAAGTCAGTGCTGTGGGAGGATGCCAAGGAGGGCAGGAGGTCTCTGGGGCATGACATTCATTCCCCTGGGACACCAGGACAAAGTGCAAACAGGCAGCCCGGTCAGTTCTGGGGTTGCCCTGGAAGGTGGCCCAGGAAGTCCACACACCCGCCAGCAGCTCTCCCTCACCATCTGACCTGTTGCTACCCCTGAAGCTGGCCACTGCTCAAGTCCACATGTGAGTGCTCTTGGCCGGGGGTTGCTATGTTCTCCAAATGGCGGCCCAGAGCTGGGTGTCTGTCTTGATTTGGCCTTGCTTTTGTGTCCTCTTCCTGGGAACTTAGGCTGCACATTACGCCATGTGCTCTGCCCCCCCCCCTTGTCTCCTTCACTGGTGTTTCTTCCTCTCATGTCCAGAACAGCCTTGGGGCTCCCTACCTGTCTACCGTCCACCCTGTCACCAGCACTGCCTATCCATCCACCTGAGCACCTGGTTCCTGTCATCTTCCAGCTGTCTCGGCCCAGACCTTGACACCCCAGGGACTGTATCCTGCTGTATCTGGCCAGCTTCCCACATGCCCTTAAGCTCAGCCCTGTTCCTCCCTCCACTCTTCTTTCTGTGCTAAAGGCCCCTGCCATCTTTTGGTCACTTAAACCAGGACTCGTCCTCTGATTACCCTGGGTACTACGTCATATCTGATCTGCCTCCCAAGTTCTCCGGAGCATCTCTTTCATTACCTGGGTGATCCCTACATTTGGTTGGCACAACACTCCTCTGGGCTGCTGCTGCCCCACAGTATTCCTGCAACCCATACTCCCCTGCAAGAGCAGTCTTTCTGGAACACACACTGGTTCATCCTCACCTGCTTCCCCTGGGACTGCATCGCCTCAGTTCCAGGGACTTCCTGCTCACTGGGCAATGCCTGGCCCACAGGGTGGCAAGCACTAGGCACCCTTCGGGTCATATGCCCAATACATAGGCTCCTTCTACCCACAGTCCCTTCTCCCAATCCCCACTCCTCTGTCAGGAGTAGTTCAGGCATTACCTCACCGGAACATTTGCCCATCTGAACACCTGCCATCCCATTCTAATCGGCTCCTCTCCATTGGTTGCTCTAGATATTTTATACCAAGTTCTGTCTGGGCCACTATCACTCTACACAGAGAAAGCTGGGTGACCCCTGCCTCACCTTCCCTTCAAGGTCAAGGGCTGCCTTCCACGTTTACTTCTCCAGCACCTATCACTGCGCCTTCCCCAGTAAGCACTGAGGATGTCAAGAATGCAGAGAATGGAGGGGAGGAGGTAATGCAGACAGCGGCACAGCCACCCATGATTTCCCTGTGCCCCTCTCTGGCTCTGCTGTTGTGGGCACAGACACCCTGGTGCTTTCTGCTTCTGCTGGATGCTCTGGAGGATTTTTCATGAGAAGACACAGAATCACTCAGCATTTATTTTATTATTTTTTTATTTTTTATGTGTATGAGTGTACTGTCTGCATGCAGGTTGGTGCACCGGTGCAATGCCTCGGAGGTCAGAAGAGAGTGTTGGATTCCCTGGAACTGGAATTAAAGATGGTTCTTAGCCCCCATGTGGGTGCTGGGGATCGAACCCAGGTCCTCTGCAAGAGCAGTCAGTGCTCTTAACCACTGAGCCATCTCTCCAGCCCCATCACTCAGCATTTAAAGCTGGAAGGGGCATGTAGGTTTTCTAACTTAATGCTTTATTTATTTATTTAGTTAGTTAGTTAGTTAGTTACCTAGTTAGTTAGTGTATTAGTCACTTTTCTAGCCCAAAGTATCAAAGTCTTCCACATTTCTCCAAACACCCACATAGTCAGGTTCTTCACAGCCAACACCCCACTCCTGGTACAAAATACTGTATTAGTCACTTTTCTCTTGCTGGGATAAAACAACATGACCAAGGGAACTTGTAAAAGGAAGAGTTTATTTGAGCTTATGATTGACAGTTCCAGGGAATTAGAGTCCATTGTGGCAGGAGGCATGGTGGCCAGGGCTGGAGCAGAAAGCCAAAGTTCACATCTTGCAATGACTACAGGAAGTCAAGAGAGAGAGAGAGAGAGAGAGAGAGAGAGAGAGAGAGAGAGAGAGAGACTGGAGACTAGCAAGGCTTGTTAAACCCACTAAGCCTGTCTCCAAATGACATACTTCCTCCAGCATGGCCACACCTTCTAAGACCTCCCAGAACAGTGCCACCAACTGGGGACCAAATGTCTGAATACTTGAAGCCTATGGGGGACACTCTCATTCAAACCACCACAGTTAGTTTTTGGTCTTTTTGAGACAGGGTCTTCCTGTAGCCCCAGCTGTCCTTTAACTCACTATGTAGACGAGGCTGTCCCTGAACTCATAGAGATCTGCCTGCCTCTGCCTCCCAGGTGCTGGGATTAAAGGTGTGCGCCACCACACCCGGATTTAATGCTTTTATTTTACAGAGCCCAGAGCTGGGCTCCCCAGGTCATGAAGACAGACGTCGAAGTGCCTGGACTTGCAGGCCTCCAACCCACTGCTTGTCCAGTTTAGATGTCCCCTCCTGAAGTTAGGGAACAAGATGCCTTGAAGATGAGGTAATGGAAATGATAATGGAAATTAATTGCTCTTTGTACAGAGCTGGGAAAGTGAAGCTCAAGGTGGGGGCAGATCAAAGTGAAGCCTGTTCTTCACTGATGACTTTAATCTGTCATCACGTGATGCAAAGGGTCCCTCCTTTATTTAATTTATTTTTTTGGTCTTTTCGAGACAGGGTCTCCCTGTAGCCCCAGCTGTCCTGGAACTCACCTTGTAGACCAGGCTGGCCTTGAACTCACAAAGATCCGCCTGTCTCTGCCTCCCAAGTGCTAGGATTAAAGGCGTGCGCCACCACGCCTGGAGTGTTCCTCCTTTATAGGGACACTAACCCTGAGCACTCAGATTTCTAATCTTCCTGAAGGCTCACCTCTTAACACCTTCACCGGTGTGGTGGATAGGGTTAGATGTGTGAATCTGAGTGGAGGGACACAATATTTAGAACCTATGAGGCCTTATCATCCGTAATTAGTTTTAATGTTCTTTCTTTCCTTCTTTCTTTTCTTCTTTCTTTTTTTTTTTTTTTGCACCCACCACGGGGGCTGCCCCGCCCCCCTGCACAGCCTTCTTGGCAGCCGTCGTCTCCTGGCTCTTGGGCTTCCTCTTCTCGTGCTTGCGGTCCCGCTCTACAAAGGTGCCCTTCATCTTTGCAATGATGTCTGAGTCGGTCTTGGCATACTGGATCCGCATGGGCTTGTCGTAGAAGGGGAAGCCCTGCATGGAGCGCAGGGCGTTGGTAGCACTGCTGACCTCCTTGAAGATGACAAAAGCCTGGCCCCGCATCTTCAGACTCCGTGACACCAAGATATCCAGGATCTGGCCGAACTGGGAGAAGATGGCATACAGGGACTTCTTGAGCTCGTCCTTCTTGATCTTCTCATTGAGGTTGTTGATATAAATAGTGTGGTTGGGACGGGTCTCGGGAACTGCCATGGTGTGAGATGCTGGAGTAGATCACTAGAGCCGCCGCTCCCGCCGACCGAGCGCGCCACGCTCCTCAGGCCCGGAGCACACTGCTTCCTCTTCTTTTCTTCTTTCTTTCCTTCTTTTATTTATTTATTTATTTATTTATTTATTTATTTATTTATTTATTTATTTATTTTTGGTGTTTTTGAGACAGGGTCTCCCTTTAGTCCCAGCTGGCCTGGAGCTCACTCTGTAGACCAGGCTGGCCTTGAATCACAGAGATCTGCCTGGGTCTGCCTCCCAGTGCTGGGATTAAAGGCATGCACCACCATGCCCAGCATAGTTTTAATGTTCTTTAAATCCACCACTGCCTGTCACTATACCCAGAGCTGCCTCGTCTATGTCCAGGTCTGCCTGAATCAAGTGCCTGGTCATTGTCACCATGAAGGCCCATCCGTCTAACATCTCATTCCCATTTGCCCTCAGTATATAGCATGCTGCGCATTTGGAGACAACAGTACATCACAATGTTACAGGCTAGCCTTGAACTCAAAATCCTGCTGCCTCAGCCTCCAGAGCCTGAACTGCAGGCAGCACTTGGCTCAGTCATCTTTTAGCTTCTGATTGTAATGAACAAAGATTCTATTGTTTTATTTTCTTGGTAGAAATCTTAGCTAATTGTTTTTCTGGGTGAGGAATTGTTGATCTTAAAGTGAGGGACTCTAGATGGACTGACTAGACCTCAGTAGATGAACTCACACCAAGAGGTCTGTAACTTAACATGATAGGCCTTAACACAAATGACAGAATGTATGACTTCCAGTGGGGGGCTGTGGGAGGTGCCAGTGGAGAAGGGGAGAAAGGTGATTAAGATCATTGTATGAAATGCACAAAAGCTCAATAAAAAATTAAGGAAAAAAAAAGATTGAGATGGTCTGTATAAAATTAAAACATTTAAAGCCAGGCGTGTTGCCTTTAATCCTAGCACTTGGGAGGCAGAGGCAGATGGATCTCTGAGTTCAAGGCCAGCCTGGTCTGCAGAGTGAGTTCCAGGACAGCTGGGCTGCAGGGAGACCCTGTCTCAAAACAAACAAAGAACAAAAACAAAAACAAAAATAAAAAAGCATTTCCATAACCTGGGATTTCAAGCTGCCCCAAGGTGTCTTACAGAGATTTGTTCACAAAATTTCACTGCTGGTGGCCCAGCACGCCTTCTTGCTCACACCGTGGTGTGGACGGCCCTCTAGTGGGCCTCCACTGTAACAGTAAGTGGGGAGCTGAAAGCCAGGAGACTGCTTCAGCCAATCAGCACAAACACTCCTGGAACCTACTGTGCTTTGGGCCCTGGGCACACCTTGGTGAGCCCCACCAACAATCCCCTGCTGTAAGCAGCAAGGGGGAGCAAACGAAGTTGCTTCTAACAGGCCCTGAGTGCCCCCCGCTCTTCGCAGTCTGTTCTTTGGGTCTCCCTGGGGTCACCCTGCAAGTCCCCTCCACCTACACACACACAGTCTTTTTTTTTTGGATTTTTGAGACAGGTTTCCCCTGTAGCTCCAGCTGGCCTGGAATTCGCTCTAATAGACAGGCCTGGCCGTTGAACTCACAAAGATACCGCCTGGCCTCGTGCCTCCCTCCTGCGCTAGGATTAAGATGCTGTCTCCCCACGCCAGTGCAAGTCTTTTTTTTTTTTAATTTAATTTTATATTATTTCTGTATGGTATCAATGTACTGTTCATGCATGCAGGTGGTGCAACCCATGCGTGCATGCCGGCAAGGTCAGAAGGGTGTTGGATTCCCCCTGGAACTGGAGATTCTCCCTAAAAGGAATGTGGAGGTTCAGATGGTAAGCTCCCCATGGGGTGCTGGGGATCGACCCGGGCCTCTGCAAGAGCGGTCAGCACTCTTAACCGCTAGGCAATCTCTCCAGGCCCCCAGTCTTTTTTTTTTTTTTTTTTTTTTTTTTTTTGTTTTTTTTTTTACAAGACAAGTTCTCACTAGTGTATAGCTCCTGGCTGGCATGGAGGTCAATCACTATGGACTAGCCTGGCCTTGAAACTCTACAGAGATCTTAACCGTGCCTCTCGCCCCCTTTCCAGTGCTGTTGTTAAAGGCAGGCACCAACACCCACGCCTGGCTCACAGCTTTTCTCAATAACCGAGTGCCTATCCTTATAACCTGGCTTATAGTAAGTGCCCACGAGATATCTTGTTGGGTTAACACATATGGCTTAGAACCCCTCTCCTTAATCTAGGATGGCTCCGCCCACGTAAGTGGGCTCGGCTTCGGCTCAGAGCTGGGGATGTTTGAACATATACAGTACTGTCAAGCTGGGCTTGATAAGCCTATTTAATTTATTTATTATTTATTTATTTATTTTTTGAAACGACAGGGTCACCCTATCAGCCCCGCTGCGCTGGACTTCACTCTGTAGACCAGGCTGGCCTGAGTCGTCAATGAGATCCTCACCTGCATTCTGCCGCCTCCCAAGTGCTGGGATTAAAGGCCCGTTTTGCATAATTCTTTTTTTTCTTTTTTTTTTTTTTATTGGTCTTTTTGAGACAGGGCTCTCCTGTAGCTCCAGCTGTCCTGGAACTATGTAGGCGCAGGCTGGCCTTGAAGCATCACAGAGATCCGCCAGCTCTGCCTCTCCCAATGCTAGGATTAAAGCCATGCGCCACCGTTGTCATGCCGCTGGCATGTGCTATTCTATTTGGGAGCTTTTGGGTTTTTTGTTGAATGTTTCATTGACAGAGCTTTTTTTTTTTTTTTCTTTTTTCTTCCTTTTCTTTTTCTTTTTTTTTTTTTTTTTTTTTTTTTTTTTTTTTTTTTTTTTTTTCTCAGTTTTTTTTCTTGTTTTTTTTTTTCTCTTTTTTTCTTTTTCTTTCTGTCTTTTGAGACAGGGTCTTCTTCCCCTGTAGCCCTGGCTGGCCTAGAACTCTTGTTTGTAGACCAGAGCGGGCCTGGACTCACCACGAGAGTCTGCTCCATCTGTCCGGATTTAATGGCAAGGGCCAACCAGCCGGCCAGAGCTTTGTTTTTTCATGTCTCCTGCTAATCATCTGGAAGCAATGCTGGCTACAGCTTGGGGTTCAGCTAGGATTTGTGTGCACAGCAATCTGCGGGCAGAGGAATTGGTAGTTCAAGTATGCTAGAGAGACTCCTTAGAGCCGAGGTGACAAAGCTGGAATTCAGTCTTGTGGAAGGAGTTGTGTCCTCTGGATAAACCTAACAGGGGTCTCCCAAGTGTGTTTTATCTTTTCCCGTGTTGTTGACCGAGTTACACCTGACGTAAAGCAGCTTAGGAAGGATGGGAGGGTCTATGTTGGTGTTCACAGTTGAAAGGGCATGTCCATTGAACTACAGGGCAGTCAATGGGTGGGGGGAGCCGAGGTGGCTGGCCCACTGCACCAGCAGCCAGGAAGTGACTGTGCGTCCCCAGATAGCATTCTTCTGGTGCCGCGCCAGGGCCCAAGCTGTGTGCCCGTTGCTGCCGGCCACTTTTAGGCCGGGTCTTCCTAATCATCGTGGACTGAGGAGCGGAGCACGGCCTGAGCAAGCAGAATTCTGGACAAATAGAGTCACAGAGGCCAGGTGGCTGAGGAGCTGGGGAAGTCTCTGGAGTCTCAGGCAGAGAGTGACCAGAGGGAGGGTGCAGGGCTGTTTGGAGCCAGCTAGTCATTGAGCTGTCTATAAGAGGACACACACACTCACGCAGGAGGTCAACGCCCACAGCCACTTGTAGCTCATATAGAACTTCTGAGATCTTGGGCTGGGAGAATGGCTCAGGCTGTAAAATGGGTCTCAAGTCTGCCCTGCTCTTGACAGAGGACCAAATAGTGTTCTTGATCCACATCAGGCAGGCTGACAGACCATCTATATAACTCCAGTTCCAGGAGAACCGACGCCCTCTAAACTTTCTGAGTCCGACTCGCACATTGCCAACGACACGAGTGCACAAAACTACATGCAGGACAAGTACATTCCATACACATACAAAAAGAATAGGAAGAAAATTAGAAAAAAAGAAACTTCTGAGATGCTCAAATTGCCTTGGAGGTAAGACATTGCCCTGTGAACGCTCATTTAATAACCCTCCTGGCTGGCACTTCTAATCAAGCTATGCTATCCCGAGCACAGAAAGTACTCTTTATTTTTAACCCAAGGAGGTGTGTTGCTCTTAGGTTCTTTTCAGTTCACTATGGACGGTTTTTTTTAGGAGGTGTCCATTTGCACATTAACCCGCAGTGGATAAACTTGCACCACAGTACATCTGGGTAAATAAGAGATGACTGACCGGGGGCTGGAGAGATCGCCCTGAGGTTAAGAGCGCCGACCGCGCGTACAGAGGACCCAGGTTCGTGATCCCCCCAGCACCCGCATGGCGCTGAGAAACCGTACTGAATCTCCACTCCGGAGAACTTCATCCACCCAGTTTCCAGGCAAGGTAATACGTACCATGGTCGCCGTCTATTCTTCACCTCCCGCGGCATTGAACGACATGGGGGCACAGACTTGCATGCCGACAGTCCAACATTGATCACTGTCATTACCACGAAACTACGATACAAGGCCCATGGGGCCGGGCGGGGTGGCGCACGCCTTTAATCTTAGCATTGGGGAGGCAGAGGTCGGCATAGCTTTGTCTGGTCTACATAGCAAGTGTTTTAGGCCAGCTGGGTCTACAAGAGTGAGTTTTCCAGGTCAAGCCAGAGCTACAAGGTGGGAGATTACATGTCTCCACAAGCGAAGGTGTGACGCGCCCTGGCGCGACGCGAAAAACAAACAAAAAAAAGCAAATAATGTGACTGCGATAGGAAATTTACATGGTGTGAGAAGGTTTGTGAAAGGAGTCTAGCGCGAAGCATGGGATGCGTGGGTGGTGGTGTGGTGTGGTGGGGTGTGGGTGTTGGTGCGTGTGAGTCAGGAGGGGGGGGGGCATATGTTAAGCTGCTCATAAATCACAACCAACACCGCGAGTCAGCTATCGCGCGCTTTACTGTCTCCTGACGCTCTCGCACGTCTTTAGGCTCCAACACTGCAGGACACTGTGGTAGGTCCGCCTTACTATTAGTGCTCGTGTATTGCCATTCTCCTCTCATCTCCATCTCAACTACTCCTCCCTTCTCTCTCTGATCGCTCGCACTCCATCGGGTGGTGTGTGGGACTCCTGTGTGAGGTGGCCGCGGCCTCGCACAAGTAGAGTGTGTGGGAGAGGGGGGTGGGTGTGAAAAATCAAGTAGGGTACAGAAAGACAAGAGAGTATAACATAAAAAAATGGTTCAAGTGACTAAAAAGTTGAGACTAAATATGTAGAGGGGAGGGGGGAGCAGCCAGCCTCGACAAACAATTCGACGACTCGCACAGCACTATTACACTCACGATTGTGGTGAGCAAATAGCGTTTTCTCATTGTAGGCGAGTATAATAAAATAGTTTCCTTCTGCTGTTCCACACCCACCTCGTCACACTTCCTAAACGATCGTCCGTCGTCGCTGCTCTACTTAAGTCTCTGCTCAACGGTAATGTCGCCGTTCGGCTATCCACGCCTCCTTCAGCCTCTCGCAGCCTCGGACAGCAGACATGTAACATTTATAAAACAGCAGGGGAATTTAAAGGAGTTACGTTTTATTCAACAGGAAAAGGACATGTGCCCCTACCTACGTAGACACCATAGGCTAAAAAAATAAAACCCATGCCAGGCATAGACGCCTCTCTAAGAAGCTGTTGAGCGAGATCCCATCAACCCTCAAACCATACTGGCCACTGCCGCCCCTGCTTCTTGGTTGCCCACCAGAACTTTATGGTGAGACACTATTGCTTGAAGACCCATTATTGCATGGGCTGTAAAACAAATAAGGAGAAATTAAGTTGGTGTTGACTTTAAAGTCTCATTTCTATTACTTGGCCAGTGATAATAGTGCTGGGAGTTCCCATTCATACTACCAAAGGGACAAGAGTAATCAAACCCTGTCCAGCTATGAAATCCTAACAAATTTACAAGATAAAATAAAAATTTTTTTTAAAAAAGATAAAAGTTCAGTGCTGGGCAATGGTGGCCGCATGAGCCTTTAAACCTAGAAATCCTAGCACTTTTGAGGCAGAGGCAGGCGGATCTTTTGTGATTCAAGGCCAGCAGCCTGGTCTACATAGTGAGTTCCAGGACAGTTGTGGCTACAGGGAGACCCTTGTCAAAAAGATAGATAAATAAGTAAACAAAAATAATAATAAAACGTTTATGTTACAAAAAAAATTTCAATATTTAAAAAGAATTTTTAGCATAGATTTTAAAAGCATACGGTGTTCAGGAAAGACAAAAAATAGACCCCTATGTGGGTGGTGTCCTCTCAAAGAAGCCAGCATACGTCTTAGAAGCCTTAGTCATATATACCAAGAAAGAATTGTGGTGGCCGAAAGTTTATATCTCAAATGTGTGCTATAAACTTTTTTCTCTGGCTCTTCGTGAATAGTGTCTGGGTGGAATTATAATCTGATAAGGTAAAATTGGGAACTACTATATGTCTTTTTTTTAAACATTAAAAAAATTTTATTTATTTTCTATTATGAATGTACTGTCTGCATGCAGGTTTGTGCACCTCATGTCATGCAACGCCAAGGAGGTCAAAAGAGGGGTCGCAGATTCCACGCTGTGACTTGGAGTTTTCTTCCTGGACTTTGGGTGAAAAGACCATTCTCATCCTCAGCCGCCATTGTGGGTGCAGGGGATCAAACCTGGGTCCGCTGCAAGAGCAGTCGGGGCGCTCTTAAACGCTAGGCTAGCTCTCCAGCCCCTACTATATGGGGTTTCTAGTATGATTTCTAGAACACTGTAGAACAGCTGGCAAGGCAGAACAGCCTCAAGCAAATGTTAATTGTGCTAGATTCTTGCTTCTTAGCTGGTGTCATGTGTATTGTACTGATAAACTGTCATGTGGTTTTTGAGCTCACTGAGAAGAAACAAAAGCAGGAAATTTGGGGATTACAGTGGCAGGAGGAGACCATAATTTCTGAGTCTTTTCAAATCTCTACAGAAACTAACAGAAGTATTTAGGTGGCAAACTAAAAGCCTGCAGGGAACATTTATAACAAACCTTACAGCAAAGTATACCAAGATACATACCTAAGACCTTCATGGTATCAGTGTGCACGAGAGAGAGCAAATAAGGGGAGAAAGGAGCACCTGGTAGACAAGAGAACGAGGAAGCCCAAACCAGCCCATGATACGTCATTAGACAGCGCAAAGAACCAAAGTGAGCTGAAACTAGGAGAGGTTTGCTCATTCCATAGCAGTTGAACACAAACACAAAAAATTTATAGTAAGATCTAAAATGAGTAGAGCAGTCTAGTCACTGTGACTGCTCAAAACTGACACGACACCTGTCTGTTCGACTACTGGAGTAAAGGCTAGACATATTTTCCTAACCCCAAATGAAAATAACAGGCATGTCAGCTCCGTGAAGTTACAAAATTTCTAAAGAAGCAAGTCTGTTATAAATAAATAAAAATAATAAATAAGGGGCTGGACAGATGGGTCAGCTGTTAAGAAAGAAGAGCACTGAATATGACTGCCCTTCTAGAGGACCATGGTGCGAAATCTCAGCAACCACATGCAGCTAACAGCCGTGCAGTAAATCCAGTTCCAGGGATCCAACGCGCCACGTTCGCTCCCCTCGGGGCCCACTGGGTGAAACATGGAGTAGCCCTACACTTACGGTACCCAGTTTTCGGGTAGGTCTTTTTGGCTTACTTTTATTAAGTTCTGGCATCTCATTTTACTATTTTTAATTTTAAGTGTGTGTGTATGTTGTGTAAGAGGACTAACTAGAAGAATACATGTAAAATACAACATAATGCTTTAAAAACAATGTAAAAGGGAAGAGTAATATTTATTTATTTTAATTATTTGACTTTTTTAAAATTTTGTGGTGTTTTGCAATGCCCATGGAGGTCAAGAAGAGAGCAGAGATCCCTGAAACTGGGTTATGGATGGTTGTTGCCACCAGGTGGGGCGCGTGGGAATTTGAAACCTGGTTCCCTCTACAAGAGAGTAGTCAGTGCTCTTAACCACGAGCCATCTCCCTCCAGCCGTCTCTGTTTTTCTTAAAAATAAACCGGAAAATTGTTTCTGTGAGGAGCTGGAGAAGATGGCTCAGTGATGAATCACACATGACACGGCCATGAAGACCCTGAGTTTGAATCCCAGCACCTACTTGGTAGCTAACAACAATCTATATTCTAGTTCTGGGGAGCTGACACCCCTCTTCTGCCTCGTTGCCACCTCTGCGGCATTGCATGACAAGGGTGTACTTACACACATGAAGGCCATTGTCCTAGTTTGTCTCCCATTGCTTGGTGGACAAAACACTCTGACTGGAACAAACCAACTTGGGAATAAAGGGGGCCACCATTAGCTCAACATCTCCCAGGGTCACAGTTCTCACTCAGGGAGGCCCAAGGGGGACGGGGTGGGGGAGGGGGGGGAGAGCAGGAACATCCAGGGCTGTAGCCAGTAAACGCGGGTCGTCAGTAGTATGGACGCGTTCGATGGTGTTGCACATATGGAGGGGATAGAGGCAATGAAAGGAGTAACGCGGGGGGGGCAGGGGTGAGGGAAGAGGAGAGGAGATCAAAATAATGGGAGAGATGTAGGAGTTAAAGATGCGGGATATCACTGGCTTGATCCCCTGCTCATGCCCAGGACGCCAATTCCTTATAATAGCATTATACCGTACCAAACAACAACCTGCTCAGGGTATTGCAGGCACCACTCACTTTGAGCCCGGCCCTTCCCACACTGCTTGGCAATGAAGACAATAGCGGAAATGCTCCACACATCTGGCCACAGGCCAATCAATGGAGCCAATTCCCCAATTGAGGCTCCCCTCAACCCAGGTGTTCCCACCTGAATATGGCAAACTAAAGCCGCCAGCACAGCTATGACAGCAATCATACAACATGAAAATAAAAAAAAGTAAAAATCCGCGAAAGTGGGAATCAAGAAAAATAAAAATACCAAGCCACAGAATATACCTAAGGCATAGAAGATAATAGAAATATGGTGGAGGAAAGGAGGGAAGGAAAGCTACGAGGGTAGGGGACGCTGGAAATAGCTTCAAAATCAGCTATTAAAGCACAAAGGCATTCAGGAAATAATACATACAACAAGTGAAAATAACATAATCCACCTAAGAAAATGTAAAGTAAGTTGAAACTAAAAAATAACTTTGGGAGGCAGCGGCAGATGGATCTCTGTGCACTGAGAGGGCCAGGCGCATCAGTCTCACAAAAGTGATGTCCAGCCAGCTGGGGCTACAGGAAGCCCTGTCTCAAAAGACAAAAAAACAAAAAAACAGGTGCTGGGGAGATAGCTTGTTTGGTAAAGTGCTTGCCTCTCAAGCTAGATGACTTGAGTTTGGATCTCTAGCACTCTGGGTGTTGTGGTGTGTGTGGTGTGTGTGTGTGTTTATAGGCGTATATTAGAGAAAAACATGTAAAAGTAGACAATGTATTTTAAAAATTCAAATGAAGACTGTAGTGAAATGCCTCAAAAGTTAAATATTACAGGAGACAATAAATATTTACATATGAAGTGAACAGAATTTTCTATAGAATCAGAAAGATAAGCAAAATAATTCAAAGACATTCCCAAATTAAAGACAAAACCAACATCACATGATCCCATTTATAATTTTTTGTGTGTATCTTTTGAAACGGGGTCTCTCCCTGTAGCCCCGCTGGCCTGAAACTCAAAAGCACTAGTAGACCAGGCTGGCGTGAACTCACAGAGATCCAACCTGCCCCTCTTCGCCAAAGTCCCTGGATGAGAAGGCAGAACCACGATGCCCAGCTCAATCACATTATATTTCTAAAAATTAATCCCCCCAAATAAATAAACATAAACAAATTTTAGAAAGTTGTTTAAATTATTATTTTTAATTTAAAAAGTTTAGACATCTAGATTTAAAACAATTGTAGAAAGGAAAGTTAAATTTAATCATTTGATTTTTCTACATTAATGTGAATATCAGAAAAATAAATCAAACATTTAAGATAGTAGTTTAAGGAGGGGGGCTGGAAAGATGGCCTAGCGAGTTAAGAGCGCCGACCGCTCCTACACAGAGGACAACCGGGGTTCGATCCCCAGCAGCCCAGGGCGGCCAAGAACCGTCCCGAAACTCCAAGTCCAGGAGAAACTCCAGCTTCCAGGGGAATCTGAGACTCTCTTCCTCTCTTTTCTTCTGCCTCCATGGCATTGCACGACCGGGTGCACAGACGATTTAGCATCAGACAGTAATTCAATACATATCCCTACAATACACATACGAGAATAAATAAAATTAATAATAAAAAAAAATAATGTTAAGGAGGACCTGAAGAGGTTTTGGCTCATGGGATAAGAGCACTTCGTGTTCTAGAGGACCT
Source organism: Rhizomys pruinosus (assembly GCA_009823505.1). Lineage (NCBI taxonomy): Eukaryota > Metazoa > Chordata > Mammalia > Rodentia > Spalacidae > Rhizomys > Rhizomys pruinosus. The sequence goes on from VZQC01015735.1 coordinate 2,217,365, forward strand.
GGGTTCACCGGCGTCCACATGGCAGCTTCGGTCAATCCTTTCTGTCCTCTGTGGGCACTAGTACTACTACTACTACTACTACTACTACACACGCACAAACACACACACCACACACAGCACACACACACATACCAACCGGCAATAAAACTCTTGTATAAAAATAAAGAAGTCATTTTTAAAAAGATACTAAAGGAAACAAAATATGAAGCCAAGAAAGACAAAACATCAAGTATAAAGAGCACTTACATACTGATGTCCATATATAAGAATTCAGAGAATACTGTTCTCATGAGGGGTATAAAAAGAAATGAGCTTCAGACTACCAAAATCACTAGATAATCACTGATAAAATAGAGATACACATATGATAGATGGTATTTTGTAGAACGAAAATGAGAGCAGGTGAGGAGTTTTAAGGAGAAAATAGTCTACAGGGATAATATGCTTGACAATGTATAAAGGAGAGAGAGAAATGGCTTGATGAAAATTTGATTTCTAGTCAGCATAATTGGTAGTAGCATAATTGTTACTAATATTATCTTTTTTTTAATTGTTTATTTATTGTTTATTTAGTTCTGTATGATGTAGGAATGTATTGTCTGCAGGCAGTTTTGTGCACCCGTGTCGTGCAATGCCGCGGAGGTCCCCTGGAACTGGAGTTCGGCTGGAACTGGAGTTCGGCTGGAACTGGAGTTCGACTGGAATTGGAGTTTCACTCAGTTTTCTGCCGCCATGTGGGTGCTGGCCACCATGTGGGTGCTGGGGACCGAAAACCTGGATCCTCTGTAAGAGCGGTAACGGCGCTCTGAAAAAAAAAAAAAACCCTCTAGGCCATCTCTCCAGCCCTAATATTTCTTTTGAAGACTTGAATGAGCATAGGGAAAAAACAAATTAAAAGGTTTGGATTATAGCATTTGTAATGGCGTTCATAAGACCTGTGTCAGCTCAAGTCAAACAAAATCCAGGCATGGAGTGCGTAGGTGGTCAGAAGCCACAGGCTATACCTAAGAAATTTTGGTAACTGATGGCTGCTGGGAGAGGAAGAGTCATTTTTCTTTAAAAAAAAAAAATTGTGATACCAGGTAGGTAGACCAGGATCCAGGGGATACATGCACAGCCAAGAGCAATTGCAGACACAAATTAGAATCAATAGGCCTCAAAAATAATAATAGAGGACATGAAGTCGGGTGATTGTAAGTAGGGACAGAGATGGGGGAAGGGGTTGAATATGATCAAATACAGTGTATGAAATCCTCAAACAGTATTTTTTTTTTTTTTTGCTTGAGTATAGTTTTTAATTCAATTCATGACAAATGCACACTTGATTACCTTTCTGAGTAGAACTATTTTATATAAATGGATTTGAACCATCTCACTCATTCCTGCCATCTTATTACAAATAAGAAATCAAAAATTTCTACATAATATTTCAACAGAGTGGCTCAAACAGAACCTGTAAAGTTGAGAGTCCGACATAAGGAAGTTCAGGAACATCGCTAAAAGTGTGGGAAAAAAAAACAACACTTTGCCTGGGTTTAAGAGTGGGCCTTTACTTTTGATGGAATCGGAGACAATCTTGGCCTAAAAGTGTATTCGTTCAATCTACTACTGAAATATCATTTTCTGACCCAACATCAGATGGCAAATCATTTGCAACCAAGTACTGCAACACCCCTAACTTCCTTGTATATAATTTTCATAGCTAAAACCAATTACAGCCACAAAACAGGTACTATGCAGACAAGTTCAGATAGATATAAACTACTATCAAAATGAAAATTACTAAGAACGTGTATACACACATGTGTATACCAGTTTTGTGCCTTGTTTGTTAGAGAGGGATAAACTTTTGAAATTGTTTGGGAGTCAAAGAAAGGAAAACATCTTTGGATAAACTCTGAGTTCTTAACTGTGAAACTCTGAACCTGTTAACTAAAACCTCCAGAATTAGGACTGACCTAAATCTACAGAAGTGGGGCCATGTTATGAAAAATAACAGTTTTAATTTATGTATTATTTATTTATGTTAGTTATTTATTTATTTATGTTAGTTATTTTTTGGTCCTTTTGGATGGGGTCTCCCTATAAGAGTATCTCCAGCTGTTCTGAAACTCTGTAGACCAGCTGGCCTTGAACATCACAAAGATCCCGCCTGCCTCTGCGCGCCCAAGTGCTAGATTAAAGGCATGTGCCACCACCACTCCCCCGGCTAGAAACTAACATATTTTTTTTGTTAATTTTTAATTCTTGTATGTGTAATGATGTCTGGTCTGCATGTAGGTCAGTGTGCCCGTGTCATGCAAATGCTGCGGAGATCAGTCAGAACAGAGGAGCGTTGGTTTCCCCTGGAACTGGAGTTTAAAGATGGCTCTCACTGCCATGTGGATGCTGGGGATCAACCCGGTCCTCTGCAAGAAGCAATCATGCTCTTAATAATCCCTAGGCCATCCGCTCCAACCCCAAAAAACAGGGTATTTTTTAAAAAAAAGCATGGGATATTATTATCCTACTATTCGTTACATCCTTGAAAAGTGGGATTGTTGGTGTGGAAAAATGTAGAAGCAGCTGCAATTTAGAAATATTAAAATCCCTTATTTCTTAAGTTGAATTAGAAATATGAAGATGAACTTGTGAAGAGGCCAGGGAATAGTTACCATTCCAATAGCAATGAGCATTCCCAGCCCCAGACGGGTCTTTTTTTTTTTTTTTTTTGTTTTTCTTAATTATTTTTTATATAAAATTTGACGGTTTTGAAAGCAGGTAGTAACATACCTCAGTAAATGATTTATTGTCACAGTGAGGCACTCATTGAGGTTTGCAATGTAGAGGCCAATGCTTCTGAATTTGAAATAAACCAAAGTCACCCAAGAAGGAGGAACCTGAATTGATGGATTTCCTATAAAGGACAGGCCTGTTGCTGGGTTTTTGAGGCCCTTTTTTTCTTAAGTAGAAATTAATATTGGAGGGTACAGTCCACTGTGGATATTAGTATCTCTCACACATGTGCCTGGGCAGAAGAAGAAATGTGCTTGAAGGAGTCATGGAAATCAAGCATGAAGCCAAGCCATTCCTCATGATTTCTTTTTGAATTTTGTGCTTGAATTCCTCCTATGTCTATCCTCAATGACTACCGTAAGATATAAAGCCTTTCCCATGTTGATTTAATCCATATTTTATTGCAAACAACAGAAATCGATCTAGGATAAGGGCATGGACTCCTTTTTGAAATGGGCAAATTGTAAAAAATAATTTTCAAGCTTCTTTGATCCTGCACTACGTCCTACGTTTCAAAAGTGTCAGTGATGCTAAACTGTTAGGAAAATTCCCTGTTTCTTTAACATTTACCGAGCTACTACTTAAGGTACTCATAGCTTCATACATGAGCTTTTCTCCATTTCCTTATTCCATAGATTTTTACACATGATGGTATGCTACGAGCTAAGTCAAAGAGTGTTTTTTAACAATGAGGCGCCAGTAAAATCTTGAACCCTGATGGTTAATACCATGGCACAAAGTTCTCTCATATTCTATATATTTCTGACTCTCCTCATCTGCAAAAGCACATTGTCCCTGCTCAAAAAACCGAGAAGGAATAGCATAGTAAGGTTTTCATGGAGTCCTTACATGATTCTTCAAGGAGAACTATGAATTGTTCAGGGGATTTCCCCTTGATAGGAACCTAAAAAATTTTCTGTAACAGATCATATGTCCAGTGTGTGTGTGGGGTGACTTCACACTTGTATAATATGCTTTGTGCACAATGAGTAAAGTTGTCTCATAAATTTTCCACTTAGTTTATGTTCACAGGGCTCCTGCCTTTATGAATTCTTTGATTCAACCTGAGAGTAGATCTTTGGGAAAAAGTTTTTCAACACTGTTTTACATTCATAGGGCATTTCTCTTGTATGAGTTTTTTTAGGATGGACATGAGGTGGAGATTTCTTGGTGATGGGGGCTTTTTAACAATTAACAAGGCGTTTTTGCACAAAAGGGGAGGCGTTTCTCCCTGTTAAATGAGTTTGATTGATGCTGCAATTGGGACGTGCTTACAGAAGGTTTTGACACTGTTCAGATATATATGGCTTCTCCACTGTATATCTTTGATGTACCCTGAGCCTATGCATTTGGAAGAAGGTTTATCCACACTATTAACTTAAACTCCGCATATGGTTTTCTTGAGTTTCGAATTGTATGAGGTTTTGGGTGCAGACTTGATTACCCTTCTTGAGAAGGCTTTTCCTTCCACACTTGATATTCCATTGCTTAAGGCTTCCCCTGTATGAATTCTTTCAAGCCCAGTGAGCAGACGCTTCTGTTAAGTCCAGTGAGCAGATGCTTCTGGTAGAATGCTTTTCCACACAGTTTACATTCATAGGTCTTCTCTCCTATATGAGTTCTTTGAAGCACCCTGAGATTATATAATATGGAGAAGGCTTTTCTTACACTTTTTCCAATTCATGAGGGCTTCTTTCCTGTAAGATTCCTTGAATGCACCCTGCAGTATTAGGGAGTAGGCTTTTCACACTGTGTCATTACTAAGGAGGTTCTTCTCTCCTGTACTGAGTTCTTTGAGGATAAAATGCAGAGTGAGCGTAATCTTTTCCCAGGAAGAAGTACTTTTCCAAACACTTTTTTTATTTTACTTCAGAAAGGAGCTGTTCTCTCCTTCTCTCCTGTAGAGTGTCTTTGATGGCACAAGTGAGTTTGAGACTTCTGTGGACGACGGGCTTTTTTTCCACACGGTTTGTACATCATAGAGGAGCGTCGTCTCGGGTCCTTATGAGCTCTTCGCTGACCTTCCTGAGAATAGACAATATGGCAAAGGAGCCTTTTTCACACTGTTTACATTCATGGTGCTTCTCTTCTGTATGAGTTCTTTGATGGACAGTGATCTGAGACTTCTGGCAGAAGGCCTTTCCACACTGCTTACATTCATAGGGCTTCTCTCATGTATGAGTTCTTTGATGCACAGAGAGTGGAGACTTGCTGGAGAAGGTTTTTCCACACTGCATATACTTAATAGGGTTTCTCTCCTTTATGAGTTCTTTGATGGACATTGAGGTTTGGCTTGGTGGAGAATGCTTGTCCACACTGTTTACATTCACATGGCTTCTCTCTTGTATGAGTTCTATGATGGACAGTGAGATAGACTTCTGGGAGAAAGTCTTTTACACACTGGTTTTTCAATTCCATAAGGGCTTTCATCGTCCCTGTATGGGTTCTATTTGATGCAGACAGTGAAGCTGAACGTCTGGAGAAGGCCTGGGTGGTCCAGCAGTTGCTTACATTAATTGGTAGGAAAGGATGGGGCTTCTCTTCTTTCTCTCCTGTATGAGATCTTTGGTGGATGGTGAGATTAGCCTTAGAGAAGAAGGCTTTTGCAGTGTTTGCATTCATAGAACTTTTCTCCTGTATGGGTTCTTTGATGCACGAGTGAGCTTTAGACTTACTGGAGAAGGCTTTTCCAAACTGTTTACAATTATATGGATTCTCATCTGTATGAGATCTTTGATGCCTCCTGAGAATATGTAATATGCCAAAGGCTTTTCCATGCTGTTTGCATTCATAGTGCTTCTCTCCCTGTAATGAGTCCCTTTTGATGGACAGTGAGCTGAAGCCCTTCCTAGAAAAGTTCGTCTTTGTGATATTGTGTACATTCAGATCTCCTTTTTGCCTCCTTTGTGGAGTTCTTTTTTTTTTTTTTCATTTTTCTGCATGTGTAGGGTTAATTTCAGTTTTCCCCAGTATTAATTTTTTTTTAACTTTTTTTTTTCCTTGCTGGCTGTTGTGGCAAGTTCATACATCATTTCTTTCTTTCCGATTCAGTTCAGGCATATTTCCCTTTCCCTTATTTACCTTTCCCATTCCCTTCCCCCCAATCCCCATCCCTTCCCCTCCTTTTCCTTCCCCCAATCCCCACCCCATCCCATCCAGATCATGCATTCTACCAAAACACTCCTGCATCTTTTTCTCAGTACTTAAAAAAAATTTTTTTTTCCATTTTTTAGCTATAAGTGATAATCCATGAGTAACAAGCATCCAGCATGTAAAACCAAGATGTGCAGCAGGCTTGGTTTGTGCCCAAACCCCCACAGCTGCACCTTCCAGCGGGGGGTGAAGAGGTTGTATGTTCAATCAAGTTGAGTCAAAATGAGTGTCCAGACTAACATTGCTGTAAGTTTCATCATCATCACCCAGCCAATAGCAAGCCCTTACATTCACGAGCCTAAAACCACGCCCCCTCTTTCCGCAGATTGTTCCCTAAGCTTAGAAAAGGGGGCAAGGTGGATGAGAGGCAAAACAAGTTCCATTCTCTCGGTGGATGAGCTGTTGTCTTGACTCTGGTCAACTCTGGCTATTTCCTTTCATGAGATGACAGTTTTGTCCAGGAATAACCTTACGATCCGCCTACTAAGGTAGGAAGCACAAGCAATTAGATTAATAGGTTTTTGAAAATAGCACACTAAAAGTTATGTAGTTGGGGGGTTACTTTGGTATAAGAAACAATATGTTGGGGGAGGAATGGATATGTTAATCCATGAATTACATTTTTTTTCCTGTTAAATATAACAGGGTCCCCTTAACTGTGGCTTATAACATCTCTTAACCTGTAGAGGATGTAAGCGTGTGTGTGGTTGGCAGAGCCCATGGGTTTTTTATTCCTCACGAGGAGAGAAAGCCAGTCTATAAATTGCTGTTGTCCAATTTGTTTTACATAAAATCATGAGGAGCCAAATACTTTGTTGGGATAGGGCCACAATACAGGGGAAGAAATGTTCTCGCTCTAATAAATTTCTCTGTTGTACGGAACCCGCCGTGTAGCATTCGCTTTAAGAGAGATTTTAAACCTCTTAGGAAGTTTTCTTCGTGCACACTGAGAAACAACCGTTGGTCGAATGATTTCCAAAGTGCTTATACTCAGAGCTTTCCGTCTTAACTTGATGAGTAAACTGATGTTCCAAATCCATGAATTCTGAGTTTGATGTAAGAAAATAACAATTTTCCAACATTCTGTACAGTTTAATAGGAAAGGTCCCACTTGGGTGAGACATCGGATTACCTGCTTTGGTAGGAATGGACTGTATAATAATAACTTCACACATCCTTTCCCTTCATAGAAGATTCTTGATCCTTCAGCTTCGCTGTTGGGTTTCTATTGAAACTTGTGACTGCATCTTTTTTTTTAAAATTGGTTCTTTATTTTTGTAATGTGTATGAATGTGCGGTCTGCAGGTAGGATATTGTGTGCACGCCCTATGTCGTGCAATGCCACGGAGGTCAGAAGGATGGTACTCGGATTCCCCAGGGGAACTGAGGTTCTCCTGGAATTGAAGTTAAATATGGTTCTTAAGCTGACATGTTGGTGCTGGGGAATCGAACCATGGTCCTCTGCAAAGCATGGTGGTTACTGCGTAACCCTCTACTAGCTCTTACTCCTCCAGCCCGGGAACTTTTAAGCTCGCGGTTAAACAATCTATGGAAGGGGGGGCATCTTCAGGGGTGCAGCCTTCCTCCGGTGCGATGATTTGAGGCCGTCTTGCCGAGGAAAAATGTTGGTGTGGTCAGTTTTATAGAAGTTAAGCTCCATCTTGGGCAGTAACGGGGAGGTTCAGGAAAAATGGCTTCTCACCCTCTATGCTATCTCCCACATTTCCTGGCCTCAATGCCATTAGCTCTCCAACTGAAGATCAACAACTCAGGGTATTGGACATCAGTAGAAATCCCAAGAACAACCAGGCTCTGTAGGTTCTCCAAATACCGCACCACATGGAGTCCCTTAGAGGGTCGCGTCTGTGGGCTGCTCAGTTGGTCCGCGATCCCTTCCACTCATGTCCCACGCAGAGTCGACATCACACACCAAGCCGTCAAGACACAGGGCGAACAGGGTAGCCTTCAAACGATTGACAACAAAAATGGAAGAGGGAACAGCACGACAGTACTCTTCAGCGAGAAATATCAAAAGAAAATGCANTAGTTTAACTTAGTTTTTTGGGGGATGGTACACAAATCTAGGGTATCCCACACACTGGACAAATGCTTTATCACTGAAGTTTTAATTGTAATACAGCCCACCTAATTAAGTCTTTCTTTCATGGTGTCAATTATCTAGATTCCTTCCTGCTTTGTTTGTGTGGCCCTTGCGCCCATGTCAAAATTCAGCTTGGTGTACTTATGTGCCTGTTTCTAGGCTCTCTACTCTGCCTCATTGATTTGCCCTTTGACCAATACCACACCATCTCAGTTATGACTCTTCTTCTTTTTCAAGACCAATTTTTTATTGAAGCATTGTGCATTTCGTACAATTCCCAATCAAATCCAGACCCACTCCCCCTTCTCTGCCCCCCACCCCACCAGAGCTCATGCATTCTGCTGTACATGTTTTTCATCTTTTTCTCAGTCTCTTTTAAAATTTTCAATGCAGAAGTTTACTGCTTTGGGCAGAAGTTCACCATGTCAGTCAGTTCTTTGACCCAGTCTTTGTTGTTGTTGCTGTCATTCCTTCCAATTTGCATCACTCCAAAATATGCATATATGCATGCCACACATATATCAAGATTATGATGTCATAGGTTTTATCATCTTCAGCTTATGATTTCTTTTTTTAACTATTTTTTTAAATTTTTATTTATTTATGTGTATGAATGTACTGTCTGCATGCAGGTTTGTGCACCCGTGTTGTGCAATGCCTCAGGGGTCAGAAGAGGGTGTCAGATTCTCCTGGAATGGGAGTCAAAGACAGTTCTCAGCCACTGTGGGTGCTAGGGATTGAACCCAGGTCCTCTGCAAGACCAGTCAGCGCTCTTAACCGTTAGGCCATCTCTCCAGCCCCAGATTTCTTTTTTTTTTCTTTATTAGGCTGAAAGATGTCATGTTTTCCTTAAGGAATTGTTTGAAGTCTCCTCCTTGGCAAGCCCAAACAACCATCAGTCGTGCCCTTGTGCACCACACTGGAGTCTTCCCTTCCCATGGTCACCAAATGAGGTCCAGTAAACACCATGCCCTGTATTGGTCTTCCTGTACTAGCCTCCGTGATACAGCCTGGGTAGTCCAACAATGGCAGTCTATACTCTAAAGAGACTGAAACCCCAGTAGTTGCTCAGTCTACAAGCTGGATGTCTTAGCAGTCCCCATCTGGCACTGAAGGTTTGGAGGATTCTTGGGGAGACACAAGTCTTCTGTCCATATTGGAAGGTTGAAAGGCTGTGTCTTATGTCTTTGAAGGATGGCAAAAGCAGTGGTAGCCACAGGGTAGCTGTACTTGCCAGTAAGAACTGAAGATAGGCAAGTGAACAGAGCTTTTTTTTCTTTTTTTTTTTCTTCTCTTTTTTCTTTTTTCTTTCTGTCTTTTGAGACAGGGTCTCTCCCTGTAGCCCTGGCTGGCCTAGAACTCTTTTTGTAGACCAGGCTGGCCTGGATCACACAGAGATCTGCTTCCATCTGTCCCGGGATTAATGGCAAGGGCCACCAGCCGGCCAGAGCTTTGTTTTTTCATGTCTCCTGTATCCTGGAAGCATGCTGGCTACAGCTTGGGGTTCAGCTAGGATTTGTGTGCACAGCAATCTGCGGGCAGAGGAATTGGTAGTTCAAGTATGCTAGAGAGACTCCTTAGAGCCGAGGTGACAAAGCTGGAATTCAGTCTTGTGGAAGGAGTTGTGTCCTCTGGATAAACCTAACAGGGGTCTCCCAAGTGTGTTACTTTTCCTGTTGTGACAGAGTACACTGACTAAAGCAGCTTAGGGATGGGAGGGTCTATTTGGGTTCACAGTTGAAGGGCACTGTCCATGACTACAGGGAAGTCATGGTGGGGGAGCCGAGGTGGCTGGCCCACTGCACCAGCAGCCAGGAAGTGACTGTGCGTCCCCAGATAGCATTCTTCTGCCCGCAGGGCCCAAGCTTGGTGCTGCCCACTTTTAGGCCGGGTCTTCCTAATCATCGTGGACTGAGGAGCGGAGCACGGCCTGAGCAAGCAGAATTCTGGACAAATAGAGTCACAGAGGCCAGGTGGCTGAGGAGCTGGGGAAGTCTCTGGAGTCTCAGGCAGAGAGTGACCAGAGGGAGGGTGCAGGGCTGTTTGGAGCCAGCTAGTCATTGAGCTGTCTATAAGAGGACACACACACTCACGCAGGAGGTCAACGCCCACAGCCACTTGTAGCTCATATAGAACTTCTGAGATCTTGGGCTGGAGAGATGGCCTAGCGGTTAAGGGCGCCAACTGCTCTTGCAGAGGACCCGGGTTCTATCCCCAGCACCACATGGCGGCTGAGAACCATCTTTAACCCGTTCCAGGAGAATCCGACGCCCTCTTCTGACGTCCGCGACATTGCACGACACGAGTGCACAAAACTACATGCAGACAAGTACATTCATACACATACAAAAATAAAATAAAAAAATTAAAAAAAAGAACTTCTGAGATCTAAATTGATCCTTTGAGGTAAGACATTGCCCTTGAACGCTCATTTAAAACCCTCCTGGCTGGCACTTCTAATCAGCTTATGCTTATCCCGAGCACAGAAAGTACTCTTTATTTTTAACCCAAGGAGGTGTGTTGCTCTTAGGTTCTTTTCAGTTCACTATGGACGGTTTTTTTTAGGAGGTGTCCTATTTGCACATTACCGCATCACTAGCTTTCTGGTAACCCACATTGTCCCCCATGGGGCCTTTAGAGCCTCTTCCCATGTATAAATGAGGTTGATTCATGGGGTGAGCTGGGAAGGCGGGCTCCTCTGAGGTGTGGTGGGTGAAGTCAGTTCCGTTCAGCATCGCCCGGAAGCTGTGCGGTGGTTTTCTGCTTTCCGTGTTAAGGTAAAACTCTGCGTGAGCATTCCATATTCCACCCCAGGCTGTCCGCACTGCCTGGAGATGGATCGGTCTCGAACTCCATGTTCTGACCTCTAGTGATGACCGCACCCAGAGTCCTCCCTGCCGCCTCCCGGTTCTCCCAGCTCTTCCCTCTGCTTGGGCCAAACAAACGACTGAGTTTCCGCGTCCTCCTGGGAAACCCAGGAGATAAAGTGCTTAGTGCAGGGCTGGGCTTGGGGAGCACTCCGCACTGGCTGCAGGGGGAAGCACTCGGCGCCCGCCTGAGAAGACCCGACGCTGGCCGCCTGGGGAGCACTCGGCGCTGAGCTCCGCTTTGCAGACTCTCAACACGGAAGTCGACGCTGACGCCGAAGGGGTTGCCAGGCGACGCGCGTTTTCCCAGCATGCTTGGGGTGTTGTGTTTTCTCAGCCAATCAGCGCTCATCCGCCCCTTCGCCGTCTTCCAATAGCTGGGAGGCGCGGTCCGCGACGGTTAACTGTCGTGTGGAGCAGGGTGGGCGGTCTAGCTCAGCTACGCGGATAATCCGGCGGAACGCATTAAGTCCGGGGTCTCTCAGTTATCCGGCGGGGCTGAGCGGGGTCTCTCAGTTATCCGGCGGGTCGGAGCCCGGGAGCTCTCGGTTATCCGGCGGGTCGGAGCCCGGGAACTCCCGGTTATCTGGCGGGTCGGAGCCCGGGATCTCTGGGTTATCCGGCGGGTCTGAGCCCGGGGTCTCTGGGGTTATCCGGCGGATTTGAGCCTGGGGACTCTCGGTTATCTGGCGGGCAGAACCAGGCTCGGGCGGCGCGGTTAACCTGGAGCGGCCATGCCATCCCGGGTGGAGGACTACGAGGTGCTCCACAGCATCGGCACAGGCTCCTACGGCCACTGCCGGAAGATCCGTAGGAAGAGCGACGGCAAGGTAGATGGGGCGGGCGGGGGGGGGGGGGGGGGACCCAAAAAAAAAAGTGACTTTACCTATCCCGTGGTCCCTTTCATGATGACACTGGCCAGATCTCCCCCTTCACAGTACTCCATCACAATGTACAGGGTTGTGTTGGTTCTGTCAATAATCCGATCATAGTAACGGACAATGTTTGGATGCTTCAGTTCACGAAGCAAGTTCACTTCAGAAACAAGCATCTGCTTCTCAGCCTCCGTCATGGAACCATAGTCAAGTTCTTTCCAAACCAGGATCTGAAGAACATTCCAGATTGAGGAGAACTGATCACACTCCTGTTCATATGCCATAAAATTTGGTCACCCATGAGGCTAAATCTGTCAGTCGGACAGGATCTAAAATCACCTCCGAGCCAAATCTCTGGGTATGTCTGTAAGGTAGTTAGTATTTAGACTGGGCTACCCTTGAATTCGGTGGTGGCACATTCCTGGCTAGCGGTCCTGGTTCTTCAAGAAGCATTCACTCCTCTCTGCTTCTGACAATGATGCAAGGTCCCAGCCCTCATGGCTCGCTGCACCATGCCCAATGTCAAGTTGCCTAAACTGTGAGAACTCTTCCATCTTTTTTAAATTAATTTCTGCTGTTATGTTTATGAGTGTTCTGCCTACATGTAAGGCGCACACCACGACGTCCAACGTCCGTGGAGGTCAGAGGGGGGCATCAGAATCCACCTGAAACTGAAGTTAAAACGGTAGCAACACGCGTTGTGGGTGCTGGGAATCAGACCTGTTCCCTGAAAGCCGCAGCCAGTGTGCTAACGCTGAGTCTTCTCTGCAAGCCCAGACCCTTCCACAAAGGCTACTCAGTAGTAATCCTGTATTTGAGCTCAGCACACGTCGGGAGGAGGCACGCTGGGCCTCACCAGCACAGCCCACATCCAGACTGCCCCCACGGGTGATGCTCCGGGAGCACAGGCCCAGGGTAGCGGCTCAGCCCCTGCCCTGGGCTCCCGCCAGGGTTCCTCCCCCCCCCCCCCCCCGGCCCCGCCCCATCTACCTTGCCGTCGCTCTTCCTACGGATCTTCCGGCAGTGGCCGTAGGAGCCTGTGCCGATGCTGTGGAGCACCTCGTAGTCCTCCACCCGGGATGGCATGGCCGCTCCAGGTTAACCGCGCCGCCCGAGCCTGGTTCTGCCCGCCAGATAACCGAGAGTCCCCAGGCTCAAATCCGCCGGATAACCCCAGAGACCCCGGGCTCAGACCCGCCGGATAACCCAGAGATCCCGGGCTCCGACCCGCCAGATAACCGGGAGTTCCCGGGCTCCGACCCGCCGGATAACCGAGAGCTCCCGGGCTCCGACCCGCCGGATAACTGAGAGACCCCGCTCAGCCCCGCCGGATAACTGAGAGACCCCGGACTTAATGCGTTCCGCCGGATTATCCGCGTAGCTGAGCTAGACCGCCCACCCTGCTCCACACGACAGTTAACCGTCGCGGACCGCGCCTCCCAGCTATTGGAAGACGGCGAAGGGGCGGATGAGCGCTGATTGGCTGAGAAAACACAACACCCCAAGCATGCTGGGAAAACGCGCGTCGCCTGGCAACCCCTTCGGCGTCAGCGTCGACTTCCGTGTTGAGAGTCTGCAAAGCGGAGCCAGCGCCGAGTGCTCCCCAGGCGGCCAGCGTCGGCCGACGCTGGCCGCCTGGGGAGCACTCGGCGCTGAGCTCCGCTTTGCAGACTCTCAACACGGAAGTCGACGCTGACGCCGAAGGGGTTGCCAGGCGACGCGCGTTTTCCCAGCATGCTTGGGGTGTTGTGTTTTCTCAGCCAATCAGCGCTCATCCGCCCCTTCGCCGTCTTCCAATAGCTGGGAGGCGCGGTCCGCGACGGTTAACTGTCGTGTGGAGCAGGGTGGGCGGTCTAGCTCAGCTACGCGGATAATCCGGCGGAACGCATTAAGTCCGGGGTCTCTCAGTTATCCGGCGGGGCTGAGCGGGGTCTCTCAGTTATCCGGCGGGTCGGAGCCCGGGAGCTCTCGGTTATCCGGCGGGTCGGAGCCCGGGAACTCCCGGTTATCTGGCGGGTCGGAGCCCGGGATCTCTGGGTTATCCGGCGGGTCTGAGCCCGGGGTCTCTGGGGTTATCCGGCGGATTTGAGCCTGGGGACTCTCGGTTATCTGGCGGGCAGAACCAGGCTCGGGCGGCGCGGTTAACCTGGAGCGGCCATGCCATCCCGGGTGGAGGACTACGAGGTGCTCCACAGCATCGGCACAGGCTCCTACGGCCACTGCCGGAAGATCCGTGGAAGAGCGACGGAAGGTAGATGGGTGCGGCGGGGGTGGGGGGGGGGGAGGAACCTGGCGGGAGGCCCAGGGCAGGGGCTGAGCCGCTACCCTGGGCCTGTGCTCCCGGAGCATCACCCGTGGGGGCAGTCTGGATGTGGGCTGTGCTGGTGAGGCCCAGCGTGCCTCCTCCCGACGTGTGCTGAGCTCAAATACAGGATTACTACTGAGTAGCCTTTGTGGAAGGGTCTGGGCTGCAGAGAAGACTCAGCGGTTAAGCACACTGGCTGCTCTTTCAGAGGAACCGGGTTCGATTCCCAGCACCCACAAACGGTTGCTACCCTTTGTAACTCCAGTTCCAGGGGATTCTATGCCCCCCTCTGACCTCCACGGACGTTGGACGTCGTGGGTGCACTTACATGTAGGCAGAACACTCATACACATAAAAGGAAAATAATTTAAAAAAAGAGTGGAAGAGTTCTCACAGTTTAAGGGCACTTGACATCTGGCATGGTGCAGGAGCCTGAGGGCTGGGACCTTGCATCCATTGTCAGGAAGCAGAGAGGAGTGAATGCTTTCTATGAAGACCAGGACCCTAGCCCAGGAAGTGGCACCACCCACATTCAAGGGTTAGCCCAGTCTATAAACCCCCTTACAGACATACCCAGAGATTTGGCTCGGAGGTGATTTTAGATCCTGTCAGACTGACAGTATTAGCCTTCATGGTGACCAAATTTATATAGGACATATTGAAACAGGAGTGTGATCAGTTCTCCTATCTTGGAAATGTTCTTTCAGATCCTGGTTTGGAAAGAACTTGACTATGGTTCCATGACGGAGGCTGAGAAGCAGATGCTTGTTTCTGAAGTGAACTTGCTTCGTGAACTGAAGCATCCAAACATTGTCCGTTACTATGATCGGATTATGACCAGAACCAAACACAACCCGTGTACATTGTGATGAGAGTACTGTGCAAGGGGGAGATCTGGCCAGTGTCATCATGAAAGGGACCACGGGATAGGTAAAGTCACTTTTTTTTTTNGTCTTCTCAGGCGGGCGCCGAGTGCTTCCCCCTGCAGCCAGTGCGGAGTGCTCCCCAAGCCCAGCCCTGCACTAAGCACTTTATCTCCTGGGTTTCCCAGGAGGACGCGGAAACTCAGTCGTTTGTTTGGCCCAAGCAGAGGGAAGAGCTGGGAGAACCGGGAGGCGGCAGGGAGGACTCTGGGTGCGGTCATCACTAGAGGTCAGAACATGGAGTTCTGAAGGACCCAGATTCCATTCCCAGCAGTGCGGACAGCCTGGGGTGGAATATGGAATGCTCACGCAGAGTTTTACCTTAACACGGAAAGCAGAAAACCACCGCACAGCTTCCGGGCGATGCTGAACGGAACTGACTTCACCCACCACACCTCAGAGGAGCCCGCCTTCCCAGCTCACCCCATGAATCAACCTCATTTATACATGGGAAGAGGCTCTAAAGGCCCCATGGGGGACAATGTGGGTTACCAGAAAGCTAGTGATGCGGTAATGTGCAAATAGGACACCTCCTAAAAAAAACCGTCCATAGTGAACTGAAAAGAACCTAAGAGCAACACACCTCCTTGGGTTAAAAATAAAGAGTACTTTCTGTGCTCGGGATAAGCATAAGCTGATTAGAAGTGCCAGCCAGGAGGGTTTTAAATGAGCGTTCAAGGGCAATGTCTTACCTCAAGGATCAATTTGGATCTCAGAAGTTTCTTTTTTTTTAATTTTTATTTTATTGGTATGTGATGAATGTCTTGTCTGCATGTAGTTTTTGCACTCGTGTCGTGCAATGTCGCGGACTCAGAAGGAGGGCGTCGGATTCTCCTGGAACGGGTTAAAGATGTCTTCAGCCGCCATTTTGGTGCTGGGGACAGAACCCGGGTCCTCTGCTCAAGAGCAGTCGGCACTCCCAAACACTGAGCCATCTCCCAGCCCAAGATCTCAGAAGTTCTATATGAGCTACAAGTGGCTGTGGGCGTTGACCTCCTGCGTGAGTGTGTGTGTCCTCTTATAGACAGCTCAATGACTAGCTGGCTCCAAACAGCCCTGCACCCTCCCTCTGGTCACTCTCTGCCTGAGACTCCAGAGACTTCCCCAGCTCCTCAGCCACCTGGCCTCTGTGACTCTATTTGTCCAGAATTCTGCTTGCTCAGGCCGTGCTCCGCTCCTCAGTCCACGATGATTAGGAAGACCCGGCCTAAAAGTGGGCAGCACCAAGCTTGGGCCCTGCGGGCAGAAGAATGCTATCTGGGGACGCACAGTCACTTCCTGGCTGCTGGTGCAGTGGGCCAGCCACCTCGGCTCCCCCACCATGACTTCCCTGTAGTCATGGACAGTGCCCTTCAACTGTGAACCCAAATAGACCCTCCCATCCCTAAGCTGCTTTAGTCAGTGTACTCTGTCACAACAGGAAAAGTAACACACTTGGGAGACCCCTGTTAGGTTTATCCAGAGGACACAACTCCTTCCACAAGACTGAATTCCAGCTTTGTCACCTCGGCTCTAAGGAGTCTCTCTAGCATACTTGAACTACCAATTCCTCTGCCCGCAGATTGCTGTGCACACAAATCCTAGCTGAACCCCAAGCTGTAGCCAGCATGCTTCCAGGATACAGGAGACATGAAAAAACAAAGCTCTGGCCGGCTGGTGGCCCTCGCCATTAATCCGGACAGATGGGCAGATCTCGTGGTGATCCAGGCTCAGCTCTGGTCTACAAAAAGAGTTCTAGGCCAGCCTAGGCTACAGGGAGAGCCCTGTCTCAAAAGACAGAAGAAAAAGAAAAAAAGAGAGAAAAAAAAAAAGAAAAAAAACTGAGAAAAAAAAAAAAAAAAAAAAAAAAAAAAAAGAAAAGAGGAAGAAAAAAGAAAAAAAAAGCTCTGAAAAACAAACACAAAAACCCAAAACCAAAAAAAAAAAAAGCCAGGGCATGGTGGCGCATGGCTTTAATCCTAGCACGCGGGAGGCAGAGGCATCGGTCTTGTGAGCTTAAGGCCAGCCTGGTCCTACACGATGAGTTTCCAGGACAGCTGATGAGCTACAGGGTAGACCCTGGTCTCAAAAACAATAAAAAAAAAAAAAGAAAAAAAAAGAATTATGCAAAGGGCCTTTAATCCCAGCACTTGGGAGGCCAGAGGCAGGTGAGGATCTCATTGTAAGCTCAAGTCAGCCTGGTCTACAGAGTTGAGTTCCAGGCGCAGCTGGGGCTACTAGGGCGACCCTGTCTCAAAAATAAATAAATAAATAATAAATAAAAAATAAATAGGCTATCATGCCCAGCTTGAAGTACTTAATGTTCAAACATCCCCAGCTCTGAGCCAGAGCCCACTTACGTGGGAGGAGCCATCCTAGATTAAGGAGAGGGGTCTAGCCATTATGTGTTAACCCAACAAGTATCTCGTGGGCACTTACTATAAGCCAGGTTATAAGGATAGGCACTGGTATTGAGAAAAAGACTGTGAGCCAGGCGTGTTGGTGCCTGCCTTTAACAACAGCACTTGGAAAGGAGGCAGAGGCAGGTAGATCTCTGTGAGAGATCAAGGCCAGGCTAGTCACATAGTGAACTCCATGCCAGCCAGAGCTATACATAGTGAGAACTGTCTTTTAAAAAAAAAAAAAAAAAAAAAAAAAAAAAAAAAAAAAAAAAAAAAAAAAACTGGGGCTGGAGAGATGCGCCTAGCGGTTAAGATAGCTATGACCGCTCTTACAGAGGACCGGGTCATCCCAGACACCCATGGGCCGAAACCTCTCGAAGCACAAAAAAAACTCCAGGATAGAGAACTCACGTTCTCAGGGGGAATCCCGAGACTCCTCTTTGACCCTCTGCGGGCATTGACGACATCGGGTGCACGCACCTGGTTCATGCAGCAGTAGCATTCATACCATACAGAAATAAATAAATATAAATAAAAAAAAAAAAGAACCACTGAAGCAGTGGTGGTGGAGACAGCCTTATATCTCTAGTGCACTTAGATGGAAGAGGCAGGCGATCTTTGTGAGTTCAAGGCCAGGCCTGTCTATTAGAGCGAAAGTTCCAGTAGCCAGCTGGAGCTACAGGGAAACCTAGTCTCAAAATAATCCAAAAAAAAAGAACGTGTGTGTGTAGGTGGAGGGGACTTGCAGGGTGACCCAAGGGAGACCCAAAGAACAGACTCCGAAGAGCGGGGGGCACTCAGGGCCTGTTAGAAGCAACTTCGTTTGCTCCCCCTTGCTGCTTACAGCAGGGGATTGTTGGTGGGGCTCACCAAGGTGTGCCCAGGGCCCAAAGCACAGTAGGTTCCAGGGAGTAGTTTTTAGGTGATTGCTGAAGCTAGTCTGCCCTGACTTTAGCTCCCCATCTACTTCAGTGGTAGGCCACTTAGTAGGGCCGTCCATCACCACGGTGTGAGCAGAAGAGCGTGCGGGCCCACCAGCAGTGGAAATTTGTGAAAATTCTTGTTAGACACCTTGGGCAGCTTGAAATCCCCAGGTAGGAAGCTTTTTTGTGTTGGTTTTTTGTTTCTTGGTCTTTGTTTTGATGACAGGGTCTCCCTGCAGGCCCAGCTGTCCTGGAACTCACTCTTGACAGACCAGGTGGCCTTGAACTCAGAGATCTGCCTTTTTCTGCCTCTTGAGTGCTGAAGTTAAAGGCTTGTGCCAACACGCCTGGCTTAAAATGTTTTAATTTTTTTTTTTTTTTTTTTTTTTTTTTTTATTGAATTTTTGTGTTACATACATAATTTTTAATGTCTTAATCACCTTTATGCCTGCTTATCACTTGGCACCTTCCCACAGCCCCCACTGGAAGTCATAATTCTGTCATTTGTGTTAAGGCCCTATTGAGTCAAGTTAGTAACCCTAGACATCCCTCAGTGCAATTTCATCTACTGAGGTCTAGTCAGTCCATCTAGAGCCCTCACTTTAAGATCAACAATTCCTCACCCAGAAAAACAATTAGCTAAGATTTCTACCAAGAAAATAAAACAATAGAATCTTTGTTCATTACAATCAGAAGCTAAAAGATGAACTGAGCCAAGTGACTGCTTGCAAGTTTCACTTGGAGGCTGAGGTCAGCAGGATTGTAGTTCAAGGGCTAGCCTGTAACAATGTGATGTAGCTGTTGTCTCCAATTGATGCGCTCAGCATCATGCTATATGACTGAGGCATGTTTGAGTCATGGGAATGAGATGTTAGACGGATGGGCCTTCATGGTGACAATGACCAGGCACTTGATTCAGGCAGACCTGGACATAGACGAGGCAGCTCTGGGTATAGTGACAGGCAGTGGTGGTGCGTCGGTTATTAAGACATTTAACTATGCTGGGCATGTGGTGTGTGCATGCCTTTAATTCCCAGAACTTGGGAGGCAAGACCGCAGGGATTTTTGTGATTCAAGGGCCAGCCTGGATTACAGAGTGAGCTCCAGCCAGCTGGGATAAAAGGGAGCCCTGTCTCAAAAACACCAAAAAAGTAATAAAAATAAATAAATAAATAAATAAATAAATAAATAAATAAATAAAGAAGTAAAGAAAGAAGAAAGAAGAGGAAGCAGTGTGCTCCGGGCCTGAGGAGCGTGGCGCGCTCGGTCGGCGGGAGCGGCGGCTCTAGTGATCTACTCCAGCATCTCACACCATGGCAGTTCCCGAGACCCGTCCCAACCACACTATTTGGTTCTACTGCGAACTAACCTCATGAGAGTAGTATGTCCAAAGGACCAGACTAAACAACTAAGCGAGAACTTATGGTAGGTCTCCTTGAGTCAAGCCAAGACTCCTCCGTCAGCACTCACTCCTATAGTCCATCACGCCGTCTCTCTCTCGCGCAAGATTACGGCCCTGTCGCACAGGATCTTCAAATGAGGTCAGTCCACTTTTTGCTCTGTTATATTCGGCTTACACGGAATGTCTTGAAAGTATGTGTGACTTTAGCTCTCTACTTGAGGAAGTGATAAGAGCCTCAAGTGGTTTCTCCGTATGCCAACGAGCTTATCGATGGTTGTCCTCATCAAGGTGGCTGACGCATTACGTTCTCACGTATGACGCCTCTCCTAATATAGCAAGCCGACGCATTCCGCTCTAGACTGTACAGGCCCTGCTCAATAGTTGTCCAACACGGCAGAAATCACAAGATGATTGCCAATTCAAGAGCCGACTCTAGAACATACTCGCATAACGCCAAATATTATTGGTGAATCGGTTATCCATACCATAAGGTTTAAGAGCTAGCGGCATAGACCGAACTAGATGCAATGCTCGTATGAAAGATGAGCCAGCCCAAGACCAGGAGATACGTATATCTGTAAGCTGTCGCCTAATGATTCATGGCTGTGCAGGATGAGGGAGAGCGTGTGTTCCTGGACAAGAGGCTCCCGCTCCGCTGCCGCATAGTAGAGAACATGCCCAACAAAATATAAAAAGACAGAAGTACCAAGAAAAAAACGAAACGAAGGGCAATTCCAGGAAAAAGGTAAAACAGAAGATATTTGTACTATCTCATACTTAATACGGATGATGTATGCCTCATAGGTTCTAAATTATTTGTGTTCCCTCCATCAGATTCACAATCAACCCGCCATACCCACCATCGGCGCCACTTTTCTAGTGCGCTTTAAGGACAATGTCTTGTGGAGGACACGTATCAGGGAGGAGAGACATTGAGGTAATTCTGTGAGAAATGTAAGGGGCCTGTGTCGTCATTGGAGGTGTGATTGGTGAAACGTGTACCCACATCAATTAATAGGGACTAGGGAACCGACCTCCCATAAGTCGTTGATCAGGTGGCGTGGACACGCTTAATCCTTTGATACAAGCTCCCTAAAGAAGGCCCGCACTGGCGAGGCTGGGGATACTCGTTGGACACTGGGCTGGTGTGTGTGGCCACAGGCCATGGCGTGTCACCCATGAGTTTGGTCCTTTATATTACGGAAGGTAGAGTTCACTGGCGTTGTCTACATGATCTGGGAAATGCTTTATATCTGGTGGATGACTTCTTAGTCAGAGAAGACTAGAAAAAAAGAACACTCAAAAAAATTAAATTAATAAAGAAGGAGAACAATAATAATGCAATCCAGTTAGAATTACTCAATTTGCGACTATTATAAGTCTAATTCAGTTATGTAAATGATATAAACCATGGTCTTGCTATCTCGTCACTCATGAATTCATGCAACCACGCAACTCTTTAGAGAGATCTGTGCAGCAAATGTATTCTACTATTTAAAAAAAGAGTTGTCTTTATTTTTATAATTTCTCATTGAGTACTCAGTGTGTTCCTCCCCTTTATACCTGCTCCAGCTGGGCCTGTAAACTTCACCATAGCGTGGATCTTGTTTCCCTTAACTTCAGTTGACGGGGTGTGAGAACACTTCTACAGAAATCCAGATAGATTGCTCGAGCTGCGCTTCGAGTGTCTAGGAGAGCTGAACCTGCCATGAATGTCCCAACGCAGCTGTGCGCACTTACTGATGACTTAGATGACTCTTAGGAGCCATGATGGTCTGGGAGACACCTACGACTACTAGCCGCAGGGGCCTTCTCGTCGAATAAGAATGTACAAAGCGGTACATAGTGATACTCTTGGTATAACTGCTGAGCCATCTTCTTCAGCACCCTAAATTGTGTATTCTTTAAGAACTGTCCTTCCAATTATTAAAGACATAGACCTTGAAAATAAAGAATTACACCCACCCAGAGCTCAGGGATCATTAATAGAAGAGAGGGTGGAAAGATTTAAGAGCAGGGAGAAGTGCATGGACCATTAGAAATAGAAATCTTGGGACCCGCTAATATGAAACCTACAGCAGTGTGTCACATGCACAGACCCGTGACACAACATTGCAATGGAGGACATAAAAATTGCAGGTTATAACTTGGGAAATGAGCACCAGACCCCAATCTAAGTTGAAGCAATATTGGCAGCTGTTTATTATTGTTGGGTAAGGAAGAACTGACTCTTAGGATTGCAAGTGCGACACCCTTCTGAGAATTCCGAGCACCTTGTGGACGGAGGCAGTCACGCAAGCGTGCAGGTGTGCTCTATGTGACGATCTCGCAAGCGTGACGGATGGTCTGGGGGACCCTCCGATTACCCACCAATGTTCAATTGCTGTGTCCTGTAGTCAATAGTTGTGGTGTGTATTTCTTAGAAGCGACCAGGTCTTGGAGAAGGGCTACTGGGTAGTAGACCCTGTTGTTCATTCTGCAAATATTATACGCTCTCTCTAAAAACACCTCTATGACAAGGTTTTGGTGGTTAAGTCGCTCTCTCCGAAAGACTTGGATGCGAGCTTAGCTCGCTCACCAGAGGAGCTTGGCGCTATCGCTGTAAGTATTCATGTGAGCGAATTTTATCTTGTTCCCCAAGTGTGCAAAAGGGTTGAGCACTGATAATGTTGTGCGTGACTTGATCGTTTTCTAGGAGACAGAGCTGCATAAGTAGACAATTACAATAGCTTGTAGGTAGGCGTGTGATATGTCATTTGTGGAGATAACTGTCTTAACGTGTCAAGTACTCTCTTAATCTCAGACCAGGCGCATGAAGTCGCTGCCAGCTACTCTTAACTCAAACTCACATAACGTGCAACTCAAGACTCCATCTCATATCTCTCGTTACCGTCTTCTCATATCATGTCTTCTCTTGTTTGACTGTTCCCTCGATGAGTCATACTGTGTCGAAGGAGCATAGGTGAAAAGCTGTAGGGCTTACTCGACTTGCGGCCCTCCGTGCACTAGCGCCGAATTCACGCTCCTGGCCCAGTGGCACAACCTGTGTGCAGACGTACTCATACCTAGAAAATGATCGAAGTGAGTCATGTTGTAGCGATGAAGGACTGACATCTCTGGTATGTCCTCGGTCTGAGTAACCAACCTGAGTTGCCACTATGGGTCAGCTCGCAGTATCGTTCTGTCGTTATCTCTCGAGCAGACCGATAAGTAGATGCTATAGCGTTGATACATACATTACCTATGTCTTTGCATGTATGGATAGGTTGACTTAGGCTGGGTGTCAAAAACGGGAGCAGTGAGTCCGCCTGCTTGGGTCCTGAGATCCCTCTCGCGACTGTGAAACGACCTTGAGACTAGGTAGTGCTCTCTGGGTCAGATGCGTGCCTCTGCGTGTTTGGAGCCATCACTCCAGCACAATTTGTGAGCCTGTTTTGTGAGATGCAAGATAGTGGGCTCACGCTTTGGGGTTACTGCCTTTAAGGGACGCTAGCGTGAAAAGCATAAGTGACAGCTCCAATGAACCATCGTCTTACACAAAGAGAAGTACCCGTTAACTAGCATGGTGACTATAAGTCCTAGTAAAATGATACTATTATCTATAAAGATCCCTCTCCAAATACACCCGCAGCCAATCTGTGAATTGTTGCAGAAAAAGACGGCATCCATAAGATTGCGCCATATTTACTTCTTAGGACTAACCACATACGAGCTGACAGGAAGGAGGATGAATTGGTGCGTGTCAGGAGAGCAGTTGGCCATCCATGGTTAGGTTTCGACAGAAAAGCATATATTGAAAAACAAAAACTGCTCTTGCAAAGCTTCAGAAGCGATAGACACCAATGTCTAGGTTACACGATCTCCCGCACTCACACACATACAAGGGTGTGGGCTTGGAAGGAGAGGACATACATTAAATTTTGCAAGATTCCAAGGCGGAAGTCACAACACTCTCTTAAACAAACGTGCACCTCTCCGAGCGGCCAATAAGTGAATAACATCATGTATCCGTGGATGGCATCATGTGAATACACAAGGCATAAAAAAAATAAATAGAACCAGATGTCATATAACAACCTCCATCCCATCGACTGGAACACACAGCGAATAAAGAAAATAATAAAATAACAATTGGAGAATGTGTGCATGGAAACTCTGCCTAGTCGCTACGGTCTGCTGCCATTCCCCTTGTACTCGATAATAAGCATGGCAATATCGGATATCTCCCCTAGGAGCAGGTTCGACTCCAGACCAGAGAAGCAGATCATATAGAGGAAGATCAAATCTGCCAGAGGGTCCTGTGACTGACCAAAGACAGAATCCTAACACGTCAGAAAGAGGCCAACAAGGAAATATCTTCAGATAGTGAGGCTGAGGCAGAGATGATGTGCAAGCAAGATATCGTGCTCTACATTAACACATTCCTCCCTTAGCGCATTCTGATCACTGACATGTCTTGAACTTCTCTAGCTCAGGAGACTTCAACAAGCAGACGGGAATGACAAGAGCAGCTCCAGAAAGATGATATAGGAGGGGAGTAGATGAAAAAGATAAACACGCTCACAAAGAACGCGCCCTTGACCTGAGTGAAGAGAGGGAAGCAGTGAAGGCAAGGGGATATAGGCAACGCGCGCTGTTCCACTTACCATGTTAGTTAATGTAGGGAAGCGTTCGTACTAGATTGACGCAGCATAGAGAAAGCTCACAAATTTAGGTATAAAAATAATGGATCATAAGTATAAAAGCCAAATGGAGAGACGAGCAGATCCGGAAATTATGAGAAAAAGTGAGGGATGGCAGTAGTTAAATTGGAACAAACACTCTAGCTTCCACCAACGATTAGGAAGAAAGGGTGAAAATAGCATGGAAAAAGCTCAGCATAACTTCACGTAAGAACTGAGGAGGAGAGGTGCGAAGCGAATATGGGAAGAAAGTCGTGGACTCTGTGGAAGGATAAACACAGTATAGCAAATAAAGGAGAAAGCTACGATAATTGAAAGAGGACACAAGAGAATGACTTAAGTTTTAAAGTGAGCGACCATAAGATGAGCTTGCCCACTCATGGATGAACGGCCGAGGACAATATACGAGTGGACACCAACTATTGAGTGAAAGATGCAGAGAAAGATCCTCTGTGACAAAACTTGAGAAAGGTACGAGAGAGTGCGAGTCCCAAGGGAAAGATAATCGAACGAGGAATGTGTGAAGTGTGATATCTCAGATCCTAGCAGGTATATCCACTGAAGAAATAGTGAGAGATGATACTTCATGTGTCTCCACGAGAGAGTATATGGGGTTGTCAGAGCAAAATACTCGTGAGTACAAATAAAGCCAAGAAGCACAAGCAGTAGCGACAGCACAATGAGACAGAGTTCAGATAAAGAAAGCGTGCGCCGCGAGCGCCAAAAACCATGTCATAGCTGTGAGAAATGCGTAAAGCTTCGCATAAACCAAAGAGCCCAAAAACTCTCTGAAAAGGCCAGCTAAAGAAGGAAAAACAAGCTAATACATACAAGGGAAACCATCGAGATAAATTGACAAGCATGTGAGCTCTCGTCACGTGGCGAAAACCACATTGGAGGCAGGCAGAAGAACAGACTGATGAGATCGAATGAGCTATCCTAGTGTTAATAGGGGTAACTATCATTGGATCCAACCCAGAATAATGTTACCCAAGGCAGAACGATAGTGTCTCGCTTTATAGGTGATAGTGAAGAAGATGGAAATACCTACTATCCGATTGGCAGCCTTTAAGACAGACAAAGAAGTGATAGAATACGATGTCTTGGGGGAAGACGCAACGTACTTCAGGAGCTAGAGCATTAAATGTGAGAGACCTAATCTAGGGGCACAAGACTGGAGGGAAACCAACATCGCTCAGAGAGCACTACAGTGGTAACCAGCATAGATTATAAAAACATAACGGCGGTTAGAAGGGTGGGAACCGTACAGGGCCAGAACATTGAGTGCACGAAATAGGGAATAATCGAAAGGAGGATGAACAGAGGGTAGGCATCAGAGCATGCGCCATTATGGTTAACTCAAGGTTCTAAACTGCTAGATAAAGGTGAGAGCCTAGAGGAATTCCCCAATCAAAACGCATAGACTGGGGGAGAGCGAATGGACAGAGTAGGTAAGAGTAAGACACCCAAAGTGCTAGTTATCGTCGTGGACATGTAGCAGATACAACAGGAAACAACCACATCTCTCTCATTATGACGAGACGAAATTAGGGACCGGAACTTAAGGTAAGGGATGGGAGAGCAGAGAGCAACTGTTCTCATGAGCAAGATAATGTGTTAGCACATAAAGTTCACACAAGGGAAAGCAAAGGTGTTGCTATTTGCATAGAGAGTAATCAGACCAAAAAGACTAGACTTGCCACAGCACAAATCAAAGAAATTCATACACAAAGACAACACCAAGGCCCTATCTACGGACTCGCTCCTTTTCATTATAGCAGAAGAACAATTGATTAGAGGACATTAGCATATCATCACACCGTCTCCAAGTGGATGGCCCCACCTCAACAATGCGGCGCGAAGTCGGTCTCGACCAAACTTTTAAGCAAAGTTGGCTCTCAGGCTTCAATGCTCTAGACAACACGGGCGTCAAATGTAACCCACTGAGATTAGCATGAGAGTAGAGAGCTGGCTGGACTGCACTAGAGCGCTCCACGTAGTAGGTACTCTCCCTGCTTGACAGGGCCACATCCATTCCAGCGAGGACAGAAGCGAATACCCCGAGAAGACATGACCACGGTGCTGATACCTCAACATGATACTCGATATACTGCCACATATATAGTGCACCCTGAGCGTATATCTATTCGAAATTATTTCACTCTCCCAGAAGGGAGACACAGAGAATACACTTTCTACTCAGCCACCCACGGATAGCGAAATACTATCCCAATAAAGTTCGGCCCAGAACATGAGAACAGCGTACACAATAAGAGAAACACCTACAAACCTCATATCAAGACATACTCATAAACACGACTATCAATAGATCACACTCGACACTTTGCTCTTCAGAAGATGCCACATAGTGTCTGCACATATATATAAGATATAGCATCCAATTAGTGCATAACTACCTCATGAGACTCAGCACCCACCACGTACAATGCGCGGTGACTCGGAAATGAACACATGTGGCACTTCATAAACCCAACTGTGCACTGCTTGTTTGTAGTACTGAAAGTATGGGTCAGAGAGGTGAATAATGAATAAGGAGAGAAAAGTCAGAAACATTCCTGTAATGAGATGGCACGGGATGTTCCTACTAGAGGTAGAAAGCAAGAGCAAAACATAGGGGACACTTTAAAAGCAGTCCTTACAGGGAAGTTTATAGCTCTAGATGTTGCCTCATTGGTTAGAGAAAAAAAGATCGACGTGAGATGGGAGACAAGAGCAGTGATACTGCGTGACCTATGGCAGCTACGAAATGTAGCGTTCGTGGAGGAGATAGGACAGCAGAGTGAAGAACCGCGTAAATCGGTACCTGCGAGCGACAATAATAAGAATGAGGCTAGCGAAGATATCAGTGGACTAAGATCAATGAAATAGAAAACAAGAGATGATCCACCATAGGCTCAAAAAAACAATAAATGCAATGCCAAAGAGTTAGCTCATTGGAATGGTAGCGATTAGTCAACAGAGAAGTGAGCGAGGGCCTCTAGCCCAGATGACCAAGAGGAAAGAAGAGCAACTTTGAATCAATAGAATCTGTGATAGAAGGGGAAATATCACAACAGAGCAATGAAACAAGATCAGGATAAACGAGATGACGAATATTACAAGAACCTTTATTCTACCAAGTTTGAAAAAACCTAGAAGAAATGGATGAAGAGGGTAGTCTTGAAAACCGTAGGGGAATCACCAAAGCTCAACCAAGGAAGGATCACAGCCTATATATAGACCTAGTAATGAAGCAAGGAGAGAAAATGAGAGAATGTAATAAGTAGGGGGGGGCCTCTCAACCAAAAAATGCACAGGCCCATATGGTTTCACGTCAGAATTCTACAAAGGGATATTTCAAAAAGACTGATGAGCCATAGTACTACTCAAGGTTGTTGTAGGAAGGTAAGCAAACAGAGGGAGTTGCTCCCAGGATTCCTTCTATGTGAAGCCAGGCGTCACTCTATTACCAAAACCAGGGGAAGATAAAACCAAAAAAGAACTTATAGGCCTATCTCATTAATAAACACAGAGTGGCCAGGTGGTTCTTAAACAGGAGGTAGTCTGGCAAATCGCATACAGACCACCATCAAGAAGATCATCCATCATGAACCAAGTTGGATTCAATACCAGAGATGGCAGAGGGGATGGGTGGTCAAAGCATACAAAATTTCAATAAAGATATCAAGCATATTAAGAAGACTGAAAGAGCAAAAGAACCACCCATCTTGCTCAATTGGCAGTGGAGAGAAAGCCTTTGACAAAATCCAGGTTCCCTTCATGCTTTTAGGAAATCTAGTGTGAGTTGGGAGGAACGGTCCTTTTCAATGTTATCAGGAAGCCATATACAGGAAACCCACAGCCATATCATCCTAAACAGGGGAGAGGAGTGACAGGGGTGGATTCCCGTCTTTAAAGATAGGGAACTCAGCCCAAGGGCTACCCGGCCTGTCACACTCCTGCTGTCGATTGGAGGTTGCTTGAAGACACGTGCTAGGGCAGGGTAAGGACACAGAAAAGAAAGTGCAGAGGAGTACGAAGTGTGGATAAAGAGAGGAAGGATCGAAGCTGATCCTAGTTTGGCTGATGATTTGAATGTTTACGGTGTAAGGAATGCTGACAAAACTCCCCAGAAAATCTGCTAGAAACGATTAACAGCATCAATAAAGTGGCAGGATACAAAATTTGACCTGGAAAAATCAGTAGCCTTTCGTTATAACCAACAACAAGCAATCTGAATGGAAGGAATGACAAGGTATCTTCGCCGTAGCTCATATAGCCTCGAAGAACAATATTTCAAATACCGTTGGAACATGACCTGCCGTAACTCGGCAAGACACCAAACGGATCTCCACAAACAAAAGTTTTAAGCGCCTCTGAGGAGCGAGTTGGTTTCCGGACATATATCTCTTTTGTTTTTTTTTTTGTCTGGGAAGTGTCAGTGTGAGACAGGCTCCCTGTAGCCTTCAGCTGTCCTGGAACTCGACTCTGTAGACCAGGCTGGGCCCATATAGATTATCACAAAAGAATCCACCTGAACCTCTGCATCCACACAGTCTAGGATTAAGAGTGGCTTATCCGCTCACGCGAGCCAAGACCGAACCCCGCCTGGAGGTCGATATATCCTGTTTCAAGTGGTTGATACTTGTGATGTCATGGAAGAGAGACTATGTGTCTGCGCGCCTCGAAACGGTTAGACAGGGCATGAATCCTTGGACTTATTTTTCTGGGTATGAAGACCCTGGGGTTGCCAGTCGTTCAGTATGCTACGCGCTGTATGTACCCCTGGACATGCAGGGTTGCGCACAGAGGTTCTTCTTTGCGTGTTACAGAGTGTAGTCGCTTGGAAGGTAGCGTGATCGAGAAGTCAAGTTGTAATTGTCTGTCGACTGGGGTGGGTTTCTTACCTGTACAGATAGGTCACTTGTTTTCTCAGTTCTTGACGTGGCGATGCTCTAGAGGATTTTTGTCTATTAGTGTACAGGGGTGATTGCCAGGGTGACCTGGGAGGGCAGGGTGACAGGGTGTCCTGTTGCTAGCATATTAGAACGTATGCAGGTGACAGGGTGTTCCTGGAAGGACAGTGTGGGCGAGGACGGGGCAGGTGGTTTTATTTACTCGATCTTGTGTTCTGGAGTGGTTTGGAGAGCAGGTTTGGTCGAATCAGATGTGGCGTGTTCTTGTATTGGTATTGGTGTCTCTGGGTTGTACCAGCTGTTATTGTTGTTTATGGGGGTTTTCATCTGTTATCCCGTGGGTGTCTGTTCGAGATGGACTGCAAGTACAATACCATTCTCTTGGGGTGAACAGTTCTTGGTTGTCCCTGCTTGGCAAGACGTCGACAGATATCCGTATGATGCAGGAGGGTTGACAAGGTGTCTGATCGATGTTTGGCACACGGTGACAGGGTTCTCCTAGGTGGGTAGCGGCAGCGGGTGTTCCAGTTGCGCTTGTAGCGCTGGTGGTTCCATTTTTGTGTATTATAGTGACTAAGATATTATGTTCGGTCAGGTTGTAGTATGTGATCAGTATGGATGGTTTACTTTCTAGAGGTTGTGTCTAGCTGGTGTGTGATCTGTTCACCGGAGTCTGGATATTCTTTGTTTTTGCCTTCATGCGATCCCTTGGCGTGTTCAGGCTGAGTTTGCCTCAGCCATTGCTCCTCCTTGAGGTGTCAGGGTGTCCTGGAGTGAATGAGGCAGGTTTTGTGGATTTGCATGTTTTGGTAGTCCCTGGGTAATGGACATGCCATTACACTTGTCTGCGTTCTGTTGCTCTGACTGTTCCTCCTTTGATGAGAATCTCATAACGGTAGACTACCTTTGCTCTTTGACTATTTCGAGGAGGACACGAGAGCTAAAGGTCCTCTAATCACTCCACTGCTTCCTCCTTTGTTCTATAGCGCTTGCAGCACTTTTGAGTTCTCTCGGAGCTGGTTGGCTGGTGCAGTGCCATGTCTTTTTTCTCGCCTCATAGATGGTGCTGTGTGTGTTAGCTAGTGTAGCCGGTGCCATACTTCCTTCCCGGAGCTGGTGCTTCTTGACTATCTTTCTGTTCTTAAGAAGTGCCTCTGGTGGCCTGTCTTTCCGACCTGTACTCTGCCACCATTTCTTACTGTTGTGCTGTGGAAGAATATCTCTGTGTCATTTTATTTTCAATTTCTCTATTGAACTTCATTCTTATATGTTTGACCTCTTTCCATAGCACATTGAATTATTGTTGTGCGCGCAAGAAATCTAGATGTGATTTCCCTGCTGAGTGTCATTATCAGGTGGTGATCTGTGGTGAGGATACCAGAGAAGATCGTAGGGATTCTCGGGCCTACGGAGGGACTCGCGCCATGGCAGTACGACAAGGTGAGTCATCCATTCTTGCCTTATACATGTAGAGGACAAGTGGATGTAAAGCGTTCTGGCACGCAGACATATATTCCATATGTCGCCCTTTATCCTCCCACGAGCTTCAGTGTGTTCCTGGGTTACCCATAGGTCATTTTTCTGGCGAGATGCCTTGTTTCCCTGTGACTATTTACTGGGCTACTGCCTCTTGGTCAGCCTGTTGTATAGTTATCTCGACTAAATTGCTGGAAATCTCTAGATTGCAGCTCCAGGTTCATTGGCTGTGTTGAAGGCTGCTGAGTGTCCTTGAATCCCTCCCTTCGATGCGGCTTGTCAGGTCACTGATGATCAGACTCCATAGTTAGTGGCACGTGGGTGTGGTCGTGTGTTCTGCTGACGAGCAGGAGTAAGACTGAATTGGGCTGATGACAGCGTCAGTCTGAGAGGTGCCAGGCAGTGGAATCGAGGGTCACTTGTGTAAGGTGTGAGTGTGATTGGGTTGTGGGCTAGAAGAAACGGCCTATTCACCCCCTAGCCCCTGAGGGTTAACAGCAAGGGCGGCCTGCTTTTGTTCCCCTTTTTTCCTTTCCTTTTTAAGCCAGCAGGCGATGGTTGCCATCTCCTGAGCGCAGGGGAGACCAAACTACAAGGGTGGCGGTTCCTTGAGGCCGGGTGCAACTTGCGTGCTCGGTTGCCTCTTGGCATCTCCCAAGAGAGAGGCCACTGCTTCCAAGTGCAGCAGGAAGAACCAAGCCTGAAGGAGCTACAGCCTTGATTGTCCCAGTTCTCAAGGCCCACGTTTCCTCGTACCCTCTGTAGGTGCATGTCAACTCCGCTATTCTCCGTGAACAAAGCGACGCCACACAGCGCCCACCTTACGTACGAAGCTCCACTGCGAAGGGGGGACTTAGAAGACATTAAATAAACATCTTGCGACAGCAGCCCCCGAGCTCAGCAGGCTAATAGGGCAAACGTAGAAAAATGATTCACAGTTGGATATTCTCAGCACAAGAACGTCCCATAGAAGTACACAAGAGGTCCTGCTGCTACGACGTGTGGCTGCCCACTGTTGAATCAATTCTTAGGTGACCGAGGGGAATCACAGAGGACAGAATACGCATAGAACCATCGCATAGCCTCAACCCCAATGACACCCCAGCAGCTCAAGGTTATGGTGGCCAATTCAAGCCAAGAGGTGCCTGTATCTCAGTCGGTTCAAAGAAGGACTGTTGAATGTGCGGCTGCCCATAGGGAGAGTGTTCCACATCACTCTACGCTCTCGAAGGCCTTGGTGACTAGTCACTGTGGACGACGAGCAGCTTGTGCGCCCAGAGGGATTCCCCCCTAGCTGGTGTAGCACCCCCTCTGCAGAATCGCGGACGACATTAGCCGTCTTACCTCCACCCTCGATCTGCCATCGTCGGCTTGAGCGGCAATAGTGGCGTCTTGCATAGGCACCAGGACCTTCCTCTCTGCCTGCCGAGCGGGCTCTGCATCTCTATGGCGGGACGAAGTATTACTCTACCGTGCCTCTACCTTGTTTTTCTTTTCTCGAGGCCTGTTACCGTTTGGGGCTAGATGCAGTTTTCTTTTTTAAGACTTAAATGTAAGGTGTTTTATCAATTATATTCCATTTATGTGTAATTGAAAATTGCTTACTTGTTTGCTTCATGCCTAGGTGTATCGTGTGTGCACCCCCTGTCATGTTATGCCGTTGTAAGCTCGTTAGGTGCAAGATAGGCGAAGTTGTGTGTTGGCTCATTTCCTTAGAAAACTGGGTAGTTTACAATGACTGAGTTCTATAATCCGCTCCCATTCTCGTGCTCGTCTCGTCGTGATTATATTTATAACGTTCTCTGTTCTCTCTGTCAGAGCACGACTCAGTACTCTCAAATGCACATTAAGTAACGCTCTTAGGCGCATCTCTCTCCAGATAATCCTATCCGTGGACCCCATTAGCTATAGGTTCAGGCTAATCCAATTAGGGTCAACAGACAATTCTCATTTCTCGACCTGGACATTTTCGAGCCTTCGTACAAGTCCAGTATCTTGCTTTGTTCGATGTGCTCGACTCTTGGAGTTGATGTGTCATTGAGGCTCCTCTGGAAAACTTGTGTAGAAGTAATTATATCATACACTATCCTAGACTTCAGCTCTCTCTAAGAGGTCGCAACATCAACAACCATCTCTATCGCAGGTTACAGAACTAGGACATACACCAGAGGCGCTAGATACATAAAAACAGAATCCGATGATAACGGTGCCTCTTATCAACTAATGATGCATCAACCTCTACTTTCTCTCAATGATAGAAAGCATGCTAGGAAAACACCTTTCATTGGCGGGTGAGAATGTGTCCAACCCCAAAGTTACGGAGTTGCGGTCATATACTAGAATTTTTAGGTAAGAAACTCCTCACAGTAGAATTTAGGGGGACTTTTGACGCACTTTTTTTCCCCAACTTCAAGATCTTATTTTGCATTGTGGATTAATTCATTAGCCAGGGACTAGGTCTCTTATCTACCCAGAATCAGGGCTAGTGAATACGATATAGAGCTCTCAAGAAATCAATTACAATGCGCGTTTTTAGGGTCAGGAAGGCCGTGTTTATATAAGAACACATGAATCTAGAGATTGTTTCTGTATTGTTAACTGAGGTACACATGATTTAGCTTAAACTAGAGTCCTAAAGCACCATGTATCTTCTAGACAGAGTCTGGGCAAATGGATACTTGTTGAACTCACGTTAATTAGATATGCATTAATCGGAATATACATCCGTGTCCCTCCCCAACCTCCCAACCTTCTTCCCGATTCACCATTATCAGTCAATCTTTCTGATGCTATCTTTCTGTTGTTGTTTGCTTTTAAGGTAGTGGACGTGCACTAGGCCTCTTAACTCTCCTACGAACGACTTGGAATGCATGTACGGACACGCAAACTGGGCGGGTCTTTGTTTGAGGTCCTCAGCCTCAGCCTGGTCAGTGACCCATGACGCTGGCAACGTTCCAAGACAGTAGGAGCTATGGGGGAGACCCTTGTCTCAAAAAAGACAAAAAAAAAAAAGAAGGATTATCTGTATGAAATACAAAAACATCAATCTGTCTATTGATATGATAATTTAATATAACTTCGACGAGAACGATAATAATCTCACTAAACATGTCAAAGGACAATAAGATAAATCAAATTGGACCATTAGATGAGTACATTTCTAGGCTAACCAAGAGTCCATATTTCATTTTTTGTCTGTCAACAGATAATCCACATGCATATTGCTTAAAAGTGTGCATTCTTTGATGCTTAATTAAATGCTATTTTTACTCACCTTTGAACTCTTACAGTCAACTTAGGGCGATGCGCCTCATGAGGCATGGTGGATTCCTTTGTGTAGAGCTCATCCCAAGGCCAGTCTTTCTGGCTCACATAGAGTTCGCGAGTATACCAGTGCGGACAGGTCAGCTGGCACAGGGTGAGCCCCGTGTCTGGACTTTATGAGAGAGCTCCAAAAATAAAAAAAGGATAAGCCATTACCATTCTATCATGTGTCACTCTTGTCAAAACTTTTTTGTGTTTAAAGCCACGAGGCACGACGTTGCCGGCAATACTAAATACCTTGTTTAATCTCGCCTAAGCGCGCTTGAGTGAGGCAGATCTATGCGCGCAGTGAAGGTATGAACGTTCGTTCTGGTGGAGTGAAGTTCAATGGGACCTAGCCTAGGTCTAGCATTGGTGAGGTCTAGGCCGATGCGTAGGCCTATGTGAGTGTGAGACGCCTCTACTCACTCGGACGAGTACAAGAAAACTCAAATATATAGAAAAGTCTTCCCAGCAGAATAACTTTTCTATTTCATTCACTTTAGTTCCATTTGATCTCACCGCTACTATGACTGTCTATGACCCGGACGAGTTGGTGTACCTATTAACCTATTCAGCTGAGCTCTAAGTCTCCCGGTACGGCCGCTGCTTTTCGTTCCTCACTCTTCCCAAGCCCCCTTTCAGTCCTTCCCAAGGATGTCTCTGAAGATTATCTTGGCAAATGGATAATTTTCAACAAGACCACACCAGGTATACAAGACATGGTTGTTTTAGTTTAAATGAAACTATTCATAGGTGAATCATGCTTATGATATATGCACAAGGAAATTTCGTGCCTCTGAGCCAGGAGAACATTGTTTTTGGTACGTTTATTTATTGATTTAATATTAATGATGTATATTTTATATTTTCTCTTTTAACAAATCTTTATCTTGTGTAAAATGAGTGTACTAATCGTGCACATTAGACGTCAAGGTCAGTTGAACCCTGATGTGTACGTCAATCTCCTCAATAACTGCACGAGTATACCAACGAAATAAAGGGGTGTTGATGATTCTCTGGGGAACTTATTGGAGTATTAAAATAGGTACATAGGTCCCCCATAGTGAAGGAGTGCTGGGGAACTGAACCGCTCAGAGGCATCTGCAAAAGCAGTCCTAGTTTCTCAGTTCAAACCGTGAAGCCAGGGACGCTATTGATATAATTTAGAAATATGACATTGGCGTGAATCTGGCCAAACGATGACTGTGTTGAACCCCCACATATGTCCAATAGCACATAGTAGGCTAGTCAAGGGACGTATTCTTCCTCTGTGTGCTGGGCAGAACAGAGCACACATGAGAGGGTGTGAACGGAGCTGAGAGACAGCAGGGACAGAGACCCACAGAAACCTCGCCACGTTGTTGCTGATGCTCGTGAGCCTGTACTGAGAATGGACTGCAATGAGTCTTTTGTCTTTTTGAGACAGGGTCTCCCTGTAGCCCCAGCTGTCCTGGAACTCACTCTGTAGACCAGGCTGGCCTTGAACTCACAAAGATCCGCCTGCCTCTGCCTCCCGAGTGCTAGGATTAAAGGCGTGCGCCACCACGCCCAGCGGTAAATGTCACCTTTTGACTGTAAGCTGCAGGTGGGTCTAGGTTTGTGACTGTCACCC
This sequence comes from Rhizomys pruinosus, assembly GCA_009823505.1. Taxonomy (NCBI): domain Eukaryota; kingdom Metazoa; phylum Chordata; class Mammalia; order Rodentia; family Spalacidae; genus Rhizomys; species Rhizomys pruinosus. The sequence goes on from VZQC01015735.1 coordinate 2,253,062, forward strand.
GTGTCCTGTTGGGAGTGTTCTTGTGTTCGTTTGGTGAATCCACAGTACAGTAGAGACTCACCAGTGAGTCAACATCTGTGTTTCATATCTAATAAATGATTTCCATATTTATGCCTTTAAAATAAATTCAGCTTTAGCTGGGTGTGGTGGCACACGCCTTCAATCCTAACGCTTGCAAGGCAGAGGCAGGTGAATCTCTTGAGATGGAGGCCAGCCTGGTCTCCATAGTGAGATCTAAGCCAGCTGGGGCTACAGGAAGACCTGTCTCAAAAAAGGCAAAAACAAAAACCCAACCTTATCCCATATTTGAAGTGTTTTTTTATTCAAGAGTTTTTGCTGTCTAATGCTTTTGTTTCAGACAATACCTAGATGAAGAGTTTGTCCTCCGAGTGATGACTCAGTTGACGCTGGCCCTGAAAGAATGTCACAGGCGAAGTGATGGGGGTCACACCGTGCTGCACCGGGATCTAAAGCCAGCCAATGTCTTCCTGGACAGCAAGCAGAATGTCAAGCTTGGAGACTTCGGGCTCGCTAGGATATTAAACCATGATACAAGCTTTGCCAAAACGTTTGTAGGCACTCCTTATTACATGTCCCCTGTAAGTACTCCAGAACTGAGAGACTTCAGTGTCTTATGATAAATATTCGGTTGCAAGGGAATTCCTTCTGGGTCCCTTTGTTAGGAATTCCAGTAGCCTAGAACTCATAATAGTAAATCTTAAGTTTATATTTTTCCCCTTTTTTTCCTTTTCAGCATTGAGGATTGATTGAATCTAGGGCTTCACAAGTGTGAGGCAGGCACTCCACTGTGTTCCAGCCTTAGCCGAAATTTGTTTATTGTATTTATTTTTATTGTGTGTCTTTTTTTTTTTTTTTCCCCACTCAGACTGTGCTCTCTCCCTCTGACTCTACTGGTAGCAGAGCAGAACGATCATCAAGGGCAAGAGATCTGCTTTACAGCAACTCTCAAGCCAACTTCACGCTCAGGAGAAAACACTACAACTCCTCCTCATGGTTTCCGGTACTCTACACAGTCAGAGAAACTTCTCTAGTAACAAACTACAGAAATGATCCCTGAAAGTATATGTTTTTAGTCTTTTCAAGACAGGGTCTCCCTCTAGCTCCAGCTGTCCTATAGACCAGGCTGGCCTTGAACTCACAAAGATCTGCCTGCCTCTACCATCTAAGTGCTAGAATTAAAGGCGTGTGCCACCACACTCATTCAGAGTGTGTGTCTTTTTTTTTTTTTTTTTATTAATTTTATTTATTTCTGTATGTGTCTGAATGCACTGCCTGCATGCAAGTCTGTGCACCCGTGTCGTGCAATGCCGTGGAGGTCAGAAGAGAGTCTCGGATTCCCCCGGAACTGGAGTTCTCCTGGAATTGGAGTCCCAGACAGCTCTTGGCTGCCATGTGGGTGCTGGGGATTGAACCCGGGTCCTCTGTAAGAGCGGTCAGCGCTCTTAACCGCTAGGCCATCTCTCCAGCCCCAGAGTGTGTGTCTTTTTGAGATAGGGTCTCTCTATAGCCCCAGCTGTCCTGGAACTCACTTTTTATAGACCAGGCTGGCCTTCAACTCATAGACATCCACCTGCCTCTGCCTCCCAAGTACTGGAATTAAAGGCGTATACCACCATGTCCACCATTTGTTTTTTTTCTTCAAGGCAGAGTCTCCCATTAGTCCCAGCTGGCCTGGAGCTCTCTATGTAGACCAGACTGGCCTTGAACTCACAGAGCTCTGCCTGCCTCTGCCTCCCAAGTGCTGGGATTAAAGGTATATGCCACCATGTCCAGCATTTGTTTGTTTGTTTTTTTTAATGACTATGTGCTAATGCCTAGCATTACAAAGATGAAATGAGTTTCATCTCTGTCCCCAAGAGCAGCACTGTCTCCCAAAGCATCAGTCATCAGACTGCAGAGTCCTGGATCCCCCACAGGGAATTTGAATGTCTAGGAAGGTCTGTGGACAGTGCATTTTAATAGACTAGTTGGAGTTCTGTGTGGGATGAGGCACAGGAGCTTTATCATGTCAGATATCCTGTCTGCAAGGTTCCTTTGCGTGATCTTTTTTGCTGGCTCTTCTGTGTGGGTCTGCAGAGCTCACCTCATCACCATTTCTCACCATGCTAAGATGCCCTGCTGTATCCTTGTTTGAATTTCTTTCTTTCTTCCTGATTACTTTCTTGTGGTAGAGATAATAAAGCAGAATGGATGGGGCAAAGGGTGTGACAGTTTCTAGCTCTGATTAGATATCTGATGGCTTTTAAAGAGCTTCTTTCATTGCCAGGCTTGGTGGCACACGCCTTTAATCCTAGTACTTGGGAGGCAGAGGCAGGCAGATCTCTGTGAGTTCAAGACCAGCCTGGTCTACAGAGCGAGTTCCAGGCCAGCTGGGGCTACAGGGAGACCCTGTCTCAAAAAGCCTCCCCCAAATAAATAAATAAATAAATAAATAAATAAATAAATAAATAAATAAATAGCTTCATTCTACAAGAGGCACAAAGAAAGCATTGATGTGTTAGCCATGCAGTCTGAGCAGAGGTGGACGCACCGAGCTCTTTGTAGTTCATAAAATCTCTAGAGAGTCTTATAAATGATGCTGACAGGTGTGGTGGCAGCGTGAATCTGTTCCTCACCGCATCATATTCCAAACAGAAAGCCTTTAACGAAAGAAAAATCACTGAGCTGTGAGGTGGAATAATTAACACATGTGTAGTTCTTTTGTTCCTCCTTTTCCCAGCTGCCTTCCTAGTTAGAGGTGTTCAGTTTCCCCAAGCCATTAGCCATGGAGAAGTGCCCCTCCTGGAGATTTGGGTGTTTTCCTCTGGAACCCCTGCCGAGAATCACAGCAGTAAGCAGACTACTAGGGGAGCTTGGGAAGGCAGAAAAGTGGGTGAGGGTACTAGTGGCTGCAGAGATTTATACCAGTGGACTGAGAAAAGAGCGAAAAATGAATCATTTTGCATTTTAATCAGTTATTTTGGTCTTTTCAAGATAGTGTCTCCCTGTAGCCCCAACTGGCCTGGAACTGGCTATGTAAATCAGGCTGGCCTTGAACTCACAAATCCAACTCCCTCTGCCTCCCTAGTGCTGGGATTAAAGGCGTGCACCACCACGCCTGGCCTTACATTTTAATTTATGTTTCTGTTTATTGAGATGAGAGTTAAGTACATATTTTGGTTACTCTGGAGTTTTCTCAGATTCATTCATTCACTTGTTTTGATTTAAAGAATTCTTTTCATTTTGAGACAAGGTCTCCCTGTAGCCCCAGCTAGCCTGGAACTCACTATGTAGACCAGGCTAGGCAACTGCCTCCAGAGTGCTAGGGATTAAAAGTGTATGTCACCACACCTGGCTAAAATACACTTTTATTTTTTTTCCAGAAGAGGGTGTTGGACTCCCCTGGAACTGGAGTTAAAGACAGTTTTTAAGCCATCGTGTGGGTGCTGGGAATCGAACCCAGGTCCTCTGCAAGAGAAGTCGGTGCTCTTAACCACTGAGCCATCTCTCCAGCCCCAAATTTACTTTTATTAATGTATATGTGTGTCTGGTGTCTTTAGAGGCCACAAGAGGACATGAGATTCCCTAGAGTTGTTATAGGCAGTCGTGAGCTGCCTGACGTGGGTGCTGGGAACTGAACAAGAGTCCTTTACAAGAGCAGCAAGCATTCTTAACCCTGAGCTATCTCCCCAGCTACCACTAGCCCCCCTTTTTGTGTATGAATATTTTACCTGCATCTAAGTACCACATGTGCAGTTGCCTGTGGAGTCCGGAAGAGGGCGTCAGAACCCTCTGGAGCTGGAGTTAAAAATGGTTGTTAACCACTTATCCATCTGTAGCCCCTATTTTAAGTTTATTTATTTTGAGACAATATCTCATGTAACTCTGGCTGAGAATGAACTTGAATTTCTGATCTTCCTGTTGGGATTACAGGCCTGGGCTGCCACACCCTATTTGTGTGGAGCTTGGGCTCTAACCCCAAGCTGGGCAAGTCCAGCTGAGCTACATCTCTTGTTTGAGGCAGAGTCTCCCTGAAGCCCCCTGGCCTGGAACTTGCTGTATAGGCCTTGCTCTCACAGAGATCTGCCTGTCTCTGCCTCTTGAATGCTGGAATTAAAGGTTTGTGTGCCATGGTGCCCTGCCTAGATTTAATTAAAAAAAAATATTTTTTTTGTCTTTTTGATACAGGATCTCCCTGTAGCCCCCAGCTGACCTGGATGCTCACTGTGTAGACTAGGCTGGTCTTGAACTCACAGAAATCTGCTTCTCTGCTTGCTGAGTGCTAGAATTAAAGGCATTCCTCACCATACCTGGCTCTAATTTTTTAAGTTTTAAAACAGAATAAGCTCTCAACTCCTTGTTCTTCGTTGCTTCCCCCTCTAGGAACAGATGAGCCGCATGTCCTACAATGAGAAGTCAGACATCTGGTCGCTGGGCTGCCTGCTATATGAGCTGTGCGCGTTAATGTGAGTGGCACAAAGGCAGTGTCCTGGTTAGGCTTACCCCTTCGGTCGCCTGTCATTGGGCTCAGCTTTTGAGTCTGAAGGAATTTTAAAAATTGTTAAAATTAAGTTTGAAGGACAGTTTACAAAACCCAAATTTTGCAAATTAAGACTGGAACCTCGGTTTTGCTGTCTGCTGAAGCTGACACTTAGGCAGATTCACAGGTCAGGCGGGTAATGAAAGGTACTGTAAAGACAGTAGGGTTATGTAGGGTCCTGGGGGCTCCAGGATCTGAACAAGGTAGTTCCAATTCTGGGTTTTTTTTTTTTTTTGGTCCTTTCGAGACAAGGTCTCCCTGTATTCCCAGCTGGCCTGGAACTTGGTATGTAGACCAGACTGGCCTTCAACCCACAGAGATCCGCCTGCCTCTGCCTCCTGAGTTCTGGGATTAAAGGTGTGCACCACCAGTCCTGGAGAGAGCTCCAATTCTTTTTTATTTTTATTTTTTGGTCTTTTCAAGACAGGGTCTCCCTGTAGCCCCAGCTGGCCTGGAACTCATTCTGTAGACCAGGCTGGCCTTGGACTCACAGAGATCTGCCTGTCTCTGCCTCCCAAGTGCTGACATTTTTTGTTGTGCCCAGGCATCTAGAGGGTGGGAAACAGGGTATGCAGAGTGCTAGAATGTGGGGGGCAGATCCAAGGAGTCAGCCAGTGTGGGTACCACGAAGTAGCTCTAGAAGACAGTGAGCCATCAGGGGACATACAAGGCGGAGGCTAACTGCACTTGTTTTGGTGTCTGTCATATGCGTTCATTGTTAAGAGTTTTAACTTTTTCTCCTTGTCCCCCTTCTCCTCTTCCCCTTCTTTCCTTTTTTCCCCTTTTATCTTAAAAAAAAAAAAAATTGCAGGCCTCCATTTACAGCTTTTAACCAAAAAGAATTAGCTGGGAAAATCAGAGAAGGTAAATTCAGGCGAATCCCGTACCGTTACTCTGACAAATTGAATGACATCATTACGAGGATGTTGAATTTAAAGGTAAATTTTCAAGGTCATATACTGTTTATTTTTAATCTCTCAGCTAAACTTTGGATAGGCCTGAAGGAGGCTCAAGAATCCTGAATATGCCTGAATAAATCCACCGTTAGCACAGGTGGAAGCTCATACCCACCCATCCCTCCACTCACCACCACCACACTAACAGAAGGTGGTGGTGAGGGAAGACTGAAATAGGACCGGAAGTGACAAAGACGCTCCTTTACGCGCTAGCTGAGAGATTAGACCAGAGTACGGGAAGGAGGAGCGGCTGACCCAGAGATTGTCCAAGCAGTGCTAGTGCAGGCTGGGGAGGCCGATGGCCTGTGGTCAGCCAAGGAAAGGGTGGAAGGGAGATGCTGTAGGGCTTCAGCAGATCCAGGGGAAGTGATGGGATTGAAGGCTGGGAAGAGGGGATCCTCAATGGAGTTAGAGAAGCGAGAGTGGGGCTTAGAGCTCCACAGGGACAGGGCGCTTCTATAGGAAGGCGGCGGCCTGAGGCTTGGAGAGATGCTTAGTGGATAGGAGCACTGGCTACTCTTGAAGAGGATACAGGTTCGGTTCCCAGCACCCACACGGTGGCTAACAACTGTTTGTAACTCCGGTTCCAAGGGATCCAATATCCTCTTTTGGCCTCTGAACGCATTGTGTACACGTGGTGAGCTTATGTGCAGGCAGAGATGAGGAAAGGGGGAACAGACCTCGTGACCAGAGCCAGCTTGTTCTTCCAGGTGTCGGGGGCATAGTCACCCTTCTAGTGTAACTGTTTTTCTTCAGATAGATACTCTATTTAGTAATCTGGTTGCCACACCATTTTTCCAGGATTACAATCGACCTTCAGTGGAAGAAATTCTTGAGAACACTTTGATCGCAGACTTGGTCGCAGAAGAGCAAAGGAGAAATCTTGAGAGGAGAGGGCGGCGCTCAGGCGAGCCTACAAAGCTCCAGGAGGCCAGTCCTGTGCTAAGCGAGCTCCGGCTGAAGGAACAGCAGCTGCAGGAGCGAGAGCATGCTCTCAGAGCGCGGGAGCAGAGTCTGGAACGTGAGTCAGCTCTGGCCCAGGGAGCAGGCTATGTGCGTGTGTCTGAACAGAAAAGATTATACCCACGGGCCTGTAGAACCTTCTTTTCTTTCGAGACAGGATCTCTCTGTAACCCCAGCTGGCCTGGAATCACTATGTAAACCAGGCTGGCCTCAATCTCAGAGATCTACCTGCCTCCACTGCCTGGGTGCTAGGAGTAAAGGCATGTGCCACCATGCCTGGTGTTCCATTTCATTTTATTTTCTGTGTGTTTTGCCTGCATGTGTGTACTCCTGCCGCATGAAATGCCCTTGGAAAGCCAGAAGAGGGCATGAGACCCCTCGGAACGGGAGTTCCATCTTATTGTAGCTGCTACGTGAGTGCTGGGAATTGAACTGGGGTTCTCTGCAAGAGCAGCCAGTGCTCTTATCTGATGAGCCATCTCTCCACCCCTTCTATTTCTTTGCAGTAGTGGGTGCTGGGGCTTGAGACCAGGGCTTTGTGAATACCAGGCAGGTATCTACTAGTGAGCTTCATCCCCAGTCCCTTTCCCCTTTCAAAAAAAACTTTATTTTACGTGTATGAGTGTTTTGCCTACATGCATCTAAGAGATGGATGCAATGCTCAAGGAAGCCAGAAGAGTGCATTGCAGCGGTGGGTATGGACAGTGTTAGCTACCCTGTCAGTGCTGAGAGCCAGACTTCAGTCCTCTGAAGAGCAGCCAGTGCTCTTAATTGCTGAGCCATCATTCCAGTCCACTACGTTTTGTTTTTGTTTGATCAGGGTCTTGAACTTGGCTCTTGCCTTTGCCTTCTGAGTAGCTTAGAATATAGGCCTGTCCCAGCAAGCCTGGTAGGAGGAGTTTCTCTAGACAGTTGAGAAGTGAAGCGCGTGTCTTAGACTTCCTGGGCCTGGGATGGAATTTTTATCTCCAGAATCACCTGCCAGTCCTTACACATAGCTGGACATTATTACAGGTTATAGATTAAGGATTGCCTGTTTTTAAACATTCCGTTAAATTTTGGAATATACCTTCTTGGAGAGCAAGAGACATACTTTGATGTATGTAGAAATTGCTTCTTTCATTTTCAGTATAAACATTCTAGTCCAGGAAGGGCTTAATAAGCTCTGTGCTAATTAGTTTTGTTGTTTTTGATATAAAGTAACACTTGGTAGTCCTCAATTGACTTAGAACTCAGTACTATCCCAGGCTAACCTCAAACTCACAGCAATCCTCCTGCCTCAGCCTCCTGAGTGAAGAGGACCACCATCCCAGCTGACATTAAGGTTGCTGCTGGGTTTTTTGTTTTTTTTTTTTGAGACAGGGTCTCCCTACAGCACCAGCTAGCCTAGAATTCACTGTGTAGACCAGGCTGGCCTTGAACTCACAGAAATCTGCCTGCCTCTGCCTCTGGAGCGCTGAGATTAAAGACATTTGTCACCACACCTGGCTCGTGTTTTATTCTTATATGTAGGAATGTTTTTGCCTGCTTGTATGTAAGTGTACTACATGCATGCAGTGCCAGAAGAGGGTGTGGAGCCCTTGAAACTGGGGTTATGGAAGGTTGTTAGCCACCGTTGTTAGCTGGGAATCAAACTCCCGTCCTCTGGAAGAGCAGCCAGTGCTCTTCACCAGGTTCACTGTCCTGTTCAAGCAGATGTGCAGAGCCTGCTTCCTGAAGAAAGGAAACGCCATGTAAGGGAAGTCATGTAATGAAGCTGGAGAAGTGCTGGCTGCACTGGGCAGCTTCCGTTTTCTTAACACTTTTCCTGATGTTTTGTAACTTCACACAGCAGCTGAAATCTGGTCACTCTGAATTCTGGGCCATGACAGATAGGCTTTGTGTCTAATGTAAAGCACGTCTTATGTATTGGGTATGGTGGCCTGGGCTTGCTCAAGGCAAGTCTGGTCCATACAACGAGACCTTGTCTCCAAGCAAACAACACCGGAACAGTGGGGAACACTGTACCCTGCACCTTCATTTGTTTTTATTTTTTGGATGCTGTCATAGAAGGGGAGGAGATTTTGTGCTGTGAGACAAGGAAGCTCTCCAAGAATTAGCTGTAAACCTATTTTCTGTGGAGGGCAAAGATGACTTTAGTTTCTGAGCCTCAGATTGGTCACTCGCACACACTTTGTCCTGGAGCTCAAACATGTCAGGAGGAATCTAACCCAGCAGTTAGAGCCAGCACAGCAAGGCTGCCTGGGTCAGGGGCTTCCGTAGAGTGTTGGAGTGTCACTCATGGGTGGCCAGGCTTGTGAGGGAGTGATAAGAAAAAGGGATGAGAAAAAAAAAGAAAAAGGGATGAGGCTGTCCAGCCCCAGGTGTGTGATCATTGTTTTTCACTTCCATTCCCATTTGTAGAGAAGGAACGTGAACTTTGTATTCGAGAGAGACTAGCAGAAGACAAACTGGCCAGAGCTGAGAGTCTGGTGAAGAACTACAGCCTGCTGAAGGAGCAGAAATTCCTGTCTCTGGCGAGTGGCGCAGGTATGAGGCTGGGCTCTGCTCAGACTGCTGTGAGGGTGGTGGACCCCATGCACCCGGGGTGACCCCAGAGGGGCCATGCTAGCTCTTTTATTTACAGTCTCAATCCTTAAGTGACCTTCACTGAGATGTGTGTGCACTTCTGTGGAAATGAGATTCTGAGGATCTACTGGTTTGTTTCCTGGCTTCAGACACCTGACATGTCAGTCACTGCCTCATCAGTGGACACAGGCCAAGCATGGTGGTCCGCACCTTTAGTCCCAGCACTCGAGAAGCAGAGGCAGGTGGATCTCTGTGAGATCAAGGCCAGCCTGGTCTATATTTCAAGTTCTAGGCCAGTTGGGAGACCCTATCTCAAACAAACCATACCAAACCTCTCCTTTTTTTTTTTTTTCCTTTTTCCGGAAACAAGCTCTTACTCTGAAGCCCAAGCTGGCTCAGAACTCAGTATAGCTTAAGCTAGCTTCAGACTCACTGCAGTCCTCTTGCCTCTGTCTCCTGAACACTGGGATTACAGGTGTGAGCCACCTGCCCAGCTGTCACTAATTTCTCTAGAGTTCTTGACTGTCATCCATGTAGAATAGTGAAGGCCGCTTCATCCATCTTCTGAAAATTCATAGCAGCTTTACAGTGAATGAGCGATGAGGAGACAGAAACCTGGCCCTATCTCTATTCAGACTCTGTTTCTAAGTATCACTGTCTGCCATTCCAGTGTTGTTGTTCTTTCTTTTGTTTATTTGTTTGAGACACGCCATGCTGCCTTGGCTGGCCTGGAGTTCACAAAGCTCTGCCTGCTTCTGCCTCCCAAGTGCTTGGAATTATAGGTGTATACTATCACACTGAGCCTCTGCCTGGCCTGGAACTTGCCATGTAGACCAGGCTGGCCTGGAACTTGCAGTGATCCTCCTGCCTTTGCCTTCCTCAGTACTTTTATAACTTCAATGTGTTTTAGATTCCACAGTGCTTTCCATAAAGACAGAATAGATCGGAATTGTGATTAAGTCAATAATGCAAGGAGAAAAGCTTCATCTGTGTGTCTCATGCCTCCAACTCCAGAGTGGTTGGAGACCCTTTGGGATGACTCTTCAGCCAAGTGTGTGTTGACATCTCATCCCATCCTGATGGGCTTTGAGCAGAGGATTGGAGTGGTTGGGTCCTCGAGGACACTGGTTTCCACAGTTAGGGCATCCAAAGATGTGAGTTAGGGCGAGCGCCTAAAGCCAGCTGTAGAGTGTGCTGCTGAGACTTTAGAGCACTGAGCAACATGGGACTGAGTGTGTCAGAGCTACCACAGGGAGAAGAGCATTGGGGGGAAGGTGTAAATATGGGACTAGGACGTTGGAGGTGTTCTCTGTCACCTCCCCACCCCCTCAGGCTGACATTCAGACCCAGGAAGCTGGTCCTGTACCCATATCCTTTTCTTTTTTTTTTTGGTCTTTTCGAGACAGGATCTCCCTGTAGCCCCAGCTGTCCTGGAACTCACTTTGTAGACCAGGCTAGCCTTGAACTCACAAAGATCCACCTGCCTCTGCCTCCCCAAGATGCCTACGGATTTAAAAGGCGGCGCCACAACACGACTTTCTGTTCATCCTCGCGGTGCCCATCCCTACTCTTTTCTAAAGCTGCTCTGTCTAGTCAGTGAAGCATTCCTTCTATGATAATGAATACTGTTTTTTTTAAATACTTTTGCTTTTTTTTTTTTTTTTTTTTTTTTTTTTCTGACCACAAACTGTCCCATTAGGAAGATAATGTTGGCATAGCACATGGTGGAGGTGTTGTAAGACGGAAGGGAGGTGTGTTTCAGAGAGTGGAGTTGTTCTGCGGGCAACACCACGTGGTTTGACACAGTGGTGGCGGAGAGAGGGAGGCCTCGTCTGGGGGCTTCCCTCTGCTCTTCTCTTTCTGCTCTTCATCCTCTCGTTCTTCATCCTTCTGCTCTTCATCCTGGGGCTCCCTTCCCTTCCATGGGTTCTGCTCAGACGTGACTTGAGGCCTCCTCCTGTGCCTCCAAGCACGAACAGCTGGCCATCTCCATCTCTGCTCTGCTGATAATGTCATACACGCAGCAAGATGAACTGTTGACAAGCTCATGAAAGAATCTCTGAGATACCTCTTCGTCCCTGCAATCTTGCCTTCCGTGGCCTGTATTCCACCCCGAAAAGAGCGCTTTGATATTGGCCTCACTAAATGGCTCCACACTCACTAGTCCAACTCAGTTAAGATACTTTTTTCTTTTTTATAATTTTTATTGTATCTTTTCTGTACTCGTGTAAGTAATGCTACTCACTTGTCTGCATGCAGGTCTGTGCACCCGTGTCGTGCAATGCCGCGGAGGTCAGAAGAGGGTGTCGGATTCCCCTGGAACTGGAGTTCTCCTGGAATTGGAGTTTCAGACGGTTCTTGGCCGCCATGTGGGTGCTGGGGATCGAACCCGGGTCCTCTGCAAGAGCGGTCGGCGCTCTTAACCGCTAGGCCATCTCTCCAGCCCGAACTCAGTAAATATTTTAACATACTTCCTTTAAATGCACACAAAAGAAAATTAAGAAAATTCTAGAATCGAAGCCTGGAATTGCAAGCCTCTAACCCCCAGCTCCAGTCGTTCTGTCAGTTAGTGTGGATATTGTCACTTGTGAAAGGCTCGCCTCTCTTGCTCTGTAGTTGCTTAGGCTGGCTTTGCAACCAGTTTTCTGGTACTTGAACCATGTCTTCCTGACTAACACTGCAGGTGTGTGTTAGAAAGCCTCTTCATTGTATCTTAAAGTGATATTTCCTTCTCTGGTTTTCAGGAATAGGGATAAATAACTCTGGTTTCTAGAACACTGTGTTGTGATCCTTAAGCCCTGATGCATTTAACCTTAAGAGAAAGATTGTTAAGAGAATATTTGTTCCTTGATGTTGGGCATATAACTAAAAACCCCTAAAAAGACAAACCTGGTCAATTTCTATCAGTCCTATAGAAAACAACACAGGTCTGGATTTCAGATGCTAACTGAAAGAGATCAATACTGTTAGGAAGTGTGTAGGAGCTGAACGTACTCAGCCGTTTTCTCTTTCTTTGTAAAGAACTTGACCTCCCATCCTCAATGACCAAGAAGAAGGTTCACTTCCGCGCTGAGAGCAAAGAGAATGCTACGAGGAGCGAGAATTCCGAGAGCCAGCCGGGGTCCAGGACCAGGTGCAAGGACCTGAAGAAGAGGCTGCATGCTGCCCAGCTGCGTGCCCAGACCCTGTCAGACATCGAGAGGAACTACCAGTTCAAGAGCAGGCAGATCCTGGGCATGCGCTAGGCCAGGAGACTCAGAGCTGCTGGTACTGATGTCACCACTTGGTACCTGACTGCTGTAGTTTTATATACTTGATTCCAGGAGACTCAGAGCTGCTGGTACTGATGTCACCACTTGGTACCTGAATGCTGTAGTTTTATATACTTGATTCCAGGAGACTCAGAGCTGCTGGTACTGATGCCACCGCCTGGTACCTGACTGCTGTAGTTTTATATACTTGATTCCTGAGCTGCCCCTTTTCGTATGGTTATCATAACACTGGAATTGCTTTTTTTTTTTCTTTGTCAGGAACAAATACACCAAGTGGACACATTTTTCCTTTCCTCCTAATAATCCTTTAGAGAGCTCACACTATGCTGGCTGGCTGGGCTTTCCTCCTGTGTGTGATACTACTGGCAACGGGGTGGGACACTTAGACCTTAGAAGAAAAGGACGTTAGGGGAGCACATTTACCCAGGGGGAGGACCGTGGGAGGTTAAACAATCGTGTGGTGTGCCCAGCATCCCCTGGCCATGGCCATGGAGTTCCCTACCCCTGTGTCTTCTTGGTGCCAACCTAGGCTTTGGTGCGGTGCATCCTGTCTTTCCTGCAGTTTCCTGATGAGATTTGAGCTGGGGTATGACCTCAGTGTTAATAGTTGACTGGAAGCAGATGAGACCATAGATATGGACACGGGCAGCCAGGGCTTTATTGGCATGTGATGTTACAGGGAGAAATCCAGCCACCCACCTGACAGCCTGGTCAAGAGAAGCTCACCAGCCTTCCTGCTCAGGTGTGGTCAGTGCTCCTGAATTTAGAATCCAGTGAAAGGAGGTGAAGTACATACAACACACAATTACCTTCAGGGGAACTTCTGAGACGCTTCTAATGAATGTAGAGGCGTTGCTTAACACGAGGAAGAAACACAGGAAAACAGCCAAGCAAATGTCTGGCAATAATGAGGCAAATCCCATTGTAATTGTCCCTGAGCATGCTGCTGTCCTAAGTGCATGCTGACCACTCGAGGACAGCAGGCCACGACATGATGCTGTCTGAAATGCTTTCATGTCCCAGCTGAGCATGGGAGGAGGGTAACTATGGCTGTCCCCCTCCAGTTCTTGTAGAACCCTGAATAAATGGTTACTCTCCCTCAAGGACTGTGGGGTCAGGCCATCTATTTGCATTTGAAGTCAGTTGATGTGACTATTTTTGTTAAGTGTTGTCTTGTGCCCTTGAGTACAAGCTGAATGGTCTGAAATGCTACAAAGGCCTCATTTTAAATCATACATGTGAGATTATCTAAGGTTTAACTTTAGAGAACTGTCTTCAGAAACTTGGTCTGTTTTCAAGGCTTTGCTATTTAGCCACAGGTCATCCCTTAATACTGCTCAGAAAAGAACAGTATATGTCATGTGTGTCACCAACACATATAGGCTGTGTGTGTGTGTCAGCCTGTTGCAGTATATGTCATGTTTGTCACTAACACATACAGGGTGTGTGTACATGTCAGCCTGTTGTAGTGCAGTATATGTCTTGTGGGTCACTAACACATACAGGCTGTGTGTGTGTCAGCCTGTTGTGTAGAATTTTGCTGTTTGTTTATGGTTTCCTGAAGGCATCATCAGAAAGTTCCTTTGCTCTAATAACCGCTGTTGGGTAAAACCTCAGCAGGGTGAGAGGGAGGGCAGAGTGGGGTGAGAGGGAGGGCAGAGTGGGGTGAGAGGGAGGGCAGAGTAGGGTGAGAGGGAGGGCAGAGGGGTGAGAGGAAGGGCAGAGTGGGGTGAGAGGGAGGGCAGAGGCAGCTTAATGCCATCGTCTCATTGTTAAGCTGAAGATGCCTTGGACTGGAGATTCTGTTATTTACTTCTGTGTATGTAATGTAGTGACCTGCTTGGGGTGTAACTTGCTGTTTGAATCTTTAGTGCATTTGCATCGGTTCTGTTCTGTTAGTGCTTAGGATGGCAGAAGCCGTGCTTGTGAGGGACTGCTCAGATTCCGACCTGTGGTAATGAAAATGTTCATCTTGACACTGGTCCGGCAACAGAGCGCCTGGTGTGTATTACCCATGGCTTCATGTTCTTTCAGTGCCAGAAGCTTGCTGTTTGTTTACTTTTCTTGAGACGTCTTCAGAGAAGGATTTGTGTGCCTTGATGGATGCTGTTAGGTGAAAACACAGTAAAACTCATGGGAAAGGCAGGGAATCGACGTGCACCTGACTCCAAGGCAGACGCTGAGGTGTCCTGTGAGGACTGCGATCTGCCCTTAGCCACGCTGCCACTTCCTTGGATTCGCTATTTCTGCGTGCTTTTTTCTTTTCTTTTTTGGTCTTTTCAAGACAGGGTCTCCCTGTAGCCCCAGCTGTCCTGGAACTCACTCTGTAGACCAGGCTGGCCTTGTACTCACAAAGATCTGCCTGCCTCTGCCTCCCAAGTGCTAGGATTAAATGCGTGCGCCACCACGCCCGGCTCATCATGCAGGGCAGGGCCTCCACCTTAATGTTCAGCGACTATAAATGTGTCTTTTACTGGTGACCGTTCAAACAGGCCTTTGAAGTCTTTTTAGAAGCTAGAAACTGGGCATGGCATCTTTACCTCTCCTTTCTCCTTTGCTCTGTAATGAACATGGAAAACAATACAAATAAAATCCTGTGAATATAAAAAAGTGCAAGTTTGAGGTTTTAAATGTCTTGAACTTAGAAAAAATTGGATATAAATTGTTTATTTATGCAAGTTATTTATAAAAGTTCCAGTGTAGTCTAAATCTACTGCCGTCGTAGAAATATATCATTGTGATGTCTGTGTTCTTTGTGTGGGGTGAGCATTCGTGTGTTCATGTATGTGCAGGTGCACGTGTGTGGGGAGCCCAGAGCAGGCATCTGCCTTACAGACAGTGTCTCACTGGCCTGGAGCTCACTCGTTTCCAGCCGGCTGTCCAGCGAGTCCCAGGGGTCCTCCTTTCTGACTCCCCAGTGCTAGGAGACAGGTGCGGCCGCCATGGGGCTGGAGCTCAGGTCCTCATGTTTGCATGGCAAGTGCCTGGAGCACTTTGAGCCCCACCCCCAGGCCATCCTGGCTGTAGTATTTGCTTCTGTTCTGCTGGGAATCCTTTACCCACCTCTGTCCCATGACATGAATTGATCTTCATTTTCTTGTATTTAATGTGTCTGTGTTTGTCTCTGAATTGGAGGAAGTGTTTATGATTCTAGGTATTGAGGGAATGGAAGAGCACAGATCTGATGCTCAGGAGCAGGACCGCCGATGGCCAGTGGCAGTGGTGGGCTCAGGAGCGGCGGGCTGCAGTGAGAGGCTGCAATGAAACTTCCCCTGCTGCTAGTCTCCACCAAAGGAGTCTGCTCCCCAGGAGACACTGGGCATTGTTTGGAGATCTTTGAAAGTTGTGAGGGTGCTGGTGGCATCCTGTGGTGGAGTCCAGAGTTGCCGCTCAACATTCTACGGCACAGCTTGGCGGCCACAGCATGGCTGCTTGAGAAGCCCGGCATGTGCTGAGACCTGCCCAGATGGTCCACCATCCTTACAGGCAACTTACTTTGAATTTTGATGAATTTGTGTGTGTGTGTGTGTGTACTCACCTGGTATTTGTAGACTTGTGTAGACGTATGTGGAGGCTGAAAGGGAACAGTCAGGCATCTTTAGTCACTGTCCACTTTATTTGAGGCAGGGTCTCTTGCTGAGCAAGTTTTGCCAGTCCCTGCTCATCTAGCACCCCCACCTGTGTTCTGGGTGCTGGGATTATGGGAGCTGTCCTACCTGCCCAGCTTCTATATGGGTTCTAGGGAGCTGGTCCTCAATGCTCGTGCAGTGAACACTATCCACTGAGCCTCCCCCCAGCCCATATTAAAAGAAAAAAATTAATTTAAATATGAACTAGTTAGCTTTGCTCCACCCCTCGTACTTTATACAACGTTTTCTTGGCATTGCTAGTTGTGTTGGCATAATAGAGAAATATAGACCTGATTACAGAAAGTGACGAAGTGAGGAAATAATCCTTCAAGGGTATGGACTTTTACACAATTGGTAATGTAGTTCTGTCAACAGCAAATTGTCCGATTACCTAGATGCAGAGATTCCTCCCAGACCATTTTGACATGACCTTGAGCCTTACTTCTGGCCTGTGATGTCATTTGTAAGACCCGGTTCAGAATGAACAGGCAGGACACTTTTAAAGTCTCCCTGGTTGATGTGTTATTTGCTGTGGAGTATTTTTAAGACAATTTTGGAAATGATTGTGTGGATTTGTTAGTCAGTCTTCTGTGTCACGCCAGGACTTCAAGCCTCGACTTCCCAGCTCTCCTTCACCAGCCAATCCCAGATCTGAAGTCAGCATCCTTTTTCCATCCTGGGTATCTAGGGAGATGGGGGGGAGGGCCATGTGCGTCTGTGAGCCTGTGACCACCCCTCACCCTACCACAGCCCCACAGCTCCCTTATCTGTCAAGTTTTCTTTCAAAGATAGAACTCTGAAATTCAGGACAGTCACCATGGGCACTAGACCACAGGAGTGTGTCCTTCCATGCCTCAGCTAAGTGCCTTTCCTGGGGCTAGAGGAGGTGACTCAGTGGTTAAGAGCAATGACTGCTCTTACAGAGGACCCAGGTTCAATTCCCAGCACCCACGTGGCAGCTAACAGCCCTCTGTAACTCTAATTCCTGGGGAATCTGACTTCCGGCTATGCGGACATTTCACAATATGGGTACTCTCATACATGCAGGCCATACACTCATACACATAAAACAATAAAGTATTAAAAGAAATGCCTTTTGGTCGTGAAAAGACAAAAAAAAATTATAAAAGAAATGCCTTTCCTAACGTTCAAGTGTGGTTTCCACAGACCGCCTCAGATTCCACCTTCTGTCATTCCTTGATTCAGTCAGACTGAGGACCCACTGTGTGCCAGGGTTCTGAAGTCTGTGCTCGTAACTTGCCTGGGAGAAAGACAACCAAGCCACCAGCAAGGTGTGGGAGCTGTCACGGCTGTGGGTCAGGGTGAAGCTGGAAACGGAGTATGGGGGTGGGGGTGGGGGGACAGTTTAGAAGATGGGCCACTAAGGGTGCAGCAGGAGGTGAAGGGTGGGAGGCCAGGTGAAGGGGGTAGAGTGGGGCGAGAACTTGGGAGAAGGCTGGGGAGGGCAGCGGGCACTGCAGTGGGGCTGGGGAGGGCGGGGGGCACTGCAGTGGGGTGGAGGGAGGGCGGTGGGCGCTGCAGTGGGGCGGAGGCTTGGAAACAGCTGGTTCGTTTCTGTTCACTTGGAAAGCAGGAATCTGGACAGTGAAAAGGAGCTCCTGCCTGAGGCTGTTCCAAGTGAAGTTTCTCCTGCTATAAGATGCTTGAGTTGGGGCTGGAGAGATAGCCTAGCAGTTAAGAGCACCGACTGCTCTTGCAGAGGACCCGGGTTCGATCCCCAGCACCCACATGGCGGCTAAGAGCCGTCTGTAACTCCAATTCCAGGAGAACTCCAGTTCCAGGGGAATCCGAGACCCTCTTCTGACCTCCGTGGCATTGCACGACACGGGTGCACAAACCTACATGCAGACAGTACATTCATAGACATACAAAAATAAAATTAAAATATATGTTAAAAAAAAAAAGATGCTTGAGTCACTGGGTTGTTGTGACAGAAAGAAGCCACAAGGTGGCAGCAAGGCCCCCTGAGCTCTGCAGTCCCAGCAGTTACAGCAGTCAGTCCACTCAGTGTCACAGCACCCTGGGAAGCAGCCGTCATGGGCTCAGCATTTTACACAGAGAAATGAAAGCCCAGAAGCTCCAGATGGGACGAGCCAGCTTGGACGCTGACCTTTAGACTCCAAAGTCACCCCTGACAGTGGCCTCACTGTCTGCCTCCCAGACAGGTGAGCTTTGAAGTTTCCTGTAGTGGGTGTGGATTCAAAACCACAGCTCCTACCTCAAAGGGAGCAAGAGATGGTTTATTTTGGAGCCAAATATGGGTGACCACGGGCTGGAAGCACATATTCAGGTTACCCCAAATACCATGCTCCAGCGTGGTAAGAGTTTCATGAAGATTTTATAGTAACAACAAAGAAAGCCATAAAAGAAGACACTGTTCAGATCCATTGGTGGAACAGCAGAGGCGAGTGAGGTGGGGAGGCTGCTGTAGGCCTCAGGTGCCTGGTGAGAGCCTTGTTTGGCCTTGGTAGAAGCGTAATCAGTCCACATGGGCAGCACATGGCTATTTAGAGGGCTAAAATACAGGCCCAAGATAATTTGGCCCTGGACTTGCAACATTCCAACCCTCCAACAATCATTGAAAGTCTGATCAGTTAATGAGCAATGTAGAATGTTTAACCTAGGTGTGGCTTTTTCTGAGAAGCTCAGTCAACTTGAGCTAAGGAGATAGTCCAGCCTTGAAGGGCAGCGCACACCTGTGATTCCAACACTCTGGAAGCTGAGGCAGGATAATCAGGACTTCAAGGTCATTCTCAGCTACATAACAAGCTCAAGGACAGCCTGGGGTACATAAGGCTATCTCAACTTAAAAAAAAAACCAAAAAGGCCTATCCGAGATATCTGGTGGAGGAAGGTGGCCTGTCCAGCCTGTCCCTGGCCTTCCGTCCTGGGGATTGCTGCTGCTGGCATCCACGGTGAATGGAACCTCGGTGAAGCAACCTATTGACCACGTCCTCTGTTTCTGCAGGCATGGTTGTGACCCCAACCTGTCCCTTAACCCATGGGTAGCCCTCTACCCCCCAGGCACATTTGCCCTGGAAACCCCCATGGGGAAGACAGAAAGCTGGGCCTCTTCTGGTTCCTAATGTTCCACATAATACCAAGGACTCTGGGAATCCCAACCCAGGCTCTCTTTCCCTCCCACTAACTAGAGTGCTAAGAGGGCTCAGAGTGCAAAGGCCCTCTGTGGTTGCCACCCATCACAGCCTGGATTGAGAAAGATGGCACACAGGAGGGGGCCACTACATCTGTCCCCACAGTTCCAGGGCCTGGACAGGAGGCCCAGACCCCTTTTTCTGAGCTTGTTACCATTTGCCTCCAGAGAGCAGTCAGCTGCCCAGCAGCGCCAGTTCCCCCAAGATCTTGCTGGAACACATTCTCAGGCCCCAACTTGGACCTGCAGAATTGCACTTGCCTTTTAAACGAGATGCCCAGATTAGCCTTCTGCCTCCACTGCAGTTGGAGAAGCAGCTCGGCTCATGTCATGCCTGGCACTGTCTCCACGAGGCTCCTGGAGGCCTGGCTCTCGTGGACTGACGAAGTCACCATGTCGGACTTGTTCCTGGTTTCGCCTTCCTTCTTCCTTCTTGATTTTAATATTTGCATTTTATTCCAGCCCCTGTGTTGTTATGAGCCCTTCTGACTCCTTCTAAAGCCAATAGAACACACTTGGGATGAACCGCTGTGGGGTTTGGATGCAGTTTGTCCAGTTTGTCCTCTCCAGCATTGCTGGCCATGTTTTACAGGAGAGTAGCCCTAAGCTTGGAGAAGTTAAATGAGCCAACCCAGGGTATTTGCTGAGTGTCCCTGACCAGGCATCTCCACTTAGTCAGGAGCCACTGGGAACCACTGTATATGCACGGGGGGTGGGGGTGGGGGGGCGCGGGCGCGCGAGCACACAACACCAAGTCTTGGGAGAAAAGAAACAGGGGCACATGGGCCAGATCTGCACCCAGCCCGAGACATTCCAGGGGTCAGGCCAGGGTACTCTTTGGTGGAGTGGAACCTTGTTTGGGAATCTACTTCCCACCCCCACTGGCCTCATGAGGAGAGATAGAAGTGAGGGGGGCAAGAGGAGAGGGCACTCGAGGTCCCAGCCACAAGCCATCACACAAACGCCTCCTCTCTGAGAAACCCCTCCGTCCAGTTCAGGTGCTGGCTTTCCCAAGCCTGCCCAGGTCACGGGGAACATGGCTGGTACACACACATTGTCTTCATTCTTTAAAAAGCTAAGGGGCCGGGCATGGTGGCCCACGCCTAGCACTTGGGAGGCAGAGGCAGGTGGATCTTTGTGAGTTAAAGGCCAGCCTGGTCTACAGAGTGAGTTCCAGGACAGCTGGGGCTACAGGGAGACCCTGTCTCAAAAAGACCAAAAATAAATAAATAAATAAATAAATAAATAGAGCTAAGAAGCTGGGTGTGGCGATGGGCCTGTAATCCGGCACTTGGGAGGCACTGGTAGGTGGATTTCTGAATTCAAGCCCAGCCTGGTTTACATGGTGAGTTCCAGGCCAGCTGAGGCTGTCTCAAAAGAGCTTCTGTGTGCAGCATCCATTCCCAGGGTTCTAATAGGAAATCCTGGCTCCAGGTCCTGTTGAAGGGTTGTCTCTTAGGGAGGTGGCCCCAGGGAGGGTTCTAGGCAGTATGGACAGGACAGTTATCCCACATACAGAGCTGTGCAGAAGCAGTCTAGACCCATGTCCATCCACACATGTTGGAGACCTGGGAGGGACAAAATAGCTCATTAAACTTTGGAATTCACTGAGCATTTACCCCAAACCAGTCTTTAATGTTTCATAACTAGGCAGAGATTATGGCCATCGGGCCAACAGGACGCATTTCTTTCAGGTGGAGCAAACTGGTCTGTAATGCTGCTCAGCGCAGTCCTCCCGCCACTGGACAGAGCTCAGACCGGGCTGCTGTTTGACGGGATCCATAAAGATGCAAGACCAGGAAGCTGGAGCACAGCCTGGGGAGGGCGGGGCCCACCTGGAATTCTCTGGACTGGAGCACAGCCTGGGGAGGGCGGGGTTACCAGGAACACCCATGGGGAAAGGCAATCTCAGCAGAATCCAGGAGGAACAGAGACACTCCAACTGGCAGGAGGTGGGGGGATAAGACATGGATTAAACAGAACTAGAGATGATCTCAGTGGTAGAGTGAGCGCTTAATTAGCATATTTGAAGCTCTGGGTTTGACCTTTAATGCCACACACAGTGGAACTTGCTATGTAGACCAGGCCGGCCTCAATCTCACAGAGATCTGCCTGCTTCTGCCTCATGGGTACTGAGATTAAAGGCGTGCACCACCATGCCCAGTTTATTAAGCCTGCCACTAAGCCAGGAACCTGGAAATCAGGAAGCATTTGGCCACAGGGGACATATCAGCAGAGGAGAGGGCAGCACGTCTCCTGCCACGACCCCCCCCCCCCCGGGCCCGGAGTGCTTGTGGAAGGGTGGCTGTGGGAGACAGCTTTCCATCCAGTAGCAAGTTTCTGAGCTACATAGCTTAAAGGAGGAAAGGTTTCATTTGGACCATGGTCTCACAAGTCTGAGGTCAGTTGGCCCCACCACTTTGGAGCTGTAGCTGCGTGGTAGGTGGTGGTGGTGGGGATATCCCAGTAGTCCCAGTAGTTCCTCCTTCAGGGGCATATCCCCAGTGACCTAGCTTCCTGGTTCTTGAAAGTCCCACCTACCTCCTCTCAACAGTACTGAGTGCTGGGACCAAGCATGTGAGCCACTGGGGAACACTTCAGATCCAAACTATAGCAATGTTTCTGAGAATGTTCAGGAATACTTAGCAGCACTGCTCTGCCTCAGCCCTGGAGAGTCTGAGGATGGAGGGCACCCTTCAGCCCACCCCGGGGAGAGCGGCAGGTGTGTGTTTTGGGTTCCCAGGGAGGTGCTCTTTCACCCTTTTCTCCTAGTCCTACCCCAACACACACACACACACACACACACACACACACACACACACACTTGCATGCACGGCACTCACACGCATTCTGATATATCTAGAGGCTTTGAGTCACAGTAAGTTGAGGAGAGGTGGCCTCAGGTGCTGGGGGCTGGACACCTTGGAAGCCATCAAAGTATCTAGGGAGGGATGTGGCTTTGTCATGATGAGGTGCAGAAGCATTCAGATGCAGATTCACTTTCTTGGCATATATACCTCCTTTTGTGGGGGTGGGGTGCAAAAGGAGGGCCGCATGCATCCCACAGCCAGGTTCCTGGGACACCTGACAGCCAGTCCCTGTTCCCAGCCACACTGAGGCTCCTGGCTGCTCTCCAACACACAGGGTAGGATTAATTATTAATTTTGATGACTCCAAAGAAGTGGTATCTGTGAACCACAAGCCTCCCCAACTTCTTTTCCAACCTCCAGCCACTTAATCATGGTTTAGCTGGGTCAGCGGAATAGTCTAAGAATCTCAGAAATAGAGCATGGCAAAGGCCTTATCAGTCTTCCTAGGGGCGAAGGCCAAGTTCACTGGGTGCAGCCAGCAGCACGCGAGTTGATAATGCTCTCTAAGAAACCCAGATGTCTCCCTCACCTATTGGGGTGGGCCTCATTGTGTGCATTTCCTGGCATGAGTTGTCTTTTACCTTTGTGCTACTTAGCATCAATTTGCAGCACATTTTCAGAAACCTGATCTCAGCGGATCCCCCAGCAACACTGTAACTGACCTAGGCGGTTACTTTTCATGTACAAAGTAAAGATTCAGAGACAGAAAGGACTGACCAGAAATTGCTGAGACCCAGAGCTGATCTATCTCTTGGCTGCTGCAGGCTTCGCTGGTTACAACAAGGCTGTTTCTAGACCTCAGTGTGTGAAGCTCTCTGTGGCTCCACCAAAGGGTTTTTTGAGACTGGGTATGTAACCCCAGATGGCCTGGAACTTGCTATGTAGATTAGGCTAACCTCAAATTGCCTGCTTCTGCCTCCTGAGTGCCAGCACTAAAGGTATGCTGCCTGCCAGGAATTTTCTTGATAGCCTATAGAGTTTCTCAGACTCTTGTGACCTGGATCAGGAAGAAAAATTGCTTTCAAATCAGCGCAAAGGCCTGCTGTGCCCGCCTGGTGGCGCTGTGGCATGCTAGGTTCTCAGATCGGCTGGCAAGGTCATGGTAAAGACCGTGGTCAGCCTGGGGACCTTGCTTTTTCCTCCAGTGTTTCACTTGAACCTGGAAGAGTCCAGGCAGCAAGCAGCAAGCTAGAAGACCGAGTCTCAGTCTGCACTGACTTTGGGGAGCACAGGTGCTCTCTATCTGAAGGGACGCAGGTGACACCAGGCAGGTTTTGATACTGTGGCACCTCTGAAGGGCTCAAGGAGGGTCTCACAGAAAGCTGGGCCCTTATCTTGTCCACAACTGAGAAGTGGTAAGACCTGCCTCATAGCATCCCGTATGCCGAGCCAACCAATCAGAAAGACATGCAAGACTCCACGAGCCAAGGAAGAAAATTCTCAGGAAATATGTACTCCTCACAAAAGCTCACCATATATACTAAGGAAATATGTCACGTGTGTGTGTCTGTGTGTATTTGTGTGTGTTTCTCTGTGTCTGGTGTGTATGTGTTTATATGTATGTGTATACATATGTGTGTATGTGTGTATATGTATTATTATTTTTTCTTTTTTTTTTTTTTTTTGGTCTTTTTTGAGACAGGGTCTCCCTGTAGCTCTGGCTGTCCTGGAGCATGCACCACCACACCTGGCTACTAGATCTTTTTGAGAAAGTCTCCCTGTAACCCCAGCTCTGTGTGTGTGTGTGTGTGTGTGTGTTTCTCTCTCTCTGTGTCTGGTGTGTATGTGTTTATATGTATGTATATGTGTGTACATATATGTGAATGTGTATATGTGTATTATTATTATTATTATTATTTGGTCTTTTTGAGACAGGATCTCCCTGTAACCCCAGCTGTCCTGGAACTCACTATGTAGACCAGGCTGGCTTTGAACTCACAGGGATCCACCTGCCTCTGCCTTCTGGGTGCTGGGCTTAAAGGTGTGTGCCACCTCGCCTGGCTGAGGCCCTGTCTTTTGAGCTAGCTAAAAATCATCTTGCTGGAAGCTGGCTAAGTGGAGAAACTACTCTCTTGGAATAGTACTCCCCCGACCCCCAGACGCACTAGTAGACTTAGCACATGTGAACACACCAGCGTCCATGCCACAGTGTGCATCTCCATGTGGTGGGAGTTATTTGGGGTTTTTCTCCATTCTTTCCAAGTTCACTACAATAAACCTGCTTATTTTACTATTCTCTTGGATTCAATCAAGGGTTTTAAAGTCTATTTTACGATTTTAAACAACTGGAGATTTGCCAGGTAATTTGTGCTTCGAAAAGTTGTTTGCAGAGCAGAGCTTTGATAAAAGATGAAGACCTGGGAACATGCTGGGTGTGGTGTCGCACGCCTTTAATCCCAGCACTCAGGAGGCAGAGGCAAGCGGATCTTTGTGAGTTCAAGGTCAGCCTGGTCTACATAGTGAGTTCCAGGATAGCTGAAGCTACAGGGAGACCCTGTCTCAAAAAGACCCCAGAAGCCGGGCGTGGTGGCGCATGCCTTTAATCTGGCACTTGGGAGGCAGAGGCAGGAGGATCTTTGTGAGTTCAAAGCCATCCTGGTCTCACAGAGTGAGTTCTAGGACAGCTGGGGCTACAGGGAGACCCTGTTTTGAAAAGACCAAAAAAAAGAAAAGATACTTCCCAGTTTCCTTCTCAAAGGGAGCTAAATTGAGGCTTTTGCTAAGAGCTGTGTTAACCTCATCCACAATTTCCTCGAATAAATCATCTACGTGTTACTTTAAATTTTTAAAATTATTTATTTTATTTTTTTTAAATTAATTTATTTATTTCTGTATGTGTATGAATGTACTGTCTGCATGCAAGTTTGTGCACCCGTGTTGTGCAATGCCATGGAGGTCAGAAGAGGGTGTCAGATTCCCCTGGAACTGGAGTTCTCCTGGAATTGGAGTTTCAGACAGTTTTCAGCCGCCATGTGGGTGCTGGGGATTTAACCCGGGTCCTCTGCAAGAGCGGTCGGCGGCGCTCTTAACTGCTAGGCCATCTCTCCAGCCCTTATTTATTTATTTATTTATTTATTTATTTATTTATTTATTTATTGTGTATGAGTGTATTGTCTGCATGCAGGCTAGTGCCTCAGAGGTCAGAAGGTCAGAAGAGGGTGTTGGATTTCTCTGGAACTGGAGTTAAAGACGGTGCTGGTGGCGCACACCTTTAGTCCTAGCACTTGGGAAGCAGAGGCAGGCAGATCTTGTGAGTTCAAGGCCAGCCTGGTCTACAGAGTTCCAGGACAGCTGGGGCTACAGGGAGACCCTGTCTCGAAAAGACAAAAAAAAAAAGACGGTGCTGGGGCTCCTAACTGCTGAGCCATCTCTCCACCCCACAGGCTCTTTTTAATATTACCAAGATTCAGGGTGTCAATGTGTACGTTTGGGGTTTGTGGTTGGTGTGTGTGTGTGTGTGTGGTGGGTGTGTGTAATAGAGATAGTTAAAGTAGCACTATGGCAGGCGTGGTGGTCGCACACCTTTATTCCTATAGCATGGGAAAGGCAGAGCAGCGGATCTTTGTGAGTTCAAGGCCAAGCCGGTCCTACAGCAGAAGTTCCAGGATATGTCTGGGACTACAGGGAGAACCCTGTCTCGAAAGACAAAAAAAAAAAAAAAAAAAAAAAAAACACACAGGAGAACACAGACACATTCACTCTCCTCCTTCATGGGAGCCTACTCTTTTTTTTTAATAATTAAAAAAAAAATTTATAAATAAAAAATAATTATAGCCTTACAAAAATGTAGTTTAGTTTAGGTAAAGGCAATAACTAAGTTCATGCCTACAAAAATCAGGCCAGCAGCAGTGGCTCACACCCGCTACAGGGAGACCCTGTTTCAAAAGCACATACACAAAAAAATCCTGGCAGAGGGGGTAGAGGCAGAGGCAGAGGCAGAGGCAGACCTCTGTGAGATTGAGGCCAGCCTGGTCTGCATAGCTACAAGGAGTTCTAGGACAGCTGGGGCTACAGGGAGACCCTGTCTCAAAAAAAAAAAAATTATCAAACGAGAGAGAAATACAAAATCTTACAAAGTCTCTGCTTAGGCAGGTGCAGGGTGGGAAACCTGGGCATTCACGGACTGGAGGTAGAAAGGAGATGTTGCGCCTTTCACCAGATCTGCTCGTGGCAGCGCCAAAGAGGGGGTGGGAGGGCCTGCTGACAGCCGGGTACTGAGAAGACAAGTGTGGCCACACCTGGGCCCGAGGCATCTAACTATCTTGGGTTTTGAGAGTGCAAAGTCTCAGATGTCACCTAGTCAAAGATTCCCTGGGGTGGAGTCCAGCTTCCCAGAAGTCTTGATAAACAAATGAGGAAGCTGGCAGGCAGCCAGCTTGGGGCTAGATGCCAGGCCCTGGTGATGCCAGCCCGGGAGAGACTCCTCCCCTGAGATACTGCACAAAGTGGGAGCTCAGGTGAGCTAGCAGGATCCCTGAGAGGGCCAGCCAAAGCTGTGCAGGGGCAAGATGGGCTAGCCCGCTGCCCCGCAATGCCAAGAGATAGCCTCTGCTATCTTATTTCAGATCCACAAGAGGCTCCCTGTGTGGCCATGTGAAACAGTGAGTGACCTTCCCACACTCACTTGCAGGTTGACCCTGCAAGTGGGGCCTATCAAGTGTCTCCACTTTGGTTTAGGAAGGATTATGTGAGGACAGCCTCTTGGGTGAAAAGTGACAGTGGAGGGGGAGACGGGTCAAGGGTCAAGCACTACTTTTAACTTCACTCTGAGCCAGACTTGGCCCCAGCAGCAGGCACCCAGCCTCTCACCTTCCTGTGCACAGTGGGCAGATTTTCCCATTATTCTGAGGATGAGGAAATGGAGACTTGGAATTGACCGGTGGAGACTGAGTGGCTGGGGGATCGCTTCCTGGAGGTAGCAGGAGTCGTGGCCACAGCTATGCAGCTCCATCCTTAGCCTCTGGCATTGTGGGATCCATGCCACAGAAAACTCAGGCGGTTTCTCAGGCCCACAGTGCCCTGCCACCCCTGCAAGTTCCCTGAGCAAGTTTCCAGGGCCCCTGTGGAGTCCTCTTTGAGATGGTGATCACAGCCCTCTTCAGACAGGACATGACCAGGGGTGGCCTGCTGACCACCCCCTTTCTGCTTCCAACATAGGTTCATGGATCTCCCTCCTCCCACCTTCCATGGGAAATGGGGTGAGCTATCCTCAAAATAGTAAGCACGAGTCTATGAAGTTTCTAGACTGAAACTGCATTTCAACCTCTGTCCCTGGCAGTGGTCCCTGATTCCCTCTGAGAAGGCAACTAGCCACCCAGGTGCATTACTGTCTAAGAGGAAAGCTTATGTGGATTGGTAGAGTGCTGGCCTAACACTCATGAAGCATCAGGTTCAGTACCCCAGGATCAGCCTGCATGACCAGCCCTTGAAAATGTAAGGGACTGAAGTCTACTGGGTTTGTTTTCTAAAGTAAATCAGAGTTTGGAAGCATTCTATTTTCCTCTCCCCAGCAAGGGCAGCATCTGCAGATGTCAAGTCTCACAGACCCTGCCCACTCTGTGGGATGTCCAGCAAGACGGCAGCTCAGAGCTGTAAAAGAGAGGAAGGGGAAGTGCCCACTTCAGGGCTGGAGAGATAGGCTGGCTGACAAGAGGATCTGCG
Organism: Rhizomys pruinosus; assembly: GCA_009823505.1. Taxonomy (NCBI): domain Eukaryota; kingdom Metazoa; phylum Chordata; class Mammalia; order Rodentia; family Spalacidae; genus Rhizomys; species Rhizomys pruinosus. Next base: position 2,280,696 of record VZQC01015735.1, read on the forward strand.
GCTCTCCCTGAGAACCTAGCCCCCCCCAGCTCCGCCTCCAGGGGGGTCTGCCCCCTCTTCTAGCTTTCTCACACATACGCATTCAGTCCTACTGACATATGCATAAATAAAAAATAAGAATAAATATTTGTAAAAGTGAAAAGAATCCACTCCACAGAGTTGTTGTGAGGTGAATTGAAATGAAAGAATGTGTGCTCTCCTTTAGATTTCTGACCTCCTGAGGGCCTGGCCTTTCACAGGGTGGAGTTCTGTGGAGCAGGCATGACCAGGGTGTCAAGACCTGACCTTGACCTAGTCTAATGGGAAGACACAGAATAAATGTGAAACTGCAAGAGGCAGGGATTGGGTATAAGTTTATTGAATAGATTGCAAAAATACATGTGTGATGAGTTTATGACACCAGTATGCAAGGTGTCCTGGCGTCAGGGCCGTGGGCTCTGACCCATCCTAGCCATCGCTGGGGAGATGAGACCAAGCACGGGGTCCAGATAAGAAGGATTTAGCCAAGTCCATCTTGGCACCTTGGACATGAAAGCAGAAGAAGGCAGAATCTGAGGAGGAGAGGACCTACCAGAGGGAAAGGGGTGGAGGGGACATTGGGGAGTGAAAAAGAACAAGCCACGAATGGATGCAGGTCTCTGAGGGCAAAGCACCACCGGTCAAGGGCTTCTGTGTGTAAAAATCCACATTCACACATATGTCTGCATCCACACATGGAGATGCCACGATGAAACCCATTGCTTTGTATGTGCTCACGGTCAATCTGAATGTTGGGTTTCTTTGGTTTTGTTGTTGGGTTT